>CM052682.1:237130785-237152533 GCA_028533215.1 Babyrousa celebensis | reverse complement strand
AAGACTTTAGATTGTTGATGCTGAAGATGAGGCAAGACATTGGAAATAAACTGGAGGAAAAGATGGGTGACTTACAGGAAACACTGAGAAAAAGATATGATATAAAACTTAAAGAAGAAGAGAAGAAAAATACAATAACTGAAATAAGAAATTGACTAGAAGCAGCTAACAGCAGAATACAGGAGGTAGAAGAACAAATAAGTGAGGTGGAGGACAGATTAGTGGAAATGATGGATGCAGAACAGAAAAGAGAAAAAAAGATTGAAAACAAATGAAGTGAGTCTCAGAGAATTCTGGGACAACATTAAACACACCAACATCCATATCATAGGGATGCCAGAAGGAGAAGAGAGAGAGAAATGACAGAAAAAATATTCCAGAAGACAATAGCCAAAAACTTCCCTAACATGGGAAAGGAACCATCCACTCAAATCCAGGAAGCACAATGAGGACCATATAAAATAAACCCAAGGAGGAATACACCAAGACACATATTAATGAAACGGACCAAAATTAAAGACAAAGTGAAAATCTTGAAATCAGCTAGGGAAAATAAACAAATAACATTCAAGGGAACCCCAGTAAGGTTATCAGCAGATTTTTCAGCAGAAATTCTGCAAGCCAGAAGGGAGTGGCATGGTATACTTAACATGATGACAGGAAAAAAACCTCCAACCAAGATTACTCTACCCAGCAAGCCTCTCATTCAGATTTGAAGAAGAAATCAAAACCTTCACAGATAAGTAAAAGCTGAGAGAATTCAGAAACACTAAACCAGCCTTACAATAAATACTAAAGGATCTTCTCTAGGTAGAAAAGAAAAGACAGCAACAGGAAACAAAAATGCCATAAATGACAAGGCTCACCAGGAAAGGTATATATACAGTAATGATACAAAATCATCCATGCACAATTATACCACCAAATTCAGAAATCATGAGAAGAGGAGGGTACAAATGCAGGACACTGGAGATGAACTTGCAATCAGCTCACCTACTAGCATGAGGAGGGGGTACCAGATCAGTATGTAATAATTCCTCCCTTGGGGCTCCCCAATCAGCCATAGCATCAGGGCATGCTCTTTGGCCTGTTCCTGGGCATGTACCTGACAAGATTTCTGGGGAACCTGCTCATCATCCTGCTCATCAGGCTGGATCCTCACCTTCACACCATATGTATTCATTCATAGCCACTTGGCGCACACAGATGCGTCCTTTTCTTTTCATTTATTTATTTTTGGTCTTTTTAGGGCCTCACTCAGCATATGGAGGTTCCCAGGCTAGGGGTCCAATTGGAGCTGTAGCCACCAGCATATGCCAGAGCCACAACAACCTAAGATCTAATCTGTGTCTGTTACTTACACCACAGCTCATGGTAACACTAGATCCTTAACCCATTGAATGAGTCCAGGGATCAAACAGATGACCTAATGGATTCTAGTCAGGATCTTTAACTGCTTAGCCACAACTGGAACTCCAAAACCTGTTTCAAATACAGCTTAAAAGTAAGGGATGAAAAAAATCTAACAGGAAGTTGCTTTCAAAATAAAAGAATAGTAATACTAAAAAAGAAATTATAAATAAAATTAAAACTATATTACTACTTAACCCAAAGCTAAATGTCAAAGTCATTACTAAATTAAACATATAATAAAATCATGGTCAATTCAAAGAGATATTTTTGTTACCTTGAGAAGGGAAAAGTATTTCCTACATAAAAGCTGGAAATTATCTATGCCCAGCCAAAAAAAGTGAAAGTTGTGACATGAAAATTTTAAATACTTCTAGGACAAGGGATGCCATAGAAACGAGGGCAGGAAAAGGTAGTTTTGCAAGTGACTTGTAAGAAATTTCTTTCTCTATAATGAGCAAAAAATTAAAGAGAAAAAAACAGTGTGCAACTGAAACAGAATGAAGAAAGAATACTGCATCAAAATTCACTAAGAAACAGGAAAGAATGCTCACTTTACATGGAACTTGTCTTATATGCAATTAATAGCGAAAAAAAGGCTCATCATTATGAGTATGATGTTCTTCTGATGAGTATATTTACCAGGGCTCCTTTCATATCCTGATTTCTCAGGCTATAGATGAAAGAACTGAACATGGGCTTGAACAGAATTTACAATATAGCCACAATAACATCCTTGTCATTGGAGTTACTGGATGAGGGAAAAAAGTAGAGTCTGATAATTGTTCCATAGTACAGAGACCACTGAGAGGTGAGAGCCACAGGTAGACAGGGCTTTTCATATGCCCTTAGTGGAGGGGACCCTAAGGATGCTGGTCCTGATGTGCACATAAGATGCCAATATGTACATGAATGGCAGGATAATGACCATCACTCCCACAGTGAGGATGAACAGCTCACTGACTCTGGTATCTGGGCTGCACAGCTTAAGTAAAGTAGAGAGATCACATAATAAATGGTGGAGCATGTTGTCTCCATAGAAATAGAGAAGAGCTAGGAGGAGGGTGTGCAAAAGGGCACCAGCAGAGGATAAGTTCCAGGATAGGATTACTAGCAGGAGGCACAGATTCTGACTCATAATCATGATATAGTGGAGGGGATGACAGATGGCCACATACCTGTCATAGGCCATTGAGGTGAGAAGAAAGCTGTCAAGACACACAAGCATTAAGAAAAAATACACCTGAGAAATGCATCCAGTGTATGAGATGGAGTGACTCTGTGTCTGCATGTTCAGGAGCATCTTTGGAGCTGTGTCTGATGAAAACATGATGTCAGTGAAGGCCAGGTGGCTGAGGAAGAAGTACATGGGGGTGTGGAGGCAAGGGTCCAGCCTGATGAGCAGTTCCCCAGCACTGTGTTAAGGTACATGCCAGGAACAGGGCAAAGAACACATCCTGCTACTCTGGCTGGATAGGGAACCCCAGGGGGAAGAACCCGGACCGGCAGCTCTGGTTCTCCCTCCTCATGCTCCTCTCCTGTTTGCTGGGGAAGGACAGGAGTGGGAAATGTCAGATACATTGAAGTCATGATTGTGGCCACCATACTAGGTCTCTCACATTCTAGTGGATAAACAGAATAACTGCCTGCATTTTTTCTATTACATAGTGTTGCCAAAGCAAGTGACACACCCTCAACACTCAACATGATTCTTTTCAGTGAAAACCAGCAATTTCCTTCTTTTTTCTTTTCATTTATTTTATTTATTTGGTGGGGGCTGCACCTGTGGCATGTGGAAGTTCCCAGGCTATGGTTGAATCAGAGCTGCACCTGCCAGGCTATACCACAGCTGTAACAACACTAGATCTGAGCTGAATCTGCCAATTCCACCAGAGCTCACAGGAATGCCAGATCTTAGTAGTGTCACCTCCACTAAGAAGGGCTAGCGATGAAACCTGTATCCTCCTGGATACTAGTTCAGTTCATTACCACTGAGCCACAGTGGAAACTCCTTATTTTTTCTTTTTAATCAGCCATGTTTCTGTCACTAAGCTACTAACTGGACATACAAGAATAAATACAACATACAGGATCCCTTCCACCAGGATACTGACCCTCAAGGGCACACCTGTCCAAAGACTGACTAAAGGTGTGAACCTGAAGCCAGATTCCCTATGTTGTGATTTTGGTCCCATCACCTTCTCCCTGTAGGACTTGGGATGTTAAATTTCTCTTGGCCTCAGTTTTGGCTCTATAATATGAAGATGAAAATATCACACATTCATAGAGTTAATAAAGAGGATTCTAGTTCATTAGGCATAAATACCTAAGAACACTGTTTTGCATCAAACAAAAATAATTATATTTTATGAGAGGACCTGTATACCCCCAAAATTATTTTTATGAGAGGACCTGTATACTCCAAAAAACCAATATCAAGTTCAGGAATTTTATAAACCAATATTATGAGGTGGTTTATAAAGGACAAATAAGCTAACCTAAAACTTATGTTGTTAACATACCTGAGCTCTCATACACCTAATGTGAATTTTTGAGTTCACATGCTATCACTGGGATAAGTTCCCTGGTGTAATTTGTCTTAATGCAGGTTTATCCTCTTGCCAAGAATAAAACACTGTAAATCAACTCTAATGGAAAAATAAAAATCATACATAAAAGAAAAGTATTAAATCTTACTTCAATGCATGTACCTCTATCCATCTATGTCTACATTTGATCCTCCAAGTTAGCTCAGATATGAATATTTATCAGTAGGAAGACACCTGAAATCTGAGATGGGGTCAGAGAGCTGAGAGATACTGAAGGATTGTGGTATCTCTTAGAATTCAGTTACTTGATTGACCAGCACTATTGCCCAATATTAATATTCACACTGATAATAACTGACATTTAATGAACACTATGTCACACCGATATATTTTTGCATTATTGCCTCACTAAATTTTCCAATAGTCCTATAGGAAGGAGAAGTTCCCATTGTGGCTCAGTGGGTGGAGACCTCAAAATTGTCTGAGGAGATGTGTTTGATCCCTGCCCTTGTGCATTTATTTAAGGATCTGGTGTTACTGCAGTGTGTGACATGGGACACAGATGCAGCTCAGATTAGATCCCAAGTCTGGGAAATTCCATAGGCCAAAGATGTGGCCAAAAAAAAAGAAGGAGAAAAAACCTTCATTTTCAATATAATCATAAACAGTAGAAAACTAACATGGTCATAGAGTTAGTAACTGCTGTAATCACAATTCTCTCCAACATTGGCATTCCTGTCATGGTGCAGCAGAAACAAATCTGACTAGGAACCATGATGTTGTGGGTCCAATCCTTGGGCTTGCTCAGTGAGTTAAGGATCTGGAATTACCATGAGCTGTGGTGTAGGTAGCAGACACCACTCAGATCTGGTGTTGCTGTGGCTGTGGTGTGGGCTAGCAGCAACAGCTCCAATTAGACCTCTAGCCTGGGAACTTCCATATGCCACAGGTGCAGCCCTAAAAAGACAAAAAAAAATTATATCCAAAGTCATTAATAATGAAATAATTGCTGCTATGAATCTATTGTTCCTTCCTCTCTTTAGTTAGACAAATATGTAGGACCTTAAGAAGAACTATTTCAGGATTTAAAGGACTGCTCCTGCTCAGATAAATGTACAAACTCATATTTCTCTGGCACTTTAATTTGCCAATGGTTTTCATATGGCTTCAATTTCATTTATGCCATCAATATTTATTTGTGTCCAGGAAGTAGAGAACGTGATATTTGTTCTTCATTTTAGTAACAAGAGTAGGGAAATTGCTTTAAAAATCATATATATATTGCATATATATATATATTGCATAGTGGAACCTGATCTCAAACATTGATTTTCTGATCATCTTGTCACTAGAGAGATAATCCACCCATTTCATTTTATGGGGGGTAGAGAGGCTAAGTTCAAATGTTAAATGTGAAAAGTTAAAGTTAAGTCTTAAAATATCCTTGGAATAGGAAATTGACATTGTGTAAGAATCTGTCAGTAGATTCTTGCTCCAGACCAGGGAGTTGCTTGGGGTTATTAACTCATTAAGTTCATGGGGCACAAGGAGGGACCAGGCACTTGACTCTCCTGCCAAGCACAGGCTTCTCACTGAAAGCTGCTGGGTCAGACTTAGCCCAGGATCTCACAGATATCCTGCAGGATAACTAGAGCTCCTAATGACACCCAGGAGCTGCAATATGAACAGAAGGTAACAATACAGATGTGGTACTTTGATTCCATAAGCACCGTGTGCAAAGAGGTGGCTGGGAAATTGCTCAATAGTGAAGAGGAGACAGTGTGTGACCTAGAGGTGGGGCATTGAGAGAGAGCCAATGGATGGGCTTGATTTTCCTGTCTGCATACAAAATACGTCCCCTGCACAATAACACATGGAAAGTTATGGTTTCAGTCTCCAAGACCCAATTTACTACAATTTGCTAAGTCCTTACGATATACCTAGCTTCTTAAGCACCTTATAGACAAGATCTGTCAGCAATTAGCATGATCCCATGGAATAGCACTGGATGCTGAGAATCACCACAGTCAAACCCAAGGCCACAAAGTTATTGACTGGGGAAAATATAAAGATCTGAGTGTCTCAGTGTGATTTCAGAACTGAGCATTTCATTTCTAAGCAGTTTTGCTAAAAATGAATCAGGGTGTCAAAAACATTGAGCTTCCATTGGCTCTGCTGGAGTAGTCAAATCTCAGGATAAGGATGCCAAAAGCTCAGCAAAGTTGGTTTCCTCTGGAGATGCCCATGGAGACTCTGATCTCAAGCAGGTGGTGAGTAAAATACGTGAGTCTGTCACTCACACACACACAAATATTTATTTTTCTGTGTGAAGGAAGTTAAGGTGTGGGTTTTTTTTATCCAAAAGTACTTACACACTATCAAGTCTTACACTTGCCAAATGGAGATTTATAGATTCCTCTGGCTTATACTCTCACTAGATAAATTGAATCAGAGTGTGAGTCAGCTTCACACAAATCTATGCAAAACTCACAAAACACACATGCACAACACAGCTACATACACAGAACTGTCAAGCATCCTAGACCAGAGCCATTGTTGTCACAGGAAGTCCTTCATATTCAAGTCACAAGCAGTGCACAAAGTCTTACAAACAGCACACAAGTAGGAAATAAGCACACCCCGAGGAAATGTCCAGGCTTCTCTGACCTCTGTATATCCTAGTATGTGGCATTCAGTGTGTTTGTCAGTTACACATACACACATAGACTTGTACAACACAACACACACATACAATTACACATAACTTCTCTAATGGTCATACACACATATACATACAAACATGCCTGACTAGGGAGTTTTCTGGGCTCCTTCTCAGCTATACCTGTGCTCTGAGTTCAAATACCTTCTCCTACATTCTGTTACCTGAATCCTCACTTTCTCTCCAGAAGACCCATGATCCAAAGAAAGAGAGCAAACCTCAGTGGCCTGAGGACTTGTACAGAGTCTCATGTCATTTCTTGAGCTTCAAAATGATGAACAAGGAGATATCCTTTTCTCCATCCTAAAGAGACCCTGGAGGGAATCCAACCCAGCCCTTGACTAGAGAAGCAGTCCATTGGGGCAACTGCACAACTTCATCCTAGCCACTTGGGAAGCAGGATGATTAGGATCCACAGGGGCTGTGCTGCCCCTGGTTTTAAAGGAGAAAGTGTCCCTGATATGAGTGCTACCTTGGGCTTCTGGTAAAGTCTTCAATGAGAAGAAGGAGTTTCCCCAATTGCCCATGACCTCTGTGACACAAGCATGACTTCTCCCAAAAGCAGTGTATGGCACAGGCAGTGTGTCGGCATTTGCAGGATTCTGTATTGTCCCCACTGACACAGGCTTTCAATGAACACAGAGCCCCTTAAAATGCACAGATCTCGGAGTACCCATTGTGGCTCAGCAAGTTAATAACCTGACACAGTGTCCATGATGATGCTGGTTCAATCCCTGGCCTCTCACAGTGGGTTAAGGATCCCAAGTGGCTGTAAGTTTCAGCATATTTTGCTGATGTGGCCTGGATCCAGTGTTTCTGTGGCTGTGGCATATGCCTGATGCTGTAACTACAATTTGACCCTTAGCCCAGAAAGTTCCATATTTATGTCAGCTGTGGCCATAAAAAAATGTGCACATCTCCCCACTTCCACGGAAGATCTTGTATAGTAGGGTCTGTGCCTTGCTCAGGAGAAAGAGGATTGAATTATAACTCTGGAAAAAAGACTCTGGTTCTTCCACTACCAAGACAGCATTCCTGAGCAATTTATCCAAGACAACTGAAACTCAGTTACTTCAAAGTGGAAATGATAATTGTTCTCTTCAAATGAATCTGAAGGATGGTTCAATGATCTCCTAATGAAAGTTTACTAAAGGCCAATGTTTATTATCAATATCTTTGTATCACTAGAGATTATCTATGGCTCACAACAGACAATTGTGACTGGAAACTGTTGAATGAATTCATCCTTTATTTCATTCATTCACTTAAATAATCATTAAGGTTCCCACTAAAATAATACTAATATATGCTCTAGATACATAATAGAGAACAATATAAACAGAAATCCCTGTCTTAGAACACACATCCAAGTGGCAGCTGCTGCAGAAAAAAAGTTATTAAGGCAAAATGAGTGGTAGGTAAATGGTAAAAAGTACTGGGGTAATGGTAAAATCATGCATGGAGCGAGGGAGACTTCAGAAATTCAAGGAGTCCTCTGGTGGCCTAGTGGTTAAGGATCTATTATTTTCATTGCTGTGGTGAGGTTGGATCCCTGGCCTTGGAATTTCTGCATGCCATGGGTATAGCCAAAAGATTTTTTTTTTCAAAAAATATACATTCTTACAGGATTCTTATACAAGAAACCCAGACACCCCTCCAATCAAGTGGCTCCAGGTCTACAAACTGGTTTACCCCACTACACACCTATTAGACTGGCAAAAATTGAAAGCACTGATGCTCTCAAGCATTAGTGAAGATATGGTGGAACTAAAAGTCTCATACCATATACCTAGCATGTGACTAGGTATTTGTGCAAAGGAAAAGAATGTAGACTTACACAAGACACAGATTTATACAAGGGTGTTAATAAGAGCCTTATTTAGTAGCCAGAAACTGGAACCAGCCCAGATGTTCAGCAGTGGACTTTCTGTATAGCACAGGAACTATACTCAATATTTTCTAAAATCCAATCAAGAAAAAGCATATGAGGAGTTCCTGTCATGGCTCAGTGGTTAATGAATCTGATTAGGAACCATGAAGTTGCATGTTCAATCCCTGGCCTCACCCAGTGTGTTAAGAATCTGGCATTGCCAAAGCTGTGATGTAGGTCACAGATGTGGCTTGGTTACTGCATTAATGTTACTACAAAGCCAGCAGCTACAGCTCCTATTAGACCACTAGCCTGGGAACCTCCATATGTTATGGGTATGGCCATAGAAAAAAGACAAAAGAAATGAAAAAAATAGAAAAAGAAAAAGCATCTGTGAATATATATGTGTGTGTATGTGTGTATAACTGAATCACTTTGCTGTACACTTGAAACTAAGATTGTATATGAACTACACTTTAATAAAAAATAAAACTGAAATTATAAAAATAAAAATAGGAAAAATATAAAAATTCAAGTGAATACATAATTTAAAATTTTTTACTAATTTTAAAAATTAAAAAAAATGGAATGAATATACCCAATAGCAGTGGTATACCCATACAATGGAATGTTACACAGCAATAAAAAGAATGATCTATTGAAATACACAAAAACATGAATGAACTTCAAAATGCTTATGATGAATAAAAGAAGGCAGCAAGAAAAGTATACAAACTCTAAGGTTTGACTGAAATAAGCTTCTAGGAAATGCAAATGAATTCATGAGACAGAATAATATTAGTGGTTTCCCTGAGGACAGATGGGAGGAGTGAAGAGAGGGCAGGAGGTTAGACATCATGGAAATTCATGATCTTGATGGGTGTGGTAATAGTTTCATGGGTATATACATATGATAGAACTAGTCAAATGGTATATTTTAGTTATATGAACTTGATTGTATGTCACTTACACCTCAACAAATCTGAGTGTTTTGATGGAAACAATTACAAAATCAAGCATGGCCATGTTATTCCTCTATTGAATCCCTTCCATTGGGTTCCTAAATCAGACAGAAAACCAAACCTCCAAATACAATGGTTAATTTTATGTGTCCAATTGGCTAAGCTATAGTCCCCAGATATTTGGTCAAACACAATTCTATATGTTTCCATGAAGATATTTTTATGGATGAGATTAACATTGCAATCAGCAGACTGTGAATAAAACAAATTTTCTCAATAATGTTGGTGGGCCTAATTTAATTAGTTGAAGGCCTTAAGTAAAAGAATGATCTCCAAGGCACAACCACTCAAAATCTATGGGATGCCACAAAAGCAGTGCTCAGAGGGAAGTTCATAGCAACGGAAGCCTTCATCAAAAAAGAAGAAAAATCTCAAATCAACAATTTAACCCAACACCTAAATGAATTAGAAAAACAAGAACAAAAAATGACTAAAGTCAGCAGAATGAAAGAAATCATAAAGATCAAAGAGGAAATAAAAAAGATTCAAGAAAGAACATAAAAAATCAAAACAAACACAGGCTGGTTCTTGGAAAAGGTAAACAAAATTGAAAATCCTCTGTCTAGACTCACCAAGAAGAGGTGAGAAAAAAAAATAAGAAATAAGAAAAGACAAGTCACAACAGATACTACTGAAATACAAAAAAACCATGAGAGAATATTATGAACAACTATATGTGTACACTTGACCAAGGAGGTGAAAGGCTTATATGCTAACTAAAAAAAAATAATCAAGGAAATTAAAGAAGAAGTAAAGAAATGGAAAGATATTCCATGTTCCTGGGTTGGGAAAATTAATACTGTAAAAATGGCCATACTACACAATGCAATCTACAGTCAATGCAATCCCTATCAAATTAGCAATTACGTTACTCACAGAACTAGAACAAACAATACAAAAATTTATATGAAACCACAAAAGACACAGAATTGCCATAGCAATCCTGAGAAACAAAAACCAAGCAGGAGGCATAACTCTCCCAGACTTCACGCAATACTACAAAGCCACAGTCATCAAGACAGGGTGGGACTGGTATCAAAACAGACAGACAGACCAAGGGAACAGAATAGAGAACCCAGAAATAAACCCAGACACCTATCATCAATTAATCTTTGACAAGGGAGGCAAGAACATAAAATGGGAAAAAGACAGTCTTTTCAGCAAGTATTTCTGGAAAACCTGGATGGCTGCATGAAAATCAATGAAACTAGAACACACCATCACACCATGCATGAAAATAAACTCAAAATGGCTGAAAGACTTAAACATAAGACAAGACACCATCATACTCCTATAAGAGAACATAGGCAAAACATTCTCTGACATCAGCCTTACAAATGTTTTCTCAGGTTGGTCTCCAAAAACAACAGAAATAAAAGCAAAAATAAACCAATGGGACCTAGTCAAACTGACAAACTCTTGCACAGAAAATGAAACCAAAATGAAAACAAAAAACAGCTTACAGAATGGGAGAAAATAGTTTCATGTGATGCAACTGACAAGGGCCTATTCTATAAAATATGCAAACAACTTATATAACTCAACAGCAAAAAAGCCAACAACTCAATGGGAAAATGGGCAAAAGAAATGAATAAACATTTCTCCAAGGTATATATACAGATGGCCAACAAGCACTTGAAACAATGCTCAACATCACTGATTATTAGAGAAATGCAAATCAAAACTACCATGAGATACCACCTCACACCAGTCAGAATGGCCATCATTAATAACTCAAATAATAAATGCTGGTTGGGGTGTGGTGAAAAGGGAACCCTCCTGCACTGTTGGTAGGAATGAGAGCTTCTACAACCACTATAGAGAACATTATGGAAGTACCTTAGCATACTCTGCATAGAACTATGATATGACTGAGCAATCCCACTCATGGGCAAATATCCTAACAAGCCTATTCTTAAAAAACACACATGAACCTGCATGTTCATTGAAGCATTATTCAAAATAGTCAAGACATGGAATCAACCCAAATGTCCACTGATAAATGATTGGATTAGAAATATGTGGTATGGAATATTATGGAATACAATGGAATACTACTCAGCCATAAAAACAACAAAATAATGCCATTTGCAGCAATGTGGATGGAAATAGAGATTCTCATCCTGAGTGAAGTAAGTCAGAAAGTGAAAGAAAAATACTGTATCACTTATATCTGGAATCTAATATACAGCAGAAAGGAAACTTTCCACAGAAAAGAAAATCATGGACTTGGAGAATAGATTTGTGTTTGCCAAGGGGCAAGGGCAGGGAGTGGGAGATACTGGGAGCTTGGGGTCAATAGATTCAGACTGTTTCCTTTGGGATGGTTTAGCAATGGGTTCTTGCTGTGTAGAACTGTGAACTCTGTCTAGTCACTTATGATGGAACATGTAATGTGAGAAAAAAAGAATATATACATGTATGTGTAACTGGGTCATGATGCTGTACAGAGAAAAACTAATAAAAGGTAAAAAAAAATAGCATGATCTCCCATAAAGAAGAAACACTTCCATCACCAGCCTGCCTTCAGGCTCAAACTACACCTTTTCCCTGTGTTACCAACCTGCCAAACTACCATACAGACTACACTTGCTAGCCTCCACAATTACATTAATCAATTCTTTAAAATAAATCTAAATGGGTAGAAGATCTAAACATACAATTCTTCAAAGAGATATGTATGGCCAAAAACACATGAAAAGATGTTAAACATCACTCATCATTAGAGAAATGCAAATCAAAATCACTCTGAGGTACCACCTTACACCAGCCAGAACGGCCATCATCAAAGAGTCCACGAACAAGAAGTGCTGGAGGGGTTGTGTAGAAAAAGGAACCCTAGTACACTGTTGATGGGATTGTAAATTGGTGCAACCACTATGGAAAACAGTATGGAGATGCCTCAGAAAACTAAACATAGAACTGCCATTTTATCCAGCAATCCTACTCCTGAACATCTATCCAGAGAAATCCATGACTCGAAAAAACCCACGTACTCCAATGTTCATTTCAGCACTCTTTTCAATAGCCAAGACATGGAAACAACCTAAACGTCCATTGACATAGGAGTGGATAAAGGATATGTGGTACATATACACAATGGAATATTACTCAGCCATTAAAAGGAATGAAATACCAGCATTTAAATCTCTCTCTCTTATGCACACCCTGCACAGATACACATCCTATTGGTTCTATTTCTCTGGAGAACCTTGACTAATACCCCTTCTATGACCTTAAGAGCCTTACAAATCTTGTCCTCTGATATTTCTAAAACTTATCATGTACCATCCATTCCCTACTCAGCCCTGTCCAGCTATAGAGGTCCCCTTTATATCCCTGGAATAGCCAGGCACCATCTCACCTCAGAGTATTTCTAGGTGCCAATCTCCTTGCTTTTGCCCAGGTATCACCATGACTCATTTATCTGTCCTCACCAAAGTCTTTGTTTGGATGTTACCTTCCCAATGAGCTCTATCTGGACCACATGTTTTTAAATTATGAATCTGACCCCAGCATACTTTCGCCCCCATTTTGATGCCTCCTTTATTCATAATAGATTTTACCTGTCAAAAACCTAGATATTATTTATTTCAGGAATAGAATACCATCTTCCATAAAGCTTTCATCCCAAGTAAAAAATGATGAAATTTTAAAAATAAGTAAAGCTTTTGGTTGTTAGAAGGTTAAAACTTGGTATGGAAAAAAAAAAGGAGCATGATGAGCTGCATCAGGAATGATGGAATATAAACTCTAAAACAGGATACATTTTTTTAACTTGTATTCCCAGAATGTAGAATAGTCATGCCAGAAATATTTTTGAGTGCATAAATGGTAAATCCATGCATTCAGTTTTTCATATTAGATGTGAGATCTCTCAGGGACATGACACTCATTTTTTACAGACTAAATTTAATCCACTAGCTGTAGACTATTCTCAACACAAAAAATCCAATTTACAGGGGAAAATCAGTCTTCCTAGAATGGGGAACTTTGGTAATTGTATTGACTATGTTGTGCTTGCCTACTGTCACAGCCACAGTAAAATTAAATTTTCTTTAGGTTTCGGCAAACCATCCAAAATACTTTGTTAAGTAGATTCTTCATTGTGAAGATAATTATTCTGGACTTTACTAAAACTAAACCCTAGAAATTAGTGTTTGTTGCTATGGAAGGCAAGAAACCAAGACATGGAACCAACTTAAATGTCCATCAATAGATAATTGAATAAAGAAGATGTACAATTATGCAATGGAATATTACTCAGAAATAAAACAGAATAAAATAATGCCATGTGCAGCAACATGGATGAACCTAGAGTTTATCACATAAGTAAGCCAGACAAAGACAAATATCATATGATATCACTCATATGTGTGATCTAAAAAAAATGATACCAATTAAATTAGGTACAAAACAGAAACAGACCAGCAGACATAAGGAACAACTTATGGCTACTAAAGGAGAAAGGGAGAGGGATAAATTATGAGTTTGGAATTAACATATACACACTGTTATACATAATACAGATAATTAACAAGGACCAGTCATATAGCACAAGTAACTAGACCTAATAATTTGCAATAACATATAAGGTAAAAGATTCTGGGGAAAATATGTATATAATTGAATCACTTTGCTATACACTTGAAATTGACACAGCATTGTAAGTCAACTACAAATAAATAAATAACATTTAAAAAAATCAAAAAATCAATGCCCAATAATAGATGACCATAATAAAATTTAAAATATATATGAACTTCAAAAAAGTTGTAAATCCAAAAATAATAATATAACATATTGAAAAAACAAACTTTAAACACACACACATACACAAAACCACACACACACAAAGGAGTTTGGGGTTTCGAAGACCACAAGTAGAATGTGTGTTGTGGATGATGTCATACTTAGTGCTATGGAAGAATAAATGGACAAGAGATATGACTAAAGGGAAAGAAATTGAGCTAATAACAATGACCATTTAAAGGAAAGTGAGGAAATTGCTAGAGACGTGGGTGATCAACAAGCAACTTTTTAAGGTATTTCTGACAAGGTCAGTGAGTAAAATAAGAACATGGTTAGATGATTCTCAGTTGTAAAAAAAAGTTATTGTTTCTGAAAAGAATCCTCAGAGCCAATGCCATGTCTCTGTTTCTGAGGCTGTAGATGAAAGGGTTCAGCATGGGGGTGACCACAGTGTACATCAAGGAAGCAATGATGTCTTTGTCATAGGACCTGCCTGATGAGGAGGAAAAGTACAGGGCCATGACTGTCCCATAGAATAGAGACACCACAGAGAGGTGGGAGCCACAGGTGGATAAGGCTTTGCAGATCCCTTTTGTAGAGGGTACCCTCAGAATGGAGAGCCCAATGCGGCTATAAGAGACCAGAATGCCACTCAATGGGAAAACAACAACTGCAGCCCCTACAGTGAATATGACCAGCTCATTGAGAGAGGTGTCTGAACAGGACAGCTTGAGTAGGTTGGGGAGGCTACAGAAAAAGTGGGGAATGATGTTGTCAGCACAGAAGGACACCTGGGCCAGCAGGAGGGTGTGAAGAAGGGCACTGGCACAGGAGACAATCCAGGAGCCAGCCACCAGCAGAGCACAGAGTCCCTCTCTCATGATGGTGGTATAGTGGAGAGGGTGACAGATGGCCGCATACCTGTCATATGCCATTACCATGAGGAGGAGATTGTCAACACAACCAAAAAGTAAATAAAAATACACCTGTGAGATGCACCCTGGATAGGAGATAGATATGTTTTGGGTCTGCATGTTTGTCAGAATCTTAGGGAGGGTGACAGAGGAAAAGGAGATATCTGTGAGTGCCAAGTGGCTGAGGAAGAAGTACATGGGAGTTTGGAGGTGAGAGTCCAGTCTGATGAGCAGGATGATGAGCAGATTCCCCAGCACCGTGGTCAAGTACATTCCCAGGAAGAAGGCAAAGAACACACCCTGCTGCTTTGGCCAGATGGGGAGCCCCAGGAGAAGGAACTCAGAAACACTGCTCTGGTTCTCCCTCCTCATGCTGACTTTCTCTGCTGGGAATGCAAAATTCTTGAAAATATTAAGGTCTCTGAATTAATCGATTTTAGCATTCAGATAAAAAAGTATTTAATTGTACAAAGTGGGAAACTTAACCTGTTTCTCATATATTCCTTATACAGTTTACAAATAAGGGAATTAGAAAAATTATCAATGAGGGAAGGTTAAAACAGCCACCTTTTCTTGGTTCAAAAATAAGATAGAATTTGTGAATCTGTGTTGCTGAGGACTAGTGCACAGAAATGCTGTCTCAACCTGGTTGTTGCCCCAAGAATGTTTTTCAGTTCCTGTTCCAAATCATCAACCACTGCCCAGAAACCTGTAGAAGATTTGATTTCAACAGCCACTATTACATTTCAGATGGGAGGCAGACTTTTCAAAGAAAAGAATGCAAAGTATGGTATTGTATTTGTTAAAGAATACTAATTGATATACATCCATTTTGTTGTTTCCACTTCAGAGAAGGTCCTTAAGAAACTCTAAACTGTGTGAGCCCATTCTCCCTACTGCAACCAAAGAGGGATTTTAAAAAATAATCCTCTTTTAGGTTGCAGGTTCGATCCTTGGCCTTGTTCATTGGGTTAAGAATCCAGCATTGCTGTGAGCTGTGGTATAGGTCGCAGACATGGCTTGGATCTCATATTGCTGTGGCTCTGGAGAAGGCTGGTGGATACAGCTCTGATTAGACCCCTAGCCTGGGAACCTCCACATGCTGTGGGAAATGGCCCTAGAAAAGGCAAAAAAAAAAAAAAAAGACAAAAAAAATTCTCTTTTAAAATCTTAAAAAACTTCCCCTGTTTAATTCTCTCAATGGATTCCCACTGATCTAAGATGAAGTGAAACAGCCTTAATATGGCTTAAAGACCCTAAGAAATCTGTGTCTCTGCTACATTTCCAATCTTTTCTTCCTAACCCCCACCACATTGACTCTTGCTGATGTCTCCATTCCAAGTTCCCTGGAATAGTACATTTCCATTTGATGTCATCTAGACTACCTCTGCTTTGATGGCTGTAGGTTCCCTGAGGTCCCATGTCATGTTGGGAAAGCAAAGGCCAATCTGACTCCCAGAAAATATTTTATGAGAATTTTTTATGACTTATTTTCTACTGTCAGCACAGATTTTAAATGATAAAAAACATCTCAAACTATCTATACAAAGTGTATGTTTAATTCATTTCATTTCCTTCCTATGGAACATAATAATACAACATTACAAAAATAAAGATGATCATCAAAAGATGCTAAAATAAGTGAGATTTTAACTGTATCCCAAGTTTTCATGTCCCTATCAGGTGGTCCTGCCATTTAACACAACACTTGCTAGTTATTTATGGGAAGACAGCCACATCTTAATTCCCAGAACCTGTGGATCTGGTATGGTAGATGGCAAGGGATAATTAAGGTGTAGGTGGAATTAAGGCTGCTTTATTAAGGCTGACTTTAATATGTGATTAACTTAGATTATCTGGGTGGACCTAACATAATCAAAGGAGTCCTTAAATGTAGAAGAAGGAATCAGAAGAGTCAGAGAGAGATTTTAAGATGTTATGCTCCTTGCATAGAAGATGGAGAAAAGGGACAAAAACAATGAATGCATGGGGTCTCAGGTGGCCTTGAAAAGCTGGAAAAGGAACAGAGACAATTCTCCTTCAGAGACTTAGGAAGAAAACCAACAATAAAACTTCTGACATTCAGTACTATGTGGTAACAAATCTGTGCAGTTTTAAGCCACTACATTTGTGGCAATCTGTTAGAGCAGAAATAAGAAATTGATATACCAGTAATGGGAAGATTTCAGGTATATTAAAGTACTCTGGTTATCTGGGCACCAGTATACATCAAAATCTTTGTGTCCTCCCCCTACTTCTCCCTAGTGTACAACAAAAAGTGGCTTCACAGAGCTACTCCTACTTAACATGGCAGGAAATGAGGATATTATCTCAGTAGAAGCATTTGACATTGATCACAAAGGTGACTGGATTGTTATGATCATTATACAACTATAGATGTGATAAATTCATTTGAGTAATAAAAAAAATAAAAAGAAAACACCCTCTCTCCTATATTCAGAACTGGGATATGTCAGGATCTAAAGCAAGTTAAATTCCTTCTGAAATAAATTTCTTCCCTGTGCCTCTATTTTATCTCTCTTTTTTTCTTTTTTCTCTATTTCAGATAATACCTTTGCTTTGTCATTCCTTCTTTCATTTTCTCCTTCCTCCTCTCTTAGTTCTCATTCTCTCTGCCACTACATCTTCATTCTTTGTCACTCCATGTCTTTTAATTTGCCCCCACCCTCTCTCATTTTCTGTCTTTTGCATTTTCTCTTCTCTTCCATGTCAAATTCAGCTTTCTTATATTTCCTCTTCTAGACCCACATATAAGCCCATATGTTGCTGAGAAACAATGTCCATTCCATCCCCAATACTGACCTTGCTTGAATTTATGTTCCAGTGTGTGGTGGGTAAATATGCCCTGAGAGTCTATTTAAGGGACCTGAATTTTAGCTTCCAAGGTCCTCAACATCTCTTGATCATCAAAAAGAAAAGCAACAATCTCAGACTCTCACTCATGTCTACCAGCCCCAGACTTATGATCTGAGAGTTATAACTAGACAAGGAGAAAGTCCACAGGGGCAGGGAGGTGAGCCTGCAATTTCCAGTTCAAGACATCCATCAGACCTGGATTTATTTCTCCATTTCCCCCTTGGTTCCTCTAGAAAATGTGTCCCATGGGAGAGTGGTTTGTGCTGAGGACCTTAGAGAATGAACCCATGGAGGAAGAACCTTAGGCATCATCACTTTTCCTTCTTTTCTGGGCTCTGTTTCCCAGCCTTTTCACCCTTTAGCATAAGATAATCTCCAGAGAGTTTTAAAAATAATTACTACTTCCAATGAGATCTAAAGGAATGAATGACTTCTGAGAATTAGGTAAAAAAGTATCCCACTCAAAAGGATCTTTTGGGGCCATATCCACAGGTGACCCAAAGGAAATTATTGAGTGTTTCTTCTCTCTGGTCATCATTATGAAATGAAAAGTGACAAGAGACAAGGATAATCATTTTAGTTCTTTGGACTATCTTAGGTTTGGTTACATCAAATAAAGTAAATAAATAAATAAATAAATAATAAAATACATTGAATAAAATATTTTAAAGGAAGGAAAGACAGGAAGAATAAAAGAATGTTTAAAAATAGATGAAAAATAACACATAAAGAAACAAACTTGCACTAGGGAATAAAATGCTGATGCACAAACTACCCAGAAAATTTGATTCAACTTTTAAAGCTTCAGGCTCTTTAAAATTAACCTTTGGAAGAACATTATCATTTGTTGTGGCATTAGTGATTCTTAGGAATGAGATATACAGAACAAGGTAATATATGTAGCTTAAGATCATGTTTGAGGGCTTAGTTTGCCCATTTTGAATTCTGAGTTTAAAAGATGGTAGGTAGAGCAAAGCTTTACCTAGGCAGCTTCTCTCCAGCTGTGATGACCCTGAATGACTGCCACAATGTCATGTGTATCAGAGCAGAAGGACTGGAGAGACTCTCAACTCAGAACTGTTGAAGTCCAACAACATTTTAGATACAAGCCAGAGAAGAAAGTTACCAGAATATTGGCCAGTAGCAACTCTCCAAAATAAAAGTGGACAAATTTGAGCTGTGCTGGAGACTAGTGTTTCCTCAGTGGAATTAGTGTCAATTACCTGGATGATGATTCTTTGCTATTTGTCATTTGTCTCTGTCCTTACTCTCCCCATCTTCCTTTCCCACTCTCCTCTTGCTGCTTTCTTCAATCCCCAAATATACTCCTTGTCCTTAATTCTTAGTTCAGAGTTGGCTCCTGGAGGAATGCAAGTTAATCAATCTTCTATGGCTTGGTTATTTTTATCATTGACTGATGAGAGTCAGCATTTCTACCTTCACTATGATTCAGGAAGCACTTTTAAAGGTGGATCTTTTAGTGCTACTTTAGGATAATACCCTTAGATCATGCATTTTATGTTCTATTCTATCTAGTTTATGTTTTTTAAGCATAATTTTGACCTAAAAATGAATTATACATCTGCAAAAATGCAATTCCAGATAAATTGACACATAGAGAAACTCCTAGATGCTAGACATTCTGCTAAGCCAGATGAGAAAACTGAGACTGAGAAGGATCAACAACCATGCCCAAAGTCTCACAGTGGTGGATGTCAAGGGCTGAGGCCAGGATCTATGTGCAGGTGTTCACCAGGTTCTATCAGGGCCTCTCATATTAATATTTTATTGCAATGTTTGGCTTTTGCTGAGGCTCTGTGGAAATACAAATATAAAAAATAAGGAAAATCATGATGAGAGGAGGGAGTGAGATGCAAAATAAGCAAATTCCCCCCACCCAAAAAAATAAGGTGGTATCTCATGGAACTTTTGATTTGCATTTCACTAATAATCAGTGACATTGAGCATTTTTTTCATGTGCTTATTGACCATCTGTATATCTTCCTTGGATAAATGTCTATTTGGCTCTTTTGCCCATTTTTCAATTGGATTGTTGGCTCTTTTCTGTTGAGCTGTATAAATTGTTTGCATATTTCAGAGATTAAGCTCTTTTCAGTTGCATAATTTGAAACTATTATCTCCCATTCTGTAAGTTGTCTTTTTGTTTTTATTTTGGCTACTTTTGCTGTGCAAAAAGCTTGTCAGTTTGATTAGGTCCCATTGTTTTATGTTTGATTTTATTTCTGTTGTTTTGGGAGATTCACCTGAGAGAAAATATGTAAGATTGACATCAGAGAATATTTTCCCATAGTCTCTTCAAGGAGTTTGATGGTGTCTTTTCTTATATTTAAATCTTTAAGCCATTTTGAGTTTATTTTTTGCGTGATGTGAGGTTGTGTTCTTGTTTCATTGATTTGGATGCAGCTGTCCAGGTTTCCCAGCAATACTTGCTGAAAAGACTGTATTTTTTGCATTTTATGTTCCTGCCTCATTTCTCAAATATTAATTGATCATAGGTGCCTGGGTTTATTTCTGGGTTCTCTATTCTGTTCCATTTGTCTGTCTGTTTGGGTATAATTACCACACTCTTTTGATGACTGTGGTTTTATAATATTTCCTGCTGTCTGGGACAGTAATGCCTCCTGCTTGGTTTTTGTTCCTCAGAATTGCTTTGGCAATACTGGGTCTTTGTGGTTCCATATAAATTATACAACTTATACAACTCAACAGGAAAAAAACCAACAACCCAAGTGAAAAATGGGCAAAAATCCTGAACAGAAATTTTTTTTCTAAAAAACATATACGGATGGCCAAGAAGCACATGAAAAAAGCTCCACATCACTGATTATTAGACAAATGTAAATCAAAACTACCATGAGATACCACCTCACACCAGTCAGAATGGCCATCATTAATAACTCCACAAATAAATGTTAGAGAGGGTGTGGAGAAAAGGGAACCCTCTAGCACTTTTGGTGGGAATGTAAGCTGGTACAGCCACTATGGAGAACAATATAGACATAACTTAGAAATCTATAGATAGAACTACTATATGACACACCAATCCCACTCTTGGGCATATATCCAGAAAAGAAAATTCCTTAAAAAATACACATGCACCTGCATATTCATTACAGAACTATTCACAATAGCCAGGACATGGAAACAGCTCAAATGTCCATCAACAGATGGTTGGATTTGAAGATGTGCTATATATATACACAATGGAATACTACTCAGCCATAAAAAAGAACAAAATAATGCCATTTACAGTAACATGGATGGAACTAGAGATTCTCATCCTGAGTGAAGTAAGTCAGAAAGACAAATGCCATATAATATCACTTGTATCTGGAATCTAATATATGGCACCAAGGAACTTTTTCACAGAAAAGAAAATTATTGATTTGGAGAATAGAATTCTGGTTTCCAAGGGAAGGGGCAGGGAGTGGGAGAATTTGGGAGCTTTGGGTTAATAGATGCAGATTATTGCCTTTGGAATGGATTAGCAATGAGAAACTGCTGTGCAGCACTGGGAAGTATGTCTAGTCACTTATGATGGAGCATGATAATGTGAGAAAAACAATGTATACGTGTATTTGTAACTGGGTCACTATGCTGTACAGTAACAAAAA
>CM052682.1:237092291-237130285 GCA_028533215.1 Babyrousa celebensis | reverse complement strand
GATGGTCTCCTGTTATTATCTGCTTAAGTGTATTTTTTTCATTTTTTGCGAATGCAATGTTTGGTTTTGGCTTTTGGTTGCCCTGTTTTTTCAGTATGCTAACCCCTTCCCATAATTGTGTGTTTTAGCCTGATGGTCCTGTAAGTTCAAACACTTCATTACTATATTGAAATTAAGAAGAGAATCATACAAGCAAAAAGGTTTAGTTATTTCCTAACATCCCTTGCCCACATTTTATGGTTTTGATGACTCTTTTTTATTTTTTGCTTTTTAATTTTATTTTGTTTGATGGGGTGCAATTTTAAAAGCTATTTTGTTTTTGTATTCCTTTTCTTGTATTTCATTGTTAGTATACAGAAATGCAGCTGATTTATGAATGTTAATCTTATATCCTGCTACTTTACTGAATTTGTTGATCAGTTCAGACAGTTTTATGGTTGAGTCCTAAGGTTTTTTGATATATAGTACTATGTCATCTGCATACATTGACAGTTTTACCTCTTATCTTACTATTTGGATGCCTTTTATTTCTGTTCATTGTCTGATTGCTGTGGCCAGGACTTCCAGTAATAGGTTGAATAACAGTCATGAGAGTGGGCATACTTGTATTGTTACAAATTTTATTGAGAAGGCTTTCTGCTTTTCTCCTTTGAGCATTATATTTGCTGTGGGTTTATTTTAAATGGTTTTTATTTTGTTAATGTATGTTCCCTCTATACATACTTTAGTAAGAGTTTTGATCATGAATGGATATTGGAATTTGTCAAATGCTTTTTCTGCATCTATTGAGATGATCATGTGGTTTTTGACTTTTGTGAATGTTATGTATGACATTGATTTATTTGCCTATGTTGAACCATCCTTGTGCACCTCAGATTAATCCCACATGGTCATGGTGTATGATCTTTTTTATATGTTGTTGGATTCAGTTGGCTAGAATTTTGTTGAGAATTTTTGCATCTATATTCATCAAAGATATTGGCCTATAGTTTTCTTTTTTGGTCATATTTTTTTGCTATTTTGGAATTAGGGTAATTGTGGTATCAGAGAATGAATGTCTTTGGCAGTGTTCCTTCTTCTTCAACATTTTGAAAAAGTTTAAGGAGGGTGGTTATAATTTCCTCTTTGTATCTTTGGTAGAATTCGCCTGTGAAGTCATCTGGTCCTGGACTTTTATTTGTAGGGAGTGTTTTTATTATGTATTCAATTTCATTTCTAATGATTGGTCTACTCAGTTGATCTATTACTTCTTGATTCAGTTTTGGCAGGTTGTAATATTCTAGAAAGTTGTCCATTTCTTCTAGGTTATCAAATTTGTTGGCCTACAATTTTTTATAGTATTCTCTCATTGTTTTTTGTATTTCTGTAGTATGAGTTGTGACTTCTTATTTTTCATTTCTTGTTTTGTTTATTTATGTTTGCTCTATCCTCTTCTAGCTGAATCTAGCCAGAGGTTTGCCTATTTTGTTTACCTTTTCAAAGAACGAGATTTTGGTTTAATTGATTTTGTCTATTGTTTTTTGAATCTCTATTTTATTGATTTCATCTTTGATCTTTATGATTTCCTTCCTTATGCTGACTTTAGGTTTTGTTTTTTCTTTTTCTAATTCATTCAGGTGGTGGGATAAGTTGTCATTTGAGATTTTTCTTCTTTTTTTGAGGAAGTCCTGTATTGCTATGAAATTCCCTCTGAACACTGCTTTTGCAACATCCTGTATATTTTGAGTGGATGTGTCTTCATTTTCATTTTGTCTCCAGGTATTTTTTAATTTCCTTTTTGATTTCTTCATTGACACACTAGTTTCTTAGCAGCGTGTTTTTTCGTTTTTTCTCCTTTCTTTTCCTGTGGTTGATTTCTAGTTTCATGTCATTGTGGTCAGAGAAGATACTTGGAATTATTTCTATACTCTTAAATTTGTTGAGGTTAACTTTGTGCCCCATTATGTGATCAATTCTTGAGAATGTTCTGTGTGCCCTTGAGAAGAATGTGTATTCTGGTTTTTTTTTTTTTTTTGGATGTAATATCCTGAAAATATCACTTGAGTCTAACTTTTATATTGTGTCCTATAGGATCTGTGTTGTCTTACTGATTTTATGTCTAGGGGTATTAAAGTCTCCTACTATGATTTTATTCCCATCAAGTTCTCCTTTTATGTCTGTCACTATTCTTCCCTCATTGATAATTTTTCCAAATCCCTTATGTGTCACTGTAAGAGGAATATATGAGAAAAAGGTTAATTTCCCTATTTCCAAAAAAAAATGTAACTTTCATCTGACTGCTGAAATAAATTAATTCATACCTTAATATTCTCAAGCATTCTTCATCTGTGTTGAGGAAAGCTTATGAGGTGGGACAACCAGAGGAGCATGGCCAAGTTATTCCTCTTGGGTCCACCCATCTGGCCAGAGCAGCAGGGCATGTTCTTTGCCCTGTTTCTGGGCATGTACCTGACCACAGTGCTGGGGAACCTGCTCATTATCCTGCTCATCAGGCTGGACCCTTGCCTCCACACCCCCATGTACTTCTTCCTCAGCCAATTGGCTTTCACAGACATATCCTTTTCATCTGTCTCTGTCCCTAATATTCTGATGAACATGCAGACTCAGGATCAATCCATTCCCTATGCAGAATGTGTAACACAGCTGTATTTTTTCCCTATTTTTTTACAAACCTGAACAGCTTCCTTATGAAATCAATAGCATATAACTGCTATGTTGCTATGTCATCCCCTTCACTACACTACCATCATGATGAAGGATCTGTGTGCTTTCCTAGTAGCTGTATCCTGGTTCCTGTCTGGGGCAGTTCCATTCTCCTGACCCAGTTATCCTTTTGTGCTGACCACATCATCCCTCATATCATCTCTGACCTTGGCGCCTTGTTCAAATTGTCCTGTCATACCTATTCCTCAATGAGCTGGTCATGTTCACTGCAGGTGTAGTGGTCATTACTCTGCCATTCATAGTTATCTGGTCTCTTATGTGTACATTGGGGCCACTATCCTGAGGATCCCTTCAACCACGGGTATCTGTAAAGCCTTGTCTAAATGTGGCTCCCATCTCTCTGTAGTGTCTGTGTATTATGGGTCAATATTTGGGCAGTACCTTTTCAAAACATTGAGGAATTTCATTGACAAGGACATCATTGTGGCCCTCATGAACACAGTGGTCACACCCATGTTAAAGCCCTTTATCTACAGCCTTAGGAACAAGGACATAAAAGTGTTCTCTGGGAAACTATTCAGTAGAACAACATTTTTTCTCACCATGACATCCAACTTGTACTTAAATCAGGATCTCATTTGGGTTCATCTGATATATTTTAGTTTCCAATTGAATATATCTCAAAATTTTTGTGTCTCCAAGCCCTAGGACAAATGATGGCATGCTGAATATACTTGGTAAATGTTTGTTGATCAGAATTCCATTTCCTCATTAATAATGTTTTCCTTCATAAATAACTTTGGATTATCAAATGCTAAATTAATTTTATTACTTATTTTTGCAACTTGGAGACATACATAACACACTAATGTACAGTTGGTTATTCTTTATTTGAGGAGACATTTGGAAAGCCAAACATTCTGGGCCCATATCTCAGGCTTTAACACACCACAGAATTTAAGTAATTAGCTATATTACTATACTACACTTTTATGCAGACAATGCAGGGTTTTCTTTTCATCCTTATGGGTCTTATTAAGTTGGCACTTAAGAGGAATTTTTTATTTTTCTTTTAGGGCTACACCTGTGGCATATGGATGTTCCCAGGCTAGTGGCCAATTAGGAGGTGCAGCTGCCAGCATATACAACAGCCACAGCAATTCCTTATCCTTAACCCTCTGAGCAGGGCCAGGGTTCAAACCCACATACTCATGGATACTAGTTGGGTTTGTTTCCTCTGACCCATGTGGAGGAACTCCAAAAGGAAATTTATTATTCTCTGTCCATGGTATATAATGTTACAAAAACAACTCTGAATATGGAGGGCCCTGTAGAGGATCAAGACTTATGGGGGATTTCCCCTTTTCCAACACTGTGTGGTTGACATTGTGTAGTCCCCAATCATAGTCAGTATGAAAGCATGTTTCATGCTGGCATCCTTTGTTCATATAACAAAATTATAGTGTGTAGTGTCTAAAAAGTCATTGCTTTCCTACAAATGCCACTGCAGATTCAGCACTGACTATTCTTCATGGATTTTTTGCCTTCCCAAATGAATAAAATGAAGAATGACAGGCTTCTTAAACTTTAACCTACATAAGAATTCTGGGATAGTTTTTTTAAAATAGAGATCCCTGGAACCTACCTCCATGAATTCCAATCTTATAGATCTTTTTGAGGCCCAAGAATTTGCATTTCTAACAAGATCTCAAGTAATTTTGTTGCTGCAGGTGTGTGAATTATGATTTGAAGAGCACTGGAATGAAGAATTAAAGCATGGAAGCTGTGGGAGGCACATTTACACACACCTTCTATGAATTGTGGTAGTGAGGAGAATGGAACAAGAGAATGCTAAAATTATTTTGGAAATAGAGAATCCAAAGTTCATGTTGATATTTTCAGATTATTTCTGGCTGTAGGAAATTCCTTTTAGCAATCTCTTATATAAGAGCATCTTTCCTGAACTATCAGATTTTCTTATCTCTTTTGTATATGATATAGATTTATCAGATACTACATATAATGCTTCATTTCATCACACCAGACTATGTGTCAATGGAAAAAACCCCAAAGCTTTGAAGAAATTGTTTCATGTCCATTTATAGCTTCTTGTTTACATTAATCCAAGTGGAATTTCAGTGTGATATAATATTACTAATGCCACTCAAAAACCTATTTTAATATTTTTAAACTAACATTTTTTTCATATATACTGCCTAAAAATACATTTATTGAATGGATATATGTATATGTATAGCTGATTTATCTTGCTATACATTTAAACTAAAACAACTTTGTATATCAACTATACTTCAATAAAATTTTGAAAATAAAATAGGTAAGGTATGCAAATATTTGGTAAAGAATATTAAAAAAGTACATTTTTTTTATAAAGTGCTAGGTGCTTTCAGAGCCACTTTCCTACAAAAGAACACTTGAGTTCTTGTCCTCATTAAACTTGCCCTTTCTTGACACAGCCCATAAGATAGCATTTGTCTTGAATCCAAACCATATTATTGTTATTATGAGAACTGAGGCTACTTTACACCAGTCTTTTTCTCTTCTCTATGATTATGTGTATCTGATCTATACAAAATACAATATATTTACCTAATTTTATATGTAAATATGAGACTAATTCTTCTGTAACCAGCATCTGAAGTGATATTTAAGGCTGTAGTGATGTTCCCAACTCTAGTCTATTTGGGATATGAGATGGAAATCAAAATATTTTGAAGGAGTTTAATACTTCATACATGTATAGGATATTATAATAGCAACTTCCTTTTTAGGCATATATTTCATTCCATAAGCTCTGACTTAGGTGATACCATAGGTGAATGAAGACAATCTGGTTTTGTTGCCTCTCTTTTCAGAGGCTTCAACCTGGACTTCTATTCTTCATGTATTTTCCTGGGACTTTTCAAAATTAAGCTCTTCTGTTTTCAAAGGAGCAAGCCCCAAGCAACAGGGGACTAAAAAATGGAGCCCATTAGAATGGATGCTTTGGATATATTCAAGTAAACTTATTGGAAAACTGACAAAAAAGATTTCAAGGCATGGTATAATCTTTAATAAAGTTTCACAAAATCTCTGTGCTAATTCGACATGAGATAAACTAAAAATTAAAAGCTTTAAGTAGATTGATGTATTGTTTGTGTGTTCTATGTATTGATATGCATAGAAGTAGAAATGCAAATATTATAGGAAAAGTAGGATATAAAATACTGTATAAAATAAATTCCATTTATGTAAATATCAATTTTTCTGAATAAAAACCATTGTAGAAGGATAAAAAATGAATAACCAAAGAGTGAAATAATTTGACTTTATCCTTTGTTTTTTTTTTTTTTTGTCTCTGTTATTTGGATTTCCATTATGAAGCAGAATTCAATTTAAAAGCAGCAAATCAAAAAGGAATTTCCACTTCAAAGAAAAAAAATCCCTCTTCACATCTCAGGTTATGACCTGTCAGGGGGAACAAGAATCTGGTAGGAAGGGTCAGGAGGAGGTCTCCCCACATCTCCTTCTGGGCTCCCATACACAGGGCATCTCCCGGATGTTCTTCCTAAGGACACTGTTGCTTCACAGTCTGCCCTGAGAACCATATGCCTGACTGAGAGTTACCTGGCCCCCATTCTCATTAATGAGCATCCCTGGCTGTGGAGCTGGGATCTGCATCTTAACAACCTCCCCAGGTGATTCTACAGAACATCCAAGTTTAGGGACCACTGCCCTAGGGCATCTGTATTGGAGGCCTGAGGAGGAAAACTGAGTAATTATCACAGATTTAGTGCATGTCTCTTACCAAGAGCATGGTGCCCTGTCCCTGTGGGTCCTCTCCCTGTTGGGTAGAGCAAAATCTCCACCTCTCCATTTCTGAGGGTGTTGAATTAACTGTGGAGTAAGCTTTAAACTCATGACTTCTCTCTGAAGCTGGTGAGATGTTCAGGACCAAAAAGTTTTAGCTGCATCTGATCTCAAGGTGTCCTAGAGAAAAGGTGAAAATCCAGTCCATACTCCTGGCAGCTAGATCACTTGAGCATAAATTTCAGAGGACAACAGCATATCCTTCACAAGAATCATGTGTGTGTGTGTGTGTGTGTGTGTGTGTGTGTGTGTGTGTTTGTCTGCACATAGGTGCCCAATACCTCTCTTGCTCTTGCTTAAGCCACTTTTCATTTCTTGTTCCTAAAGGTGGGGAAGTGAACATAGCATGATTCTCTCTTTCACCTTCCTTGACAACAACCCTTTTCTTTACAGATATTGGATGTTGACAGGCTCATGAGAGATTTTTGAATCTGGAGGGGATTGGAGAATGATAAATATGAAGAGTAGTATAATATATAGCTGCCAGTAAAATCTGTAACTTTTCAAGCAGTGACACTGCAAGACTGAGCTATAAGACATATTGGTTACATCAACAGATGTTTCTATTTCCTTCAATCTTTATACAAAATGGACATTTTGACTATTTATGATCTGCATTGAGTATATGTTGTTGAATCCTCCTCCATGTACTATTGATTAATTGGTTTCAGACTTAAAATTTCAATAATTTACAGCAAGAAGGCCAACTCTTATGATTGTTTATTTTCATTTTTATTTCTTTGGTTTTTGGGGGCTGCCAGCCTACACTGCAGCCACAGAGATGGGGGATCTGAGTGGCATCTGTAAGCCATGCCAATCTCACAGCAATGCTGGATCCTTAACCCAATGATTGAGGCCAGGGATTGAACCTGCGTCCTCATGGATACTAGTAAGTTTGGGTACCACTGAGCCACAACAGGAACACCTTATGATTGTCTTAAAATGTACAGAAACAGAATAAAAATTAGGGTCATTTTAATTTATGATTCCTCTGCTAAAACAGTGTGACACTTTCTCTTTACTGACTAGACACAGCTGCAAATGACTTAGGGGTTGCCTCTCCCCTAGATGATGGAAAAATGCCACTCGTCCAGTTTCTCTTCTGTATCAAACTCTCTTCTCTGCTGGTACATTTGCTCATTTCACATGATGATACTATCCACTTTAAAAGATTTTTTCAGGGACAGGGCATTCAGATATTGGCATATTCACCAGTAGAAAAGCCCCCCTTTTTTAATCTGCATGTTATAAATCAAAATATGTTGATTTCTGCTTCTCTTACTCTCCATCCTTCCCCAACAGACAGGAGAGGAACATGAGGAGGGAGAACCAGAGCCATGTGTCTGAGTTCCTCCTCCTGGGGCTCCCCATCTGGCCAGATCAGCAGGGTGTATTCTTTGTCCTGTTCCTGGGCATGTACCTGACCACAGTGCTGGGGAACCTGCTCATCATCCTGCTTATAAGACTGGACCCTCACCTCCACACCCCCATGTACTTCTTCCTCAGCCACCTGGCTCTCACAGACATCTCCTTTTCATCTGTCACTGTCCCTAAGATGCTGATGAACATGCAGACTCTGGATAAATCTATTCCCTATGCAGAGTGTGTGACACAGATGTATTTCTTCCTATTTTTTTCTGGTCTGGATGATTTCCTTCTCACCTTCATGGCCTATGACAGGTATGTGGCCATATGTCACCCTCTCCACTACACCACCATCATGAGAGAGGGGCTATGTTCCTTACTAGTAAGTGTATCTTGGATTCTCTCCTTGGCCAATGCCCTTTGTCATACCCTCCTCTTGGCCCAGCTCTCTTTTTGTGCTGACTACACCATCCCCCATTTCTTCTGTGACCTTGGTGCCCTTCTCAAACTCTCCTGTTCAGACACATCCTTCAATGAGCTGGTCATTTTTACAGTAGGACTGGCAGTCATCACCCTCCCCCTCATGTGCATCTTGGTCTCTTATGGCCATATTGGGGCCACCATCCTCAAGGTTCCATCCACCAAGGGCATCTGCAAAGCCTTGTCCACATGTGGCTCCCACCTCTCTGTGGTTTCTCTGTATTATGGAACAATTATTGGGCTGTATTTTGTCCCCTCATCCAGCACTTCCAGTGACAAGGATATAGTTGCCTCTGTGATGTACACAGTGGTCACCCCATTGCTGAACCCCTTCATTTACAGCCTGAGGAACAGGGACATGAAGAGGGCCCTGGAGAAACTCTTCAAAAAGCCATCAGTTTTGTGTTAACGATGTTTACTTATCTTTATAACAGACACATATAGTCACATTACCCAGTCCCTACACACCTTGTCTTGAGCCCAGATGGTATAAAGGCTCAGTAAATATTTGGTAACTGAATTGCATTTTGCTACAGTTATTCTTTCTTTTCCTTGAAACTCATTAGTATAAATTGTGAATTCTTACTTGATATTATTTATTAAAGCTCTTGTCTACAACATTTAGAAATTACATGCCTGGTAGCACTTATGTCTCTTTTTATTTCCTGGAGTTTAATACTTCTTTTTTTATTATTTTTTATTACTCAAATGAATTTGTCACATCAGTAGTTGTATAATGATCATAACAATCCATTTTCATATGATTATTAGTTCTTTATAAAAATATTTATTGAGACAAAATTGATCTAAATTCAGTACACATTTAAAGTGTTCTGATTCATATTCTGATATAGTATACACTGTGAAATAACCTCCACAATTGTTAATCAATATATTCATCACTTCCAACTTGTTACCATTTTAATTTATTGGTGTGTGAGGTGAGAGAACTTAAGATCCACTATGCCAGAGAATTAAATATCAAGTGTACAATACAGTCTTGTTCACCAGAGTCATTGTGCTATGCGTTCAACCTCATAGAACCTATGCCTCTTACATTACTGAATCTTTGTCCGTTATGCTAGTGAAATGTCAAACTCAAAATAAGAAAATTCTGCATGATCTCCCTTTTATGTGGAAACTAAAAGAGTCAAATTCATATAGAAAAGGATAGGATTATGGTAGCTAGGGGCTGGGGAGGAGGACATGAGAGTGCTTATGAATTGGTGGAAGGCCAAGGCTGACCAGGCTCCCGTGGCATAGAAAGGTGCCAGAACTGGGACTTGGTTAAATATGCCCTTTCCTTTCCTTTCTTCCCATTCAGTGTTCTTTTCATATTTTTGCTTGTTGGTGGTAATGATGTTGCCTCAGGAGAAGAAATGGTATAGGAACTTTTATTGCTCCAGGAAACAATCCAGAACTATGAGTTCAGTTCCTCCACTTAGGGACTCAAGACTTCTCCTGGATTTTAGAAACACTGTTCACTCTTAGACACCGCTGTTCCCTTCCCTCTGCAGTCAACTCTCAGACTACTTGTCTCTGCAATATTCTGTCAGCATTGTGAAATGCAGAAAATACTGGGTCCTTCCAGACTGGGAATGAGAAAGACAAAGAACACACCAATGGACTAGAGTCTTCTTTTGCCCCTATAGAGTTTGGTGTCTGTCTCATTCAATGTCTTCATTATGAATCTCTGTGAAATACATTTCTACTCAGCTTCATTATACCAGTTTTATGATAGGAGCCTATGTAGTAATCTCTTTTCTTCTACATCTATTGAAGGACCTCATAATTCTCCTTCTTCAGCCTGTACTTAGTTATAGATGAATATATTCAAAACTGATTCTGAGGCTCTGCACCACATAGCTGTAAGAAATTAGTATTTGGGAAAACAGATCTCAATGGCAGGTTGAATCTGTCAGAGTGTGTGGCCCATGGCAACTCCCTTCCCTCCTCTGCGTATACATTTCTTCTTCTGTGGAAATCAAAGACATTGCAAAATATCTAAAATATGTTTGATTTCAAAGAGATGTGCTAATAAATTTGGATTAACTTGACTGCTGACCAAGAATAATGAATATTTGCTTTCCATGCCTGTCTATCTATATCATATTTGGCTCATATACATGTTCATACTTATAGCTCTGCATCCAAATCTTTATGGCAAACCCTGTCTTTCCACAGGGTTTTATTCCTTTTTCATAAACTCCTAGGAATGGAATTGTTGGATCAAGGGTTTGTTTAATTTTATGATAAATTGACCAACAATTTCTCAACAAGGCTCTATGTTGTGCTTTCCTTCCAAGAATGTATGAGGGTTCCAGTTTCTAATAACATCTTCACTGCCTCTGATATTGTCAGTCATCTGATTTTAGCCATTCTAGTGGGTATGTTGTGGTATCTTGTTGTGGTTTTCATTTCCATTTATCTAATGACATATGATGTGTGTCTTTCCTCTGTCTTCTCTCATGAAATATCTTTTTAAATTTTTTTTACACATGGTTTTAAATATAATTGCATTGCTTGTCTTTTATATATGTTCTGGATTCAGGTCTTTATCAGAATTATGTTTTACAAATATTTTAAGTCAGTCCGAATCTAGTCTTTCCATTTTATTAAGACTTTCTTTTCAAGAGTGGGTGAATTTTATTTTTATAAAGTCCAAATCATAATTTTTTTCTTTTCTAGTTCATGACTTTTGTGTCCCATTTAAGAAAATATTGTTTACCCCATATTTTCCAAGATCGTGTCCAATGAATTCTTCAAAATAGTTTTGTAGTTATAGGTTTTACACATTGGACCGATTTCTAGTTATGTATTGCATGTGGTCCAATATAAGGGCCTGTTCATTTAAGATATATCGTTATTGACTCATGCTGGCACTATTTATTGAAAGAGTATCCTTTCCATATTCAACTGCCTCATTGCATTGGTGAAATATTAACTGACCTTATAGATACTGATCTATTTAAAAATTGTTCATTCTATTCAAATTATTCATTGATCTATATTTCTATCCTCACACAATTGTTGTTTTCATTGCTATGGTTTTATAAACAATTTTGCAATTAGATGAAGGAAATCTGGCAGTTCAGTCTCTCTCTCTCTATTTTATTTTTTTTGATGGCTGCACCTGCAGCATATGTAAGTTCCCAATGTAGAGGTCTAAATGGAGCTGCATCTGCAGGCCTGAACCAGAGCCACAGCAACATGGGATCCAAGCTTCATCTATGACCTACATGGCAACTCATGGAAATGCTGGATCCTTACTGATCCTTTTTAGAATTAGGCTGATGATATTTTTCCTTTGGTTGCATTGACTCTGTAGATCAACTGAGGGAAGTTATGGCTCCATAATTATATTGAGGTATCCAATTTACATGCAAGGTATACATCTATTTACATCCTCTTTAATTTCACCTGTGAAGCTTTGTGGCTTTTCACATACTTTTATTGCAAGTAAATTCACACATATATATATATATATTTTTGTTTTTTTTTATGCTGATAGTAGTACATAGAAATTCTCAGTTCTCAATGTTTACAGCTAGGTTATAGAAGTACCATTGATTTTTGGGTTTTGTGCATTAACTTTGTTTCCTGATAACTTGTTAAACTTTCTTAATTCCATGGGGAAGATTTTTTTCTTTTTGGATTCTCTCTCCCCCCTTTTTGGCCTTTGTTTAGACAAAATTGGTTTGTATTATTCATTTTTTCTCTTTTATTGTGTTCTTAGGTATATGCTTTTTTTGAGCCACAGTGTTTACCTCTGTCTTTCTAGATTTTCATCTTGTCTTGTTGTGTATGTGTGTCTGGCCATGCAGTAAGTTTACAAATTTTATACATAAATATAAGACTAAATAGTACATAACTAGCATTTGGAGTGGCATTTAAGGCTGTGGTTATGTCCTAACTCTAGCCTGTTTGGGGTGTGAAGAAGGAAAAGAAAAATGTTGGAAGGAGTTTGATATATGACACATAGGAAGAATATCACAATAGTGACTGCCTTTATTATACAATTATCAAATTCCATAAGCTCTGACTTAGGTGGCCCCATAGGTGAAGGAAGACAATCTGGCTTTGTTGCCTTTCTTTACATGGTGTTCAAGTTGGATTTCCATTCATCATATATTTTTATGGACCTTTTCAATTGTAGAGTCTTATTTCCATTATTCAGCCAGAAAAAAAAATGAAATAATGCCATTTCCAGCAACACGGATGGACCTCGAGATTAGCATACTGAGTGAATTAAGTCAGACAAAGACAAATATCATGTGATATCATTAACGTGGAATCTAATAAAAATTTTACAAAGAAACTTATTTTCAAAACAGAAAAAAGCACACAGATTTCAAAAACCAAACTTCAGTTTACCATAGGTGAAAACACTGTGGGGAGGGGAGAATTGGGAGATTGGAATAACATATACACACCACTGTATAAAGTAGATAATAAACTAGAACATACTGTTTAGCAGAGGAAAATCTACTCAATAGTTTGTAATAAACTTTATGGGAAAAATAATGGACATATGAATATGTATGATGGAATCACTTGGCTGTACATCTGAAAGTAACACAATTCTTAAAGTCAACACTACTCCAAGAACATTAAATAAGAACAAACAAACCAAAGATCAAGCCACAGGAAGTCAGGCACTAAGACAATGGAGCCAATTAAAATGGATTCTTTGGAGAGAGTCAAGTAAACTTCATCAAATAACTATCAAAAGAGATTTCAAGGCATAGTGTAAACTTCATTAAAGTTTCATCATGAATCTTTGTGTTATTTCACCAAATGATCAGCTAAAAATTATGAGTAGACTGATGTACTGATATGCATTAAATTAGAAAGGCAAATGTTATTATAATAAATTATCATAGAAAAAAGGTATACAATACCATATAAGATAAATTCTGTTTATGGAAAATATAAAATTAATAAAAACAACTGTATGAAGACAAAAAATGAACAATGGAAGGGTGAAGTACATTGACTACATTATTTGTTTTCTTGTCTGTTTTAATTGGATTTCCATCAGGAAGAAGAATTTATTTTATTTTATTTTATTTTTGCTCTTTAAAATTATTAGTATTTTTTATTTCTCTAATACGTTATTTTTTTTTTCCTATGGTATAGCATGGTGAACCAGTTACACATACATGTATACATTCTTTTCTCTCATATTATCATGCTCCATCATAAGTAACTAGACATAGTTCCCAGTGCTACACAGCATTATCTCATTTCTTATCCATTCCAAAGGCAATAGTCTGCATCTATTAACCCCAAGATCCCAATCCATCTCATTCCCTCCCCCTTCCCCTTGGCAACCACAAGTCTATTCTCCAAGTCCATGATTTCCTTTTTATGAAAAAGTTCATTTGTGCCATATATTATATTACTAGATATAAGTGATATCATATAGTATTTGTCTTTCTCTTTCTGACTTTCTTCTGTCAGGGTGAGAATCTCTAGTTCCATCCATGTTTTTGCAAATGGAATTATTTTGTTCTTTTTTATGGCTGAGTAGTATTCCATTGTGTATATATACCACCTCGTCCAAATCCAATTGTCTGTCAATGGACATTTGGGTGTTTACATGTCAGGCTACTGTGGATAGTGCTGCAATGAAAATGTATGTTCATGTGTCTTTTTCAAGGAAAGATTTGTCCAGATATATGCCAAAGTATGGGATTGATGGGTCTTATGGTAGATCTATGTATAGATTTCAAAGATACCTCCATACAGTTCTCTATAGTGGTTGTACCTGCTTCCATTCCCACCAACAGTGCAAGAGGATTCCCTTTTCTCCACATCCCCTCCAGCACTTGTTATTTGTGGACTTAGTAATGTTGGCCATTCTGACTGGTGTGAGGTGGTATCTCATGGTAGGTTTGATTTGCATTTCTCTAATATTCAGTGATGTTGAACATTTTTTCATGTCCTTGTGGCCATCAGTGTATCTTCATTGGAGAAATGTCTATTCAGGTCTTTTGACCATTTTTCCATTGGGTTGTTGCCTTTTTTGATATTGAGTTGTATAATTTGTATATTTTAGAGATTAAGCCCTTTTCCATTGCATCATTTGAAACTAAGTTCTCCCATTCTGTAAGTTATCTTGTTTTCATATTGGTTTCTTTGCTGTGCAAAAGCGTGTCAGTTTGATTAGATTCCATTGGTTTACATTTGTTTTTTTTGTTTGTTTTTTGGGGAGGCTGACCTGAGAAAATATTTGTAAGGTTGATATCAGAGAATGTTTTGCCTATGTTATCTTCCAGGAGTATGATTGTGTCTTGTCTTATACTTAAGTATTTCAGTCATTTTGAGTTTATTTTTGTGCATGGTGTAAAGGTGTGTTCTAGTTTCATCGCTTTGCATGCAGCTGTCCAGGTTTCCCAGCAATGCTCACTGAAAATACTGTCATTTTCCCATTTTCTGGTCTTGCCTCCTTTGTCAAAGATTAATTGACCATAGTTACCTGGGTTTATTTCTGGGTTCTCTACTCTGTTCCATTGGTCTGTATGTCTTTTTTGGTACCAGTGACACACTGTTTTGATGACTGTGGCTTTTTAATATTGCCTGAAGTCTGGGAGAGTTATGCCTCTTGCTTGGTTTTTGTTCCTCAGAATTGCTTTGGCCATTCTGGGTCTTTTGTGGTTCTATATAAGTTTTTGTATTGTTTGTTTTAGTTTGTGAAAAATGTCTTGGGTATTTCAATAGGGATTGCATTGAATCTGTAGATTGCTTTGTGTAGTATGGCTGCATTTACAATGTTAATTTTTCACACCCAGGAACATGTAATATCTCTCCATTTCTTTATATCTTTTTAATTTCCTTTTGAATGTTTTAGAGTTCTCAGCAAAGTACTTTACCTCCTTGGTCAGGTGTACTCCAAGGTATTTGATTTTTTCAGGTGCAATTTCAAAAGGTATTGTATTTCTGTTTTCCTTTTCTTGTATTTCATTGTTAGTATACAGAGATGCAACTGATTTTTGAATGTTAATCTTATATCCTGCTACTTTGCTGAATTTGTTAATCAGTTGAAGTAGTTTTTGTGTTGAGTTTTCAGGGTTTTCTATATGTAGCTACATGTCATCTGCATACAGCAACAATTTTATCTCTTCTCTTCCTATTTGGATGACTTTTATTTCTTTTGCTTTTCTGATTGCTGTTGCTCGGAATTCCAGTACTATGTTGGATAAGAGTGGTGAGAGTGGGCATACTTGTCTTCTACCAGATTTTAGTGGGAAGGCTTTCAGCTTTTCTCCTTTGAGCATTTTGTTTGCTGTGGGTTTAGCATAAATGGTTTTTATTGTGTTAATGTATGTTCATTCTATACCCACTTTGGTAAGAGTTTTGGTCATGAATGGATGTTGGACTTTGTCAAATGCTTTTTCTGCAACTATTGAGATGATCATGTGATTTTTGAAGTTTGTTAATGTGGTGAATGACATTGATTGATTTGCATATGTTGAAACATCCTTGTATAACTGTAATGAATCCCACCTGGACGTGGTGTTTGATCTTTTTTATATGTTGTTTGATTCAGTTGGCTAAAATTTTGTTGATAATTTTTGTTTCATTATTCATCAAAGATATTGCCCTATAGGTTTTTTTTTTGGTGGTATCTTTGGTTTTGGAAATAAGGTTATGGTGGCATCATAGAATGTCTTTGGGAATGTTCCTTCTTCTACTTTTTGGAAAATTTAAGGAGAATGGGTATAAGTTCCTTTGTCTATGTTTGGTAGAATTCGCCTGTGAAGCCATCTGGTCCTGGACTTTTATTTGTTGGGACTGTTTTTATGACATATTCAATTTCATTTCTAGTGAAATTGGTCATTCAGTTGATCTATTTCTTCTTGATTCAGTTTTGGCAGGTTCTATGTCTCTAGTAAATTGTCCATTTTTTCTAGCTTTTCAAATTTTTTGGCATATAGTTTTTCATAATATTCTATCATGGTTTTTTGTATTTATATAGTATCCGTTGTGACTTCTCCTTTTTCATTTCTTATTTTGTTTATTTGGGTTTTTCTCTCTTCTTCTTGGTGAGTCTATCCAGAGGTTTGTCTATTTTCTTTACCTCTTCAAAGAACCAGATCTTGGTTTAATTGATTTTGTCTATTGCTTCTTGAATCTATTTTATTGGTTTCCTTTTTGATCTTTATGATTTCCCTCCTTGTGCTGACTTTAGGTTTTTGTTGTTGTTCTTTTTTTCTAATTCATTTAGCTGGTGGGTTAAGTTGTCAAGTTGAGATCTTTCTTCTTTTGTGAGGAAGGCCTGTAATGCTATGACCTTCCCTCTGAGCACTGCTTTTGTGGCATCTCATAGATTTTGAGTGGATGTGTCTTCATTATCATTTGTCTGTAGTTATTTTTAATTTCCTTCTAGATATCCTCATTGACCCATTTGTTTTTTAGTAGGATTTTTTTTAGTCTTCATGCTGTCAGTTTTTTCACCTTTCTTTTCCTGTGGTTGATTTCTAGTTTCATGGCGTTGTGGTCAGAGAAGATACTTGGAATAATTTCTATAGTCTTAAATTTGTTGAGGTTAGCTTTGTTCCTCAGTATGTGATCAATTCTTGAGAATGTTCCATGTGCCCTTGAGAAGAATGTATATTCTGATATTTTTGGATGTAATGTCCTGAAAATGTTGAGTAGGTCTTATGTTTCGGCAGCAGCCGAGGAGATGCAGGGACTCAAAAAAAGGACCTTGCCTGATGGCAGAAAAACCTGAAGGCAGGTTCCTAACCAAGGAAGGGAGCTTACCTGAACGTTACATGCCAAAGGTGGGCCTCTGGACAGGATAAAAGCTTGTATGAATGGTACATGCCGAAGGTGGGTTTCTGGTCAGGTTGAAAGCCTGTCTGTATGGTACAAGCCTAGAGCAGGTCTAAGGTTATATAGCTCTCATTTTGATGTTTATGAGGAAGAATTGGGGCTTTTCTGGGAAAACAATTTCCATGTTTATGCTGGAGAACATGGATTGTTTCTTGGGTGACCTAGTCTTTCCTGCTGTTTTATTTGTTATTCAGTTTTCCTCAGTCTTTCCTGATTATTTGCTTATTATTCTTATTTCACATTCTTATTTTCCTGTGGTGATTTGTGATTTAAAAAATTACAATAATAATATAATAAGAATTTCATTCTAAAGGACTTTCCACTATTTAAATCCAAATTAATTAAAAACATAGTGTTTATCTACTAAATAGTTATACAGTAAACTTTAGAGTTAGAATTTTAATAAAGTCTATAAAAGTTAGACACATATTATTCTTGATCAAAAGAAACCCAGCTGTGAGTTTTGCCCTTGATTTTAGAAACTTTTAGTGGTAACTAGCTAAGTTGATTTATATTTTCTCACACTGTCTCTCTGCCAAGGACGTTTTGAAGATAGACACTAGTTTGAAGATATTTTTTGTGTTTGTAACTTCTTCAGCTTGTGAGAATTGGCTGGCCATGAGATGGTTTGTGCTGTGTCTCCTCTTTCCCACATGCTGTGCCTGTTTGTTCTTGAATTGTACTCACTAAATTTACTTAAGTTGAAGATTTTAAAACATGATGTATTGCTACTGTACCATGTGATCAAAAAACAAAGCCTAATAGTTAACCAATGTACATTTAACACTGTGATGTAATCTGTAGTAAAAAACTGTCTATTTAATTAACCACTTATGCCAATAAATTTTGAGCAGTCCAGTGCCCTGAAAGAAGGGACAAAGAGGCTGTCTCCATTCTTTCACCAACACTGTCCATCTCCTATCGGGATGTATACCCTGGCTCTCAGACCCAGTTGTTGGAGCTGTCCTCTGTCATGTTTCTATTGTTTACTTTAGGATCTCTATTGCCTTATTGTTTTTCTGTCTAAAAGATGTCACCCATAGATGTGGGTGTGGTGTTAAAGTCTCCTACTATTATTCTATTCCCATCAATTTCTCCTTTTATGTCTATTAGTATTTCTTGTAGGTACCTGGATGCTCCTATATTAAGGGTGTATATATTGATTATTGTAATAACCTCTTCTTGAATGGATCCTTTAGCCATTAAATACTGTCCTTCTTTGTCTTTCTTAATGGCCTTTGTTTTAAAGTCTATTTTGTCTGATATGAGTATTGAAACTCCTGCTTTCCTGTCTTGTCCATTGGCATGAAATATCTTTTCCAATACCCTCACTCTTAATGTATATTTTTCCTTTTCTCTAAAGTGAGTTTCTTGTAGATAGCAGATTGAAGTTTTTTTGCTTTTTTATCCAATCTGCCACTCTGCATCTTTTGATTGGAGCATTCATTCTATTGACATTTAAGGTGATTATTGATAGAATGTATTTATTGACATTTTAAAACTTCTTTTCCAGTTGATTCTATATTTCTCTTCTTTTCTTTTTGGTTTGGAAGGTTTACTTTCATTTTATGCTTGAGGACTTTTTGTTTCATTTTTTTTGAATGTAATATTTGGTTTTGATTTGTAGTTGCTCTGTTTTTTTAAGTATGTTAACCCCTTCCTATGGCTATTTGCTGGATAGTCATAAAGGCTCAATCATATTATTACAATAAAAAATTTATATATTCTTAGTTTCCTTCCTCACTTTTTATGATTTTGATTACTTTTTAACATCTTCATATTTAGATATGTGTGCTGGCTTCTTTAAGTGATTGCTTTCCTTTTTTTTATTTAAGAAAAGCCCTTTCAGTATTTCTTTTAGAATGCATTTAGTATTGCCATAATCTTTTAGCTTTTGTTGGAGAAATTCTTTATTTCCTATTCTATTTTAGATTATATTCTTGCTGGATAGAGTATTTTAGATTGCAATTTTTTTTCCTTTCAGCACTGTATATATATCTTATCACTCCCTTCTAGCCTGCAGTGTTTCTGTGTGAAATCAGCTGATAGATTTATGGAGATTCCCTTATGATTAACATTTTTCTTTTCTCTTGTTGCCTTAGAATCCTCTGTTTAACTTTTGCCATTTTTATTATAATATGTCTTGGTGTGTGCCTGTTTGGGTTCAGCTTGTTTGGGGCCCTCTGTGCTTCCTGTATCTTGAAATCAATATGCTTTAGATGTGGAAAGTTTCCAGCAATCATTTCTTCAAATATATTTTCCAATGCCTTTTCTTTGTCTTCTCCTTCTGGAATTCCCATTATGCATAGATAGGCCTGCTTTATATTATCCCATAGGTCTCTTATATTGCTTTCCTATTTTTTTCATTTGGTTTTCTGTCTGCTGCCCTGATTGTTTGATTTCCATTATTCTATCTTCCCTTGTCACTAATTCATTCCTCTGCATTATTCACTCTGCTCTTTATTGCCTTAGGCTCAGTTTGCATCACTGAAAATGATTTTTTTAGATTTTCTTGGCTCCTTGTTTTTTTTTCTAGCTCCTTTCTGAGGGAATCTGCATTACTGTTCATATCCTCTCTGAATTCCTTCAGTATTTTCACTATCTGCCTTTTGAACTCAATGTCTGTCAGACTGCAGAGGTCTGTTTCATTGTTGACTGCTTTAGGTGAATTTTCCTATTCTTTAACTGGGAATGGTTTCTGAGCTTCTTCATCTTGCCCTTTTTTTTCTGTGACTTTGGGGATGCCAATCTGTAGTATTATAAGGCTATTTCCATGTAAGAATGCACCTTTGTATTTTTGTGGGATTTACGATTTATTTTTGGTGTGGGCATTTTAGTCTTAGCTCTCTCTTTCTACAGTGTGAGCAGGCTGTTATTCCCAGGATGCTCAGTGTGTCTTCAGGGAGAAGAGTCAGTGGGTGGGGACAGCTGTCAGTTCCTGCTCATTGGGCTCTCAACAGCAGCAAGGACAGGCAGGAAGGTGGCACAGACTACTCCTTGTTTCAGCGCCCTGGGAAGTGTTAATGAGCTCTAGGCAGATCTACAATGTGACCAGAGCATTTGACAGTAGCAGCACCAAGGTGCGTTTTCCCAAGGCAGTGAAAGAAACAATAGCTAGTGTTTGATTTCAGTGCCCTCCTCTGTGGTGATTGGAACAGCAGGTGGTGCCTGTTCAGGGATCCCTAGTCATAGTGGGCCACAACCATCTCTGGAATCAGTGATAACTGTGGTGGTTTTCCTACGTCACCTTTCATGATGCAATCTCTCATTTAGCCCACATAGGAGGTGCTGTACAGGTTGCTTATATTTCCAGGATCCTGGGAAGTGACAGAGATCAGGTGTGTGGGTACTGCCTAGAGCTCAGTGACAGTGGCAGGGCAGGTGTATTCCCAGGGATGCTAGAGCACCAACAGGTGGCATTGGTCACAATGCCCTCCTCTGTGGTGCCCTTGAGGTGAATGGAGATGCAAGTGGTGTCTGTTCATGAACCCCTAGTGGTAGCAAACCACTCCCAACTCTGAAACCAGAGATAACTGCAGCGGTTTGCCCTCACCTCCTGTAGACCAGACAAGAAGCACCTCTTCCAGCTTAGCCCCCAGAGGAGGTGCTGCACAAGCTGCTCCTAGTTGCAGGTTTCTGGAAAATGACAGTGATCAAATGTCTGGGCACTGCCCAGAGTGTTTGGCAGTGGCAACAGAGGGTGGGTGTGTTCCCAGGGGACTGAGAGCAACAACAGGTGGTGTTCCATCACAATGTCCTTCTCTGTGGTGCCCGTGGAGGTGGTTGGGGTTGCAAGTGATTTTGATTCAGGTATCTCCAGTGGCAGTGGCCCATGCCTACCTCAGGAGCCAGAGATAACTGCAGCAGTTTTCTCCCACCACCTTCAGACCGTAGAAGAAGCAACCTATCCCACTTAGCACATGCAGAAAGTGTTTCACCAGCTGCTCCTAGTTGTAGGGGCTTGGGAAAGGACATTGACCTAGTGTCTGGGTGCTGCCCAGAATGTTTGGCAGTGGCAGCTGCAGGGCAGATGTATTCCCAGGGGAGTGAGAGAAATATTGTATGGTTCTTGGTTGTAATGCCTTCTTTTTTTTCTTTTTTTGCCAAGACCTGAGGTGACTGGGGTCACTGATGGAGCCCACTCACAGGCCCCCAGTGGTGTCATGCCATGCCACTCTGGTCTCTGAGACAACCAACACAGTCTGTCCCTGCCACCTGTAGGTAATGCAAGAGGCACCACCTCACATTTAGCTCCCAAATGCCCTTAGCCCACACAAGAGGTGCCTGGACACTGGTAGCCTACACAAGCAGTGCCCAGTTGCCCTTAAATGATCCAGAGTCTTATCACCATGGGTAGCCTGCACCAGAGCCACCTTTACCAGAGAGCCTGAGGGCATGCATGCTCCATGCAGGGAGTTTCCTATGGCATCTGCTCCTCCTCCTCTCCCCATCCCAACAATGGTGACTTCCCTCTCCTGTGGTTCTGAACTTAATCCTGGGTTCCCTCTGCCTTGGCATTCCCTTCCTCAGCCTGTGGTGTAGTGCTCCCCCACCCATGCGCACTGCTCCTTAATCCTTCAGGCTGTCCCCACAGAGCCAGCCCCAGTCCTTTCCCAGGACTGACCTCCAGAGCCTGAGTCTCTGCACATCCCCAGCCTGAGTGTCTCAGGCTGTGGTGTCCAGCTGGTGGTTCAGATGATCTATGTGGCTCTCACTGTGCTTTGCTGTTCTCAGTCCAGCTGCTGCATTTTTCTTGGCAACTTTGAAGTCCCTCTGACTTGGCTGATCTTTCCATCAGTTAGGTGGCTTCCCAGGGTGTGGGTTCCTTTCTTCCTTCACAGATCCCTCTCAGGAATGCTAGTCCCATCCTGATTCCTTTTCTCTGTCTTTTTTCTTTTGTTCTTCCCAGTTATGTCAAGAGTTTCTTACCATTTTTGGATGTTTAAGTTCTTCTGCCAGCATTCTGTTGATGTTCTATAAGAATCATTTTACATGTAGATTTTTTATTGATGTGTTTGAGGGAGATGGTTAGCATGACCTCTTACTCCACTGCCATCTTGCTCCACTCCATCATGGTCTCTAAATGATCATTGCTATTGGAAATATCTCTTTCCCTATAGTCATATCTCTTGTCCATTTATCCTTTCATAACCCTAAATATGACATTACCCAAAACACACATTCAACTTGTGGTCCTTAGAGCACTAAATTCCTTTGTGTGCATGTACTTAAAATTTTTTTCTTTCAATGAGTTATATTATTATTGAATTTGGCTTTTACATAGCTTTATATATAGATATAAATATAATATATATAAATAAATATATTATATATATATAAACTTATTAGGTCATCTCAGGCATCAGTTGTTAAATTTTTAATTGATTAATTCATAAGTTAATTTGAAGTATAGTTGACATAATGTGTTAGTTGCAGGTGTAGAGCAAAGTGATTCAGTTTTAAATATACTATATACCTTGTATATTTCTCAGATGGTTTTCCTGTATATTACAAAATATTGAGTACGGGTCCAAGTTTCATACAATTTGTACTTGTTAGTTATCTATTTTATATATACAGTGTTTATATGTTAACCCCAAACTCCTAATTTGTACATCCCTCCTTTCTTTTTTTGGTAACCATAAGTTTGTTTCTATGTCTGTGGGTCTCTTTGTTTTTTTGTGTATAAGTTCATTTGCGTCTTTTTTAGATAACACACAGAAGCAATATCATATGATATATGTTTTTCTCTATCTGGTTTACTTTATTTAGGGTAATAATCTATAACTCCATCTATGTTGCTATAAATGGCATATTTTAATATTTGTAAGGCTGAGTAATATTCTATTAAATATAAGTACCACATTTTCTTTATCATTCATCTGTTGATGGATGTTTTCATTGCACCCATGTCTTGGACCCTTGCCTTCCAAAGCTACTAATATTCAGTTATGATTACAATGTTTACTTGTAGTTGAGTCCAAAATACTTATCTTTGCAAGGCAGCATCAAGTTAATAATATACTTTTGATGGTTTGCTATGTTGTGATTCCACCTCTTGCACTTAATTGTTTGTGTCATTGCTCAATTAAATAATATATACTTTTGTTTTCTTCTGGTTAAAATGTGTTTAAGAATATTTATTTGAGTCACTGGGAAGAGTTATTTTGAAAGTGCATGTAAAATACTTGGAACAGTCCTGGAACTATTGACATTGGCTTTGAAGCCTGGATTAGACATTTCTTATAACAGGGGAGGTTTTTTTTGTTTGTTTTTTTTGTTTTTTGTCTTTTTGCCTTTTCTAGGGCCACCCCCGCAGCATATGGAGGTTCCCAGGCTAGGGGTCCAATCAGAGCTGTAGCTGCCAGCCTACACCAGAGCCACAGAAACATGGGATCCAAGCCCCATCTGCAACCTACACCACAGCTCATGGCAATGCCGGATCCCCAACCCACTGGGCAAGGCCAGGGATCGAAACCACAACCTATGGTTCCTAGTCAGATTTGTTAACCACAGCGCCATGATGGGAGCTCCCATAAGAGGGGATTTTAAGTGATTCAATTCAGGCAAGATCCTGTGAACTATACCAAAAGCCCATTATATAGCTTCAGGAACTCTTCAAATGTAAAGCATTTCATATCGTTTTTAAGAGGAAATGAATGATCTATACCTCTTTCCTGGTGCCATTTTCACATTTTGATCTTAGCAAATTATAGAGGTTTGAACCTGGCTTGATGTAAAGATGTAAACTTGAACATAGTGACTTCTCAGTTCTTATTGACTCCTATGTAATCATTATGGGACAAAGCTGTTGTTCAATAATTACTTATTGAATGAAGAATAAATGTCCATTGGTTTCTTTGGAAGAAGACTTGGTTAATGTGAGTATTTGATGTATTATTGGAGCCAGAATTGGGATGACTGATTCATTCACCAATAATTAAGAGAAATAAAGGAAAAAGTAGCAAAAATAAGACTTTTCATGGTACAAAGGACACAACTATATTATTATGACATATCCCATTTGCCCTAATTCCCAGCTGAGGCAAGAACAACATGAGGAGGGAGAACTGGAGCCCCATGTCTGAGTTCCTCCTCCTGGGGCTCCCTATCTGGCCAGAACAGCAGGGCATGTACTTTGGCCTGATCCTGGGCATGTACTTGACCACTGTTCTGGGGAACCTACTCATCATCCTGCTCACCAGACTGGGACCTCACCTCTACACCCCCATGTACTTCTTCCTTAGCCAATTGGCCCTCACAGTCATCTCCCTTTCATATATCACTGTTCCAAAGATGTGATGAATATGTAGACTCAGCAAAAATCCATCCTCTTTGCAGGGTTCACTTTCCAGATGTGTTTTTTCTCAATTTTTGGGAATGTCTTAAGAAGTTCCTTCTCACAGTGATGGCCTATGACATGTATGTGGCCAAGTGTCAGCCCCTTCACTATAGCACCAGTATGAGGCAGAAACTGTGTGTCTCTTTAGTAGTTGGGTCCTGGTTCCTCTGTTGTATTCATGCCCTGTTGCACACTCTCCTCTTGGTCCAACTGTCCTTCTGTATGGACAGTACCATTAATCACTTCTGTGACCTCACTGCCCTCCTGAAGTTGAGATGTTCAGACACCTCCCTCAATGAGCTGGCCATATTTCCTGTGGGAGGAATACTTTTCATCCTGCCATTGTGTAGTATCCTGGGCTCATATTCATATAGGGAGCACAGTTCTGAGTGTCTCTTCCACCATGGGACTCTTTAGAGTTTGTTCTACCTGCAACACCCATCCCTTTGTGCTGTCTGTATACTACAGGACCCTTGCTAGTGTTTCCTTTTTCTCCTCAGCATGGGACTCCGATAACAAAGACATAAATTCTTCTGTTGTGTATGCAGTAGTTACACCCATGCTGAATCCCTTCATCTACAGCCTCAGGAACAGAGACATAAAACAGGACCTAGACATATTTGTCAATAGGTCTAACTTCTTGAAGTAACATTCCCTAAATCCTCTTATTGCAGTTATGAACACATTGAGATGTATCTCCTAAAGTAATTGTATGCTTGGCAACTCTGTAACTTCAAATGAATTTGCATTCAGCCCTCTTATATAGTGTTAATATGTCAATAAGGTCCAGTTTGTTACTTTGATTTTTAAATAGTCTTGATTTGTAATTGTTCTTCTTCTTCATCATCTCTTACAAATATGTGAAAAATCCCATGCAAAATACATCAGACAATTTTGTTGGGGTTCTGACTTTTTCTCATTTTAGATATGTCAATTTCTGCTTATTTATTTTTTATACTTTGTTACTGAGAACATGCCAATTTAGCTTCATATTCTGCTCCTTGTGGAATAATTCTTCTCTGTAAGATGTGCTGAAATTGGTGTTCATTGGCTTCAAGCTATTTGTGAACATCTCTTTTCAACTCCAAAGTCAATGACACTATGATTGTGGATTGAAATCAGCCATGATGGGCATAATTACACTTTGGAAATTGGTAAATGTTACAAAGTAGTGATCTCCTATGTTAGGGAGCTTTTTATTATTCATTGAACAGCACACAATTGCATTTATAAGGAGGGGGATTTCTCTTTATCCATCACTTCTACCCTCATATCTCATTGACTTCTGATATTTGTTTGTATTTACCAGCTTTTTTTGTTTGTGTTTGCATGTATTCCTTTTTCATCACTTTAAACATTCTTATGTCCTTATATCTGGAAAGTGTTAGTTCTTAACATATAAAGTTGTGTTTTGCTCTATTTATGTAGTTTGATCATCATTGTATTTCTGGATAATTTGATCTATTAACATCCAATATTATCAGAAAGTAATTGAATTTATGTTTTCCATGTCAATTTTTTCTGAGACAACTGATTTCATGTTTATTCTCACTTCACTTTATATTTTATTATACCATGTCCCCTCCATTAACTTATTAATCTTACATTATTATTATTCTATTATTATTTTCTGTGCTTTATGTAAAGATTATGACTTACATTTTCTTTAAAATTTCTATCATGGTATAATTTACTACACAACATGAAATTTAATATTTTAACAATTTGAAGTATATGATTAGGTGGCATTTGGTACATTCATCATGGCTATTCTATTCTAGGGCTTCCAAAGATAACTATGGAACATCAATGCAGTTGAGTACTTCACAGCTATGAAAAAATAATTGCAAAGATATCTGTGAATCAATATGGAGGGATATCCAAGATATGTTATCAAATGGAAAAAAGAAATGTATAAAGGAGCATCTATAGCATGCTCCTTCCTATGCGAAAAAGAAGGGAAAATAATATATACATATATCTTCCCATTGAGCGAGAAGATATATCTGAGGAATCAGAGACTTCTTACCAACAAGGGTTGGGGTGAAAATAGGATATAAAAGATGGAGGGATGAGTACATTTATTTATATAGCATTGACTAGATTAACTTTTACCTAATAAAATAAAGAGAATGTGAGGGAAAATTAAAAAAATAGAATAAGAGAAAAAAATAGCCAAGCTATATCTTGAGTTAATAACATAATCAGTCTAAGGGGAAAATAAGGTAATTAAGTTATTATTGAACACCAGATTTTCTTTATATACTACTCTCACAACAATTAAAAAACTGTAAGCACATTTATTTTATTTTATTTTATTTTCCCACTGTACAGCAAGGGGATCAAGTTATCCTTACATGTATACATTACAATTATATTTTTCCCCCCACACTTTGTTCTGTTGCAACATGAGTATCTAGACAAAGTTCTCAATGCTATTCAGCAGGATCTCCCTATAAAACTATTCTGTTTTGTCTGATAAGCCCAAGCTCCTGATCCCTCCCACTCCCTCCCCCTCCCATCAGGCAGCCACAAGTCTTTTCTCCAAGTCCATGATTTTCTTTTCTGAGGAGATGTTCATTTGTCCTGGATATTAGGTTCCAGTTATAAGTAATATCACATGGTATTTGTCTTTGTCTTTCTGGCTCATTTAACTAAGGATGAGATTCTCTAGTTCCATCCACATTGCTGCAAATGGCATGATGTCAATCTTTTTTATGGCTGAGTAGTATTCCATTGGGTATATATACCACCTCTTCTGAATCCAATCATCTGTTGATGGACATTTGGGTTGTTTCCATGTCCTGGCTATTGTGAATAGTGTAAGCACATTTTTTGTGAGCAATTTTTTTTTTTGTGCTGAATTTAATTTGTCACTAAGAATATTTTGGGTTCAATATTCTGAAATTACATGTATTCAAAGATTTAATATATTAGTAAACTTGTCCTGGAAAAGGGACTGACTACTCACTGGGAAAAAGTGCTATATACATGGAAAAAGAGAGGCTAGAAAGAACTGTATGGTGTCAAACTGAATTGAAAATACCAGTTGGAACTCATGGGTGGTAATGTGCACAAACAGATTGAAATTATATATCTATATCAGTCTGGTTCCATCTCCCATTCATTCTGTACCATGCCTGACCCATCTCCTATGGGTAAATATTCCTTTAGTTTGCTTTTTTAAATTTTATACATCTCGTGTTTATTTTATATGTTTCCTGGCTGTATTCTCTGAGATCACTTAGAATCCTTGTCGTGAACAAACATACATATTGCCAAACTTGTTTGAATATTAGTCTCCTCTGAGAGGAACCAAAGTGACTTAGAAAAATGTCTGGTTCTAGGGTTGGGGCCAAAACACCAAGGCCAGGGACAAATTGCTGAGCTTGAAAATCAAAAATGCTCAGTGAATCATGGGGACACAGGAGCCAGCTTGATGGGGCTTCCATTGGCCAAATCTGGAATAATTAGAGCTTCAAAATAAATAACATCATTAGTGGGTTACAACTCAGTGAAAAAATAAGAATTCATGAGTCCATGATGATATAAATAAATTAATGAAAAGAGAACAAATTAATGTGGAGTAGGGGAACTTCCTTCTTATGAGAGTACAGCTATTAAACATAGAGGAAATGATGGAATTAGAAAATCACCATGTGGCCAACACATTACAATCGTATTTTCAAAATAAGCGTCATTGAGTTAAGAAAAGTGTACTGGTTATATAGTCTCAAAATATCTACCAAATGGTACTGTTTATTACAAAGATTAAAAGAGTAACTTACTCTAGAGAACCTGGCAAACACTACCTTAAACTATTGATAAAGGATAAAATCACTAGTAATTTGAAATTTCTTTTTTCTTTTTAGGGCTGCACCTATTGCATTTGGAAGTTCCTAGGCTAGGGGTTGAATCAGAGCTGTAGCTGCCAGCCTATGCCACAGCCACAGCAACAAGGGATCCAAGTGGCATCTATGGCCTACAATGAAGCTTGAGGCATTGCTGGATCCTTAACACAATGAGCAAGACCAGGGATACCAGCTGGGTTTGCAACCTGCTGAGCCACAAAGGGAACTCCAAAGAACACAAATTCTCAATGAATCTTCTGCAATTTTTTTAAAAATCTGGGAATGTACAACTGATGTTTGGTATTAATTAAGAAACATCTGTAAAGCCTTAGCCTATGACCCAAATGATAATGAAAATATTCAAACTTTTGAACAATAGTCTGAGGACAATTCTAGCACCAAACAGCTTTACTTATTTCTTCATTGAATTATAATTTGCATGGCCTGGGTAGGTCAGTCTTTAGAGCACCAGACTTTTAATGTGAGCATCCAGGTTCAAGTCCCTGTCCAGGCACTGTGGAAACTATTGTTTGTAACAATATTATGTTATTTTAAGGTGTATTACATGGTGATTTGATATTTTCATACATTATGTAATGAACACCAAAATCATTAGTAAATATCTGTCCCTATATGCTTTAACAGTATTATTGATCATGTTCTTTTTCTGTATATTACAGACCATTTTTTGGTCTTTTTGTCTTTTTTATGGCTGCACCCATAGCATATGGAGGTTCCCAGGCAAGGGGTATAATCAGTGCTACAGCTGCCACCCTACACCTTAGCCAAAGCAATGCCAGATCTGAGCTGCATCTGCAACCTACACCACAGCTCAAGGCAAAGCCAGATCCTCAACCCACAGAGTGAGGCCAGGGAACAAACCTGAAACCTCATGGTTCCCAGTCAGATTTGTTTCTGATGTGCCATGACGGGAACTCCCTACATGCCATGGTTTTTTATTTTATAAATGGAGGTTTGTTCCTCTTAATCCACATCACCTATTTCATCCCTCTCCCCCAGATACTGTCACCTCTGGCAACCACCAGTTCTTCTATGTATTTATGAGTCTGTTCTCATTTTTTTGTTGATTTGTTGTTTTTATTTTTAGGCTCCAGATATAAGTGAGATACCATGATATTTATCATTGTCTCTCTGCATTATTTCACAAGGCATAATACATTCTAGATCCATCCAAGTTGTTGGAACATGGCTTTGAACTGTGAGATGCATTTGAATAGCTCCCTTATGGCCATGTTGTTGACAAGATGGTGGGAAACATTTTTGTTCCCGTAATGGGATGGTACAGACCATTATTTTCACTGTTAAAGATTCACTTTCATGCTTTTGTGTGTGGATGACCAGTTTCCTGAAAGCATTTATTGAAGAGACTCAGCTTTCCCTATTGTGTGTTTTTGGCTCCCTTTTCAAAGATCAGTTGATCATATATGTGTGGGTTTCTTACTGGGCTCTATATTCTGTTCCATTTTTTTATATCTCTGTTTTTATGTCAGTAGCATACTGTGTTGATTTCTAAAGTATTTTAGTATAGTTTGCAATCAGGAAGTGTGATGCCTAGAGTTTTGTCCATTTTGCTCAAGATGGCTTTGGATTTTATGAGTGTTTTGTAGTTTCATATGGATGAAATAAATGATGGTGATGGGATGTGAGCTCCAACACACTTCAGGGTCAGTTGTGTGGGATTCTCTAGATATGATACTACTCTGTTTGTTCCTTTCTGCAGTGAATGGAGTTACAGAGTCTACTGTAGGTTTTTCAGAGGTCAAGGGTGTTCATGGCCTCTCCTCCTCATGAGTAGGTAGAGGGAAGACTAATGTCTCACTGACATTAGAGACAACTTCTAGGAGACCTGTAGTTCAGTCCCTTTGGTCCCTGCACTGGATCCGTCTCCAGAGGAAGGCAAGAAATTGGGCAATTAACTCAGTTGTCTTCTTCTCTAAGCAGAAACTTGGGGGTGTGTTCCCTGGGGTCTCAGTCCTGTTGGTAAGTGTGGATCTTCCCTGCTCATTGTTCTCATTCTTGTAAACATCCGGAGAAGTGCTAAATATCTGCAGGCCATGGAGGAATAAGAGATGAGTCCTCAGGTAGTAGCCTGGATGTGCAGAGATCAGAGCATGGTGGGGAAGCATCCCTTGGCCTAGATGTGCATGTTGATGTGAGGACCAGAAAGAAGAATCTGTTTACATTGCTTGTATAACCATATGTTTTTAGTGACTGAATCACATGCTGACCTACATTGTGCTACCACCCTCAAATGGCCATAATATTAAAATTAATTAAAATGACCTGAAATTAAAATTTTGGTTCTTCATTTGCACTAGCTATATTTCAAATCTCCAGTAGTCACTGGATACTGGTGCTGCTGTATTGGACAACACAGTTCTAGAGTATTTACATCCTTTTGGAAAGTCCTATTGTACAGTGCTAATAATAGACCATGGAGGCTGGAAATCTGAAATACACATGTGTGTTCTTGGGTTTCTGTGTGCATTTTGATTCTTTTTATGTTATTTGTGTGTTGTTGAGTTTGACCACACCTGATTCTTAGTGTCTGTCATGGAGTTTCTGTGTGTACGTGTGTATGGATTGTGAGTTGAGTGGGTGACTGGATGTAGTCTTTGCATGTTTCTTAACAGCTTGTGAGGTTTAACTAACATACAAAAATCTGCACATACTTAATGTACAACTTTTTATTTTTGTCTTTTGTCTTTATAGGGCTGCATCCACATCATATGTAGGTTCCCAGGCTAGGCTTTTAATTGGAGTTGTAGCTGCTGGTCTACACCAGAGCTACAGAAACATCAGATCTGAGCCACTTCTGCAACCTAAACCACAGGTAATGGCAATGCTGGATCCTTAACCCACTGAGCAAGGCCAGGGATCAAACCCACAACCTCATGTTTCCCAGTTGCATTCATTTATGCTGCACCAAGACAGGAACTCCTAATCTACAAAATTCTGAGGAGTTTGGACATGTGCATACACTTGTGAAGCTATCACCACAATCAAGGTCATCAACATATCTGTCTCATCTCAAAATGTCCCTGTGTCCTTTTTATGTGGTAAGAAAACTTAACATGAGTTTTACCCTTTTAAGGAATTTTTAGGTGTACAGCACAGTCTTTTTGACTCTAGGCATTATTCTGTATAGCAGGTCTCTAGAACTAATTCATCTTGCATTACTGACACTTCATTTTAATTAAATAACAACACTGCATTTCCCCCAAACCTAGCCCTTGATGACTGCCAGTTATTCTCTGCTTCTATGAGTTTTTTCAAAGTGAAGTTTTGCAATATTTGTCTTTGTAGGACTGGCTTCTTTCACTTAGCATAATATCCTCCTGGTTCATCCTTATCAGAAATGTCAGGATTAACATTCTTAAAGGCAAAATTATAGTCCATTATGTGTATATGCCATGTTTATCCATTCATCTGTTGATGGAAATGCTGCTTGTTTCCATAGCTTATCTGTTGTGCACAGAGCTGCAATGCACATGGGAGAGTAGATACATCTCTGTGCTCCTAATTCCAGTCCTTACTGGTATACACCCAGAAGTGGAATTGCTGGATCCTGTGGTAGTTCTATTTTGAATATCTTGGGGATTCTCCATACTGTTTCCCACATTGGTGTCACCATTTTATATCCCCACCATAACTGTAGAAGTGTTCTTGTTTGTATGTTTTTAAAGTTGTGAGTTGGAGTTCCCTTTGTGCTTCATTGGTTACCAAATCCATCCAGGAACCATGAGGTTGCAGGTTCAATCCATGGCCTTGCTCAGTAGGTTAAAGATCCAGTGTTGCCGTGAGCTCTGATTAGACCCCTAGCCTGGGAACCTCCATATGCTGCAGGAGCATCCCTAGAAAATCAAAAAGTGAAAATAAATTAAAAAAAGTTGCGAGTGAAAAAGTTTTCATTTGAAAGTTGTAAATCAGTTGGTATGAATCTGTACAAAACTTACTTCCAAATAGAATGAGTATAGGTTGTAGAGGGACAAAAAAAAGAAGCAGCACCTGGGTTTTTGTTCTTTTGTCACTATGTGTCATGCTGAGTATCTGTTTCTGTGTATAAGGCACTCGCAATCTCCTTCTCCTCTCCTTGGATGGCTGTAGAGCAGAGAGGGCCATGTGAGGGCCTGGGAAATATGTATATGCATTTGACCTGGTCAGTCAGCCTCACAGCCTGAGTCTTCCTTTGTCTCAGCTCTAGACATAAACAGGCAGCAAACTAAATCTTCTTTATGCTATGTTGGTGGTAATTTCTTCAAGTGGCTTGAAGGCTACTGAACTTCTTTCTATGTTCCTCATTGATGTTTAATGATTTCCACATTTCCACTCCTGGGAATAAGGTCACGTCAATTTTAGAAGCTTGTTTAGTTAATCAGATGACTGTGAATTCTGATATAGGTCTTGGTATTCCAGCATCTGTAATATCTTGGCTCTCTGGTATTTAATCAATCAAATTCTCATGTCACTCTCATTGCATGTATGCTCAGAACTGACCCATTTAAAGCTCTGGTGATGGAAGTGGAGAAAGAGACAAGGGCAGTTATGAAGGAAGCTATTTATTGGAAAATTTATGCAAAATGCCATGAGTCAAGTGCTGTGGAACTACTAAACTTCAAGGGCCATCCATGGGCTGGGCCTGTAGCATTTCCTGGATGTGAAAGCAAGCCCTCAGATGTAAACACACATTTTCAGGAAGCTACTTGATATTGCTTGAGGGGCTCCTGTGTCTTTGCCATTTTTAGTTCCTGATGTCTGTTTACTCATCCTTTCCAAATAATGAGCTGGTTTGTTTAATTTTGGGGTCAGTCTCCTTTTGATTGCAATTTTTGTCAATATTTGTTGACTCGTGATATATTTTCTAAATTAAAAAATTGTATTGTGATAAAATTTTGTAACCAAATTTAACATTTCAATAATTATTGTGTACATGTCTGTGGAAGTAAGTAAGCCATGCTGTTGCACAACCATCACCACCATCCACCTCCAGAATTCTTAATCTTCCCAAATGGAATCTCTTTACCCACTGAACAATAACTCCTCCTTTTCCCCCCTGGATCAGCCCTGGGAGGTCTCCATTCTGTTTTTTGTCTCTATTAACTTGACCCTTCTAGGAATCTCATATGAATGGCATCTTACAATATTTACGCTTTTGTGATGAATGATTTTACTTAGCATAATGTCTTCCAGGGTCACTTATTTTGTGGCTGTATCAGGATTTCTTTCCTTTTTAAGGCTGAATAGTATTCCACTGTATGTATAGACCACATTTTATTCATTCAATCATTTGCATCATTTGCTAAAGGACATAGTTTGTTTTCATCTTTTGGCTACTGTGAATAATGCTGTTTTAAATATGGGTGTAGAAGTGTCACTTTGGCCCCTGCTTTCAAATATTTTGGGTATACAAGCAGAAGTAGAATTCCTTAATCATGCAGAAATTCTTTTTAATTTTTGATGAACTTTCTTTTTTATTTATATTTTTCTTTGTCTTTTATTTATTTATTTTTAATGGTTATTTCCCCAATACAATTTTTTCTACTATACAGCATGGTGACACAGTTACAATTACATGTATACATTATTTTTTCTCACTTTCCCATGCTCCATCATAAGTTACTAGACATAGTTCCCAGTGCTACACAGCATAATCTCATTGCTAATCCATTCCAAAGTCAATATTTTTTTTCATCTATTAACTACAAGCTCTCAATCCATCCCACTCCCTCCTCCTCCCCTGTGGCTACCACATGTCTATTCTCAAAGTCCATGATTTTCTTTTCTGTGTAAAGTTTCATTGGAACTTCCTTAATGCTTGTCTTTTCTTTACTTCCTTCCTCATACCCTCTCTTCCTTGCTTCCTTTACTTCTTTCCTTTCTTCCTTTATTTCTTCCTCTTTCTTTCTTTCTTTCCTTCCTTCTTTCTTTCTTTGTTTCTTTTTCCTTTTGTTACTTTATTTTGTATTTATTATATATATTTTAATGATAAAAAGTAAGTATTTTGTTGAGCATATTATTTTCGAGATGGTACATTAACCTCCCATATAATGCTTTAAGTGGTGTGTGTGTGTGTATGTGTGTGTGTGTGTGTGTGTGTGTGTGTGTATAATGTTGTGTGTAAGAGAGACATGAGCACATAAGCTTTCTAAGAGTAGAGCCATGGAAGGAACTGTTCTTATTTATTACTGTCTCCCTACTGTCTATCAAAATATCTACACCCTGTAAAAAAGATAATGAGTTGTTCTCTATTTCCACTGAAAGTTTTGATTGAACTCATAGACTTTCTCCATGTGACTGTGTCAAGTTCAGACAAATCAATATGTATTCCTCTCATCAGACTGGATGAGGCATCAGTGTGTGAATGCAGTACAGTGACACCTGTCTGTACACTGACACAGTGTACAGTTACCACAAGGTAACTGCTATGCTCATTATTTATAAGTTACCGGAGTTTCTGATTTCTCTTCATTCCCAAAAGAGGGTAAAGCAGCATGAGGAGGGAGAACCAGAGCCAATTTCCTCCTCCTGGGGCTCCACATCCAGACAGAGCAGCAGGGCCTCTTCTTTGCCCTGTTCCTGGGCAGGTACCTGACCACAGTGCTGGGGAACTTGCTCATCATCATGCTTATCAGGCTGGACCCTCGCCTCCACACCCCCATGTACTTCTTCATCAGCCACTTAGGCCTCACAGATGTCTCCTTTTCATCTCTCACTGCCCCTAAGATGCTGATGGACATGCAGACTCATGATCAATCCATTCCCTATGCAGGGTGTGTAACACAGATATATTTTTTCATATTTTTGTTTGCATTGATAACCTTCTTCTTGCAGTGATGGCCGATGACAGGTATGTGGCCATTTTTCACCCTCTACACTACACCATAACCATGAGGGAATAGCTTTTCTTTGTCTGTTGGCTGGATCCTGGCTCCTGTCCTGTGCTGATGCCCTGACCCACACCCTCCTCCTGGCTCAACTGTCCTTCTGAGCTGACAACATCTTCCCCCACTTCTTCTGCAACCTTGCTGCCCTGATTAAGCTGTTCTCAGACACCTCTCTCAAAAAGATGGTCATATTCACTGTAGGGCCTGCAGTTGTCATTTTTCCTTTGAGTGCCATTCTGGTCTCTTATGGTTGCACTGGGGTTTCCATCCTGAGGGTCCCCCCTACTAAAGCTATCTGCAAAGCCTTGTCCAATTTTGGCTCCCACCTCTCTGTGGTGTCTCTATTCTGTGGGACAGTTATGACACTGTACTTTTCCTCCTCACCCAGCCAGTCTCAAAAAAAAGACATCATTGCTTCCATGATGTACACAGTGGTCACCCCCCCTTTCATCTACAGCCTGAGAAACAGAGACATGACATTGGCTCTGGAGAGTATCTTCAGAAAAAATAATCATTTTTGCCAAGTGAGAATCACCTACCCATGTGCTTATTTACCCTCTGACCTTCTCAGAAATGCCTTAAAAATTTGTGTATTGATAACCCATATCTCTAGCAATTTCCTAATTGTCCTTTAAATAGTAACTCTTATTGGATAAATTTCTTTCCCTTTAGTAATATATCTTCTGCATTTATTCCTCAAAAACCCTAAATATATCCTTACTAACAACACATTTTTAATTTTGGGGTATAAAAACATCAAACTTCTCTGTTTGCATGTGCATGTGTTTTTAAATTTTGTGTTATTTTTCCATGTGTTTTATTATTATTACATTTGGTTTTTTACACCATTTTAAGTGTGTTTGTATATATATATATATATGTATATATATGCATATATATACATATTTTTAAGTCATATTATGGTCATATATTTGCCATTGTTTTTTAAATTTTTAGTTGATTTATTAATTATTTTGATGTATAGTTGACTACAATGTTGTGTTAATTTCAGGTATAGAGCAAAGAGATTCAATTTAATTATATAGTATACATTTTTTCAGATTGTTTTCCCTTACATGTTATTACAAAATATTGAGTATATTTCCATGGGCTTTATTTGAGTTCTGTCTCTCCTCTTCTTAGTGAGTCTAGCCAGGGGTTTGTCAATTTTGTTCACCTTTTCAAAGAACCAGCTCTTAGTTATATTAATTTTCTTTATTGTTTTTTTTGAATCTCTATTTTATGGATTTCCCCTTTCATTTTTATAATTTCCTTCCTTCTGCTGACTTTAGGTCTTTTTGGTTCTTCTTTTTCTAATTCGTTTAGGTGGAGGATTAAGTTGTCAATTTGGGATCTTGCTTCTTTTTTGAGAAAGGCCTGTATTGTTATAAATTTCCCTCTGGGCACTGCTTTCGCAGCATCCCATAGATTTTGAGAGGTTGTGTCTTCATTATCATTTGTTTCAAGGTGTTTTTTAAGTTCCTTCTTGATTTCCTCATTGACCCATTGTTTTTTTGTTTGTTTGTTTGTTTGTTTGTTTGTTTGTTTTGTAGCATGTTGTTTGTCTCCATGTAGGAGGTTTTTTATCATTGCTTTTCCCATGGTTGATATCTAATTTCATGGCATTGTGGTCAGAGAAGATACTTGAGATAATTTCTATGCTCTTCAATTTGTTGAGGTTAGCGTTGTGTCCCAATATGTGGTCGATTCTTGAGAATGTTCCATGTGCACTTGCAAAGAATGTGTATTCTGATTTTTTTGGATGTAGTGTCCTGAAGATATCAATTAGGTCTAACTTTTCTATTGTTTCCTTCAAGATCTCTGTTGCTTTATTGGTTTCTGTCTAGAGGATCTGTCCATTGGTGTGAGAGGTGTGTTAAAATGTCCTGCCATGATCGTATTCCCATCAATTTCTCCCTTTATGTCTGTTAATATTTGTTGTATGTATCTGGGTGCTTCTGTATTTGGGGCATATATGTTGATGATAGTAACATCTTCTCCTTGGTTGGATCCCTTAATCATTAAATGGTTTCCTTTGTCTTTCTTGATGTCTTTTGTTTTAAAGTCTATTTTGTCTGATACGAGCATTGCGACTCCTGCTTTTCTGTCATGTCTATTGGCATGAAATGTTTTTTCCCAGCCCTTCACTTTCAATCAATATGTATCCTTTGTCCTAAGGTGAGTTTCTTGTAGGCAGCATATTGAAGGTTTTTGCCTTTTTATCCACTCAGCCACTCTGTGTCTTTTGATTGGAGCATTTGGCCCATTGACATTTAAGGTGATAATTGATAGATGATTATTTATTGCCATTTTGAACCTCATGTTCCAGGTGATTCTATGGTTCTCCATTCTTCCTTTCTTTTTTTTGGTTGGGTGGTCTCTGGTTATTTTCTCCTTGAGTGTTTTTTTTTTTTTCTTTCATTTTTTTTTGTGAATGCAATGTTTGGTTTTGGCTTGTGGTTGCCCTGTTTTTTAGGTATACCAACCCCTTCCCATAATTGTGTGTTTTAGCCTGATGGTCCTGTAGGTTCAAGCACTTCATTACTATATTAAGAAGAGAAACAAACAAACAAACAGCAAAAAAAGGGTCTATTCATTTCCTAACTTCCCTTGCCCACATTTTATGGTTTTGATGACTCTTTTTTTATTTTTTCTTTTTAATTTTATTTTGTTTGA
>CM052682.1:237040659-237091791 GCA_028533215.1 Babyrousa celebensis | reverse complement strand
ATTTCAGTTTTTCTAATGGCTGAATCTAAAAAGGACAAACTCATAGGAACAGAGAGTGTTATGGTGGTTGCCAGGTGCTGGGAGGTGGGGGAAATGGGAAATGTCAGTCAAAAGGTACCAGACTTCCTACAAGATGATTAAGTTCAGGAGATCTAGTGTACAGCATGGTGACTAAAAGGAACAATATACTATTATATACTTGAAAATTGCTAAGAGGTAATATATTTACTTCTATTTATTTCATTGAGATACACTTGACATATAACATTATGTAAGTTTAAGGTGTACATCGTGTTGAGTTGATATTTTTATACATTGCAGAGTGATTAATAAGAACTCATTATCTAACATCTATATTATATTACATAATTATTTCCTTTTTGTGGTGGGAATAATTGAGATCCAGTCTCATATCATCTTTGAGTTTTTGGTACAATGTCTATCATCACTATGCTATACATTAAATCTCCAAACCTTACTTATCTATTGGTTGCAAGTTTATACGCTGAAATATCTTCACAATTCCCCATCCCACAGACACTTGTAACCACTATTCTACTTAAGGAAGTAGATCTTAGATGTGCTGACCACAAAAATAAAGATGGTAATTATGTGAGGTGATGGATATGTTAATTAACCCTCCTGTGTCAGTCCTTTTGAAATATATGTGTATCAAATCAGCATGTTGTACACCTTAAATGTGCACAGTGTTATATATAAATTATACCTCAATAAACCTGAAGAAAAGTCAGCTCTATTCAAATTAGTAAAACTCAATTCACAAATAAAAATACCCCAGGGGAACTTTTAATGGGATTTGAGAAGGTCATTCTAAAATTCATCTAGAGGCATGAACAGTCTAGGAAAAACATTTCTGAAAAAAATGGGATAATGACAGATAACTTTTCTAACCCCAAATCATAGCATATAATAGTGAAAAATAATAAAGCAATGGTATACACAGAAAAAAAAATTCAGTAGCTCATAAAGAGTTTTGTATATTTGTATTTGCATATCATATATAGATCCAGGTCTATGTGAAATTTATTTCATAGCAAAAGAGAATTGATGGACTATTAAAAAAGTGATACTTGTGACAATTGGTTCAACATTTGGAAAAAAAAATAGATTTCTACCTAACCCACACATAAAATAAAACCCACATGGATGAACAACTTAAAAATAAAAAAAATAAACTGTAAAATAATTAGATAAAACCAAGGGAACCTATTTTTATGGTCTCAGAATGGAGATGCCATCCAAAGAAATAAAATGTAGAGGCACAAATGACAAAATACCATACTCAAAATTGTGACCATAACATCAAAAGAGACCCCAGGGAAAGCTAAGATATAAACTGTTGACTCAAAAAAAAAATCTGCAACACATTTACCAAAGAAAATATAGGAGATGATGTTCAACCTCAGTGGTGATCAGAAAATATAAATTAGACTGAAATTTAATTTTTTCCCTATGAGATTGTATAGAAGTTCAGAACAAGTTTCCCTAAGATGTGCCATTTTGGCATGTAGATTAGTTTGCCCCAAAGGCAACTGAGACCCAGAGAAACTGTGGGCTCCAGAGAAACTATTGCCCCTCCATTACATACCTAGAATTGATATTAAAAAAAGAATTATTACCAAAATTAAGTTTTCTCTAACTCGTCCCATGCCTGTCAGGGCAAACATCTAATTACCAAGGTCTGCTGTTCTATTTGTCTTATGAATGACCCTCCAACCTTGAGAGCCCAGGCTCCTATTCCATCCCACACCTAAGGTTGGCCTAGTGACCTCATTGAACCTTTCTGTCTTTAAACCTCCCATGTATGTGGGGTCTCTGGCCCTATGTATGGAGTTCTTGTACAAATAAAATTAAATTTTATTTTCTCCTGTTATTTTGTTTCATGTTGATTTGATTCTTTTTTTAATTTTTTTCCACTGTACAGCATGGGGACCAAGTTAGACACACATGTATACATCCTTGATTTGATTCTTAGACCACATGAAAGAATCTTTGAAGAGTATAGAAACTGCCCCCCAAATATGGTAAATATTTTTTTAGCAATATTCAATGGAACATGAGATACCACCTCATAGCAGTCAGAATGGCTATCATTAACCTGTCAACAAATAACAAATGCTGAAGAGGGTGTGGAGAGAAGTGTACCCTTCATTACTGTTGGTGGAAATGTAAATTTGTACAGCCACTATGGGAAACAGTATGGAGGTAGCTCAGAGAACTAAATATAGAACTACTGTATGATCCAGCAATCACACTGCTGGGCATATATCAGGACAAAACTTTCACTGAAAAAGACACTGGCAACCTTATGTTCATTGCAGCACTATTCCCAATAGCCAAGACATGGAAACAACCCAAATGTCCACTGACCAATGAATAGATTAAGAAGATGTGGTACATATATATAATGGAATATTACTCAGCCATAAAAATACAAACTAATGCCATTTGCAGCAACATGGATGGATCTAGAGATTCTCATACTAAGTGAAGTAAGTCAGAAAGAAAAAGACAAATACCATATGACACCACTTATTTGTGGAATCTAAAATATGGAATGGGTTATCCTATATAAAAGCAAAAACAAAAGCAAAAAACCAGAAAATGATCATGGCCAAGGAGAGCACACTTGGGGTTCCTAGCGAGAGTAGAAAGGGGAAGGAGTGGGATGTAAGTGCATTTGGGGGGTGTTTTAGATGCAACCTGCTATATTTGGAATGGATTGGCAGTGGGGCTCTACTGTATGGCACAGGGAAATGTGTGTGATTGGATCACTTTGCTACACAACAGAACTCAAAGAAACATTGTAAATTAACTATACCTTAATAATAAATATACTAATACATAAATAAAAGGAAGAAGACCATCACATACACTGATAGAGAGAGGGTAATCAGTATAGACCTTTTGGTAGTCTCTATCAGAACTGAAAATCTTCATCTCTTTATCTAGTAATTATACTCATACAAATGTACTCGTTAAAAAAATACTCAACTTGAGAGAGGACCATACTCTTAGTTTTTAAGTTCCTGCCAAAATCTTCCTGAGTATATTTGGCTTGTTTTTGAAGGATAACATTTACTGGCTACATGAAACATAACTCATGTCCTTATTGAGTCATTAAAATGAATAAGTACACAGTCTAAATTGAACCCAATTTTGAATAAAAGTCATACCTTTAGCTCCCCCAAAATTTCTCATATACATGTGGTGTAAAGATATGTACACAGGTTTTTTTTTCATTGCATTGCTCATAATACCAATTAAAATAAAGCAAGCAAATAAACAAAACAACTCCCAGGGGAAATTATCTAAATATCCAAAAATAGGTCAATTATTAAAACAATTTATAGTAAATTTGCATTCTTTAATATCACATAGTCTAAAGAATTTAGATGGGTATTGTCAGTTAGCATTTATTCGCCCTGAATATACACCACACACTGAGATAAGTGCTTTAGATGTCTTATTCACTTGATTGTCTCCAAATCCTGAGATAAGCACTATTATATCCCTATTTTACAGATTAAGAAAATGGTTTTAGCAAAGTTAAATAACTTAGTAAGTGGTAGAGCAGGGATTTGAGTGCAGACAGTCTGACAGCAGAGCGGGAACTATTCCTCACTGGGCTATGTCATCCATGTTACACTACTGTCTGGGGCCTTTGGTTAAGTGACAAAAGCAATTTGCAGAACAACACATACAGAATATTCTCATTTTTGTCAAGAAAGATGTCCCCTTTCTATGCTGTTTGTTGTGGCATGTGTGTTTCTGTGGTATTCTTGCCTCCTGAAGCAGGAGTGAAGGAACAGAGAGAGGAGTTCCTTCCATATTTAACTTTATATTATATGTTTGAATTTGAAAATAAGGGACATATGTTTCTTTTATTAATTTTACAATGGAAGGTGAAAATTCTCTAAAATTCCACTTCTCAGAGAACTAGAGATGTGTGCATATTTTAAAGTTTTTTCTCTGCCTTGATCTCTATACGTATTATACTCAGAAATAGGGTTATAATACTTCTTCCTCTCTTTACAGTTTGGCAATGGATATTTTTGTTAGTGACTATTGTGTCCTCCTGGGAGGTTTCTATGGCATAGAATGTACTCTGAGAGATGGACACCTGAGTTGGAGTTAGGAAGATGGAAAGTTTTAGTAGATACTCTCCATCTGAGACAATAACCCTTTGTCCCACTTGTGGGAAATGTATTGATTTGACTCTGGACTTGTTCCCCACATTTTTCCCTGTGCCTTTTAGCCTGAGTCCTGGGACTGTATTTTCCCTGGGGGTGAAGGGCTATTCAACCCTCCTTTGTCCTGAACCTGGAACTCCTCAGATTCATGTGACACTTCTCAGGGCAGTAGAGAGTCCCCTTCCCATTTAGCTGAGACTGATAACATTGTATATTCCCTCATGCCTTGAGCAGATCTTTTCTCCCATTTTACCATCAGTAATATGGGTGTGGTTCAACTTTCTGCCTGCCAACTCTTGTTAGTGGAGACTCATATAACATTAAGCATAAGCATATAACCATGATAACATCATAATTTCAATCATAATCATTAAATATGTGCAGATTTGTATTCAGTAAAGCTGTTAAAAAAAAGAGGTATGGTTGCAGAGCCTTGAAGTTTGGCTGACTTAATCTATATAGATAAAGAGAAGAGGATCCTACTGACTTGTTCCTGAAAACTTTTCAGAATTCCTTGAGTTTTGACTGCAATTGGCAGAACAGTCTTACAGGCAAAAGTCAATTCTACTTATTTGCAATACCTGTTTCTTGCCCCCAGAGCACAGTTCAAGGAGGTAAGCTGTTATCTGATGCCAGATCATTACAGATGGTACTTATTTTGGCATGAACATGCAGTGTCCATGAATGAGAGTGCTAGAACACAGAAATGAACTTCCTGTGCACCTTCCTAAATATTTAGCCTCTCCTTGCCATGCATTTGGTTTTTCATGACCCACTTAGGGTAGAGGTAGAATGCCACTTTATTAAGAATTAGTGATGATTAAGAAGAAACATGGGATTTTGAGTCACAGTCAACTTAGAGTGAACATCAAAGCACTTTTCCTTTCTTTCAAAAGCACAATTAAATAGCTTGATTAAATTATGTGCATTTTTAAGGTTTTTTTGGCTACAATCTCAGTATGCAGAAGTTCCTAAACCAGGGGTGGAACCCTCACCACAGCAGTAACCAGAGCCACAGCAGTGACAATGCTGCATCCTTAACCTTCTAAGCCACCAGGGAACTCATTCATTATTAATTACATACATCATTTCACCACTTTCCTGTTACTTAAATAAGATGCTATATGCTAACACATTTTCACATGGTATAGCATGGTGTAAATAAAAGTGATTATGGTTATTAATAAAACATTTTGTGTTATTGGCAAATAAAAAAATGTAGTTGAGTTAAAGAGTTTGGCCTGATTTATTCAGTTTTTAATATTATTATTCATACAATAAATTAAAAATTATATTTAGATAATGGGGCTTGTCATTAGTTAGTAGCTGGAAAGGACCAGGAGGGACCAGGAATCTGCCTAAGCCTTTGAAATCACACTATTCCTCCTTGAAAGGTATTTACTCCCTTCCTAGACAGATGGCAAATAGAGACCATCTCTGTACTTCTCAACTTTCTTCATTAGACTTTTCTACTTTGTGGGCATTCATCAGCTCAGGTTGGTTTTTCCTTCCTTGCTTCTTCACCACTTAAGCAGCATGCTTATCTTAGCCATCAGCCCCATGACACCAGGGAGTACAAATGTGGAACAAAGAATGCCCTTTACAACAAGATAGAAAAGGCATAGGGGTAATACCCAGAGTGAGCAAGGACAGCTGAAAAGTAACTAAACTGAGAAAAGTTCAGTGAACATTTATTGGGCATGTTCTGTCTTAGCTCTTTTTTCTTTTTTTCTTTTTTGTTATTTTTGTTTTTAGGTCTGCACCTGCAGCATATGGAAGTTCCCAGCTATGGGTAAAATTGGAACTGCAGGTACCAGCCCTTGCCAGAGCAACAGCCACATGGGATCCAAGCGGTGTCTGCAATCTATGCCACAGCTTATGGCAACACAGGATCCTCAACCCACTGAGTAAGGCCAGGGGTTGAACCTGTGTGCTCATGGATACTGGTCAGGTTTGTTACTTCAGAGCCACAAGGGGAACTCCCTGTGCTTACCTCTTGTAACCTGCAGTACAACACTGTGATGTTAGTAATATTATTCCCCCCTTTTTATAGTTAAAGAAACTGAAGTTCGGAGAGTCCCTGTCATACAAGATTCAAACTCATGAATTCCTGATTTCAGATTGTGTGTTTCAAACGACTTGATCAAACATCCCTCCCAGACCATCACCAGGTGGAGAGAACTCAGCTGGCATTTCCTTTGCTGGCAGAAGTCCTCGGTCCTGCCAACAGCCTGAAGCCTCCTTTCTGACCTGCTCCTCCTCCTCCATCCTTTGCTCCTTGCATTCCACAAAGTCATAGGCTCTGCTCTCTACCATGTCTTCAGAGGGGAATTATTGTGGAGACTTTGGACCTCAGCTCTGTCAGTCTGAGCAAACATGGGCTCTCTGCATTCCCATCATCAGTATCTGACCTTAGAATCTTTCCCAAGACCAGTTTTTTATTTTATTTTATTCACTTTTAAACATTTTATGGAAGTATAGTTGATTACAAGGTGGTGTTAATGTATGCTGTACAGCAAAGTGATTCATTTATACATACACACATATCCACTCTGTTTCAGCTTCTTCTCCCATGTTGGGTATCACAGAATATTGAGTAGAGTACTCTGTGCTGTACAGCATGTCCCTTCCCTGTTCACCACCCATTCCATAAACATCAGTGTCACATGCCGACACCAACCCCCAATCCTTCCCTCCCTTTCATCTCTGGTAAACAGGTGTTTGATTTCTAAGTCTGTGAGTCAGTTTCTGTTGTGTAAATAAGTTTATTTGTATCATTTTCAGCAACATGGATGGACCTAGAGATGATCATACTAAGTGAAGTAAGTCCAAGACAAATATCATAGGATATCACTTACAGTTGGAAGCTAAAAAATTGAGCCCATGTTTTCTGAAACCCAGCTTCTCCTTGTCTCCTCTCTTCCCACTGCCTGCAGTAATACACAGGTGTGCAGCCTACTTAACAGGGATGTCCTGCTCCGGGGTCTGCAGTGCCCTTTTCAGGATGGTCTTTCCCTCCTCCCCTTTCTGAACTCTCTCTTCTCTGCTGACGTTTCACTCCCCTATTCCCATTAAAGCTTTACTTAGCCCCTGTTATTGCAGATGTCAAGGCAAGTGGACTTTTACAATATGCCCACTGGAATCCTTTTTGTGAATAATTGTCTTTTCTCTGTCTTAATACATCTTGGTATCCATCTGATCCCCCAGAGGGGCTTAAATTTTTGTGGAAAACCAGTCTCTTGCATCCCCTGCTGAGCTGGCTATGCCTCACCCAAGTATCTCCACCTTGAGACTCCCACTTCACTGAAGCCCCTTCCCATGTGTATTCTCAATCTCAGTCATGTCCTAGTTAAGAATCACACAGTGTTTACATGTGCCAGAAACTGTTCTAGGAACTTCACTACACTGTCACCCTTAGTCTTTATAGACCCCAATTTGCAGACAGTGAGCTTGAGGGAAAAGGATTGAAGTGACTTCTGAAGTCCACACAACTAGGTGGGGTGGAGTCTGGTGGTTTCAGAATGTGTGCTCTTAGCCCCTGCCTGATCCTAATTTTTTGTTCCCTTTTTCCCTTTCTGACCCATCTCCTGGCTGAGATAACTGTGTGGTTATGGGTTGTAGGATGTGGGTGGTGCCCTTTAAGGCAGGAGCTAGTGCTTCACCCAGAGAAGGTTCTACAAAAATGTGTGATCTGTGGTTCAAAGGAGAGAGAGGGAAAACTAGAGGAGGGTCAATGTTTCCTGGCTTTTGAGATGAAGGAGGGAAGATGGAGTTAGGAAAAGATCACAGGAAGATATTATCCCTGGGGGTCTGTTGCCAAAGACCCCTCAGCCTGCGTACCTGTGGGCTTGGGAGAAGAGATTCTTGATACTGACCAGGCCTGGGGTCCTGCTGATAGGTTGTGACCAGGCTCTGAATCTCTGAGGCAAGAGGCAGCTTGATGTGCTGCTCTAACTTCAGGAAACTGCTGGTTTTTCTCTCTGTCTGCAGTGGGAATTGCTGACAGCAGGGAGCCTCAGGGGGGTGTCCTCCGCTCAGCCCCAAGCCAGCCAGAGCCCTGGGGCAGGGGCCCTGCAGCCTTCCCAGGAGGAAGAGCCTTCCTGATGCCCTCATTGATCTCTGTGTCAACAGCCTGGGAACCTGGGCTCCAGGGGTGTAGCCTCTTCACCTGGGAAAGACAGTGGAGCCATGCAGCCACAGGGGTGGAGGTGTGTTTATGCAGGTGCATGTGCACTATGCATATGTGTGTGCTGGTACCCCGTATGTGCTGTCTGGACATGCTTGTGCTCTTGTGGGTGTCACTGTAGGCAGCACAGGGATGACAAGCTCTGACATCTCTGAGCACCTGTGTCCACATTGATGATGGTGTCTAGGTGCAGGTGTCATGTAATGGCAAGGCATTAAGATACAAGCTCTGGAGCCAGATGAATAGAATGAGATGCTGGCTCTGCCTCTTACATGTTGTGTGATCTTTTACAGTATTCACCCTTTCTGAGCCTCATTTTTTGTTGTTTACCTTTCTTAAGCATTTCATTTTTTTACATTTCTTAAGCCAGACTTCTTGCTTTTGAATCCCAGTTTCACCATGACTGAATGGGCAAGTTATTTAGCTTCAATAACCCACCTTGCCTCATCTCTATTTGAAGACAACTTTTGGAATCATTTTTATTTCTACTGTTTCTTCTTTAACTCAACTTTTCTTTTAGAGCAATTAAGGTTAACAGCAAAACTGATCATAACGAACGAAGTGTCTCATATCCTCCATGTCCACACACAAACACAGTCTCCCCAGTTGTTAACATGCTGCATCAAAGTGGTACACTTACTAGAGTGAGTGGATGAGCTTACCTTGGTGTATCTTTGCCCATAGTCCTCAGATGATATTAGGGTTCTTTCTGGGTGTTGTGCATTCTGTGGATTTGGTAAATGCATAATCATATGTAATCAAAGAGAAGAGTTTCATACAAATGATTTCACTTCCCTAAAAATCCACTGTGCCGTCTGCTCACCCCTCCCCCCACTCCCCCAAGCCCTAGCAACTGCTCATCTTTTTACTGTCTCCACAGTTTTCCTTTTCTAGAATGTCATTTAGTTGGAATCATGTAACTTAACAATATTTTTGGATTGGCCTTTTTTAGTTAGTAATAGGCGTGGAAAATTCTCCCTCTCTTTTCATGACTTGATAACACATTCCCTTTGGTAGCTGAATCATATTCCACTGTTTGGATGTCCCACAGTTTATTTATCCATTCATCTGCTGAAGGACATCTTGGTGGCTTCCTGATTTTGGCTCTTATGAATAATGCTGCTATAAACATCCATGTATACTTTGTGTGGACATAAGATTCCAGCTGCTTTGGGCAAATATCAAGGGATATGATTTCTGACTAAGAGTATGTTTATTTTTGTAAGAAACTAGGACACCATCAAACTGTCTTCCCAAATGGCTCTACCATATTTCATTCCCACCAGCCAAGGATGAGAGTTCCTTGTCACGCTATGTCTTCCTCAGCTCTTGGTATTGTCAGTTCTTGATTTTGGCCATTCTAATGGGTGTGTAGTGGTATCTCCTTGTGGTTTTCATTTGCATCTTCCTGATAGCATATGATGTTGAGCATCTTTTTTATGTTTATTTGACATTTGTATGTCTTCTTCAGGAGATTGTATGTTTATGTCTTTTGACCTTTTAAAAATAGGGTTGTTTGCTTTCTTATTCTTGGATTTTAATTATTCTTTTTACATTTGGGCTAACAATCCTTTTTGAGATCAGACTTAGGGTTACCAAAGTGGGAACCATGGCATGGGGAAGGATAAACTAGGGGGAAGAATAAATTGGAAGGATGGAATTAGCACGTACACACTATTAGATATAAAATAGATAACAAACAAGGACCTACCATATAGCCCAGGGAGTCTTGCCTGGCATATAATTATCCCTCAACAAACATTAGTGATAATGATGACAATGGTGTACATGTTCCCATGTCCTCAGTGTCCAACTTCTTGCCAGTTCCCATTCCCTTCTCCATCCTACTGAGCTCTGTTGATGGAGCTTTGATGCATCTTAAGAACCATGTGTGTTCCTATGGTGACAGTCACTGTAGGTACTGGAATCAGAGCTGTTTCCTGAGCTCTAGGCAGGCACATCCATCTGTACTCCTCAGACTATGGCATGGACAGCTCAAAAGGATACATTCCCAGTGGAATGTACTTCTCAAAAGTGCTCCTTTCTATTTCAAAAACTTCTGCTTTATTTTTTTTAAGGCATACTTTAGATAACATCTCTTCCATGATGTTTTTCTGGACTTTTTAGATAAACTAAGCAAATACTGCCTCTAACCTCCTACAACACTTTGCCCACTTGACATGACATTGTGTTATAGTTGTCTCTATCCCACCTAGTATATGGAGACTTCCCACCAGGCTGTGAGTCCTTTTGAGGGCAGTGATGGTGTCCTGTTAATGTGTGTATCTCCAGTGCTGAAAATATCATGTAATGCATAGTAGGGCACTCAGTAATATCTGTTAACTTGAATGGGACTGGAATCCAGAAGCAAACCTACATTAAAACACATCTAGCCTTTTTTTTGTCATTTAGCCTTTTGTTTTGTTTTGTTGGTTGCTTTGTTTTTAGGGCTGCACCCATGGCATATGGAAGTTCCCAGGCTAGGGGTTGAATATAAGCTGCAACTGCCAGCCTATGTCACAGCCATAGCAACACCAGATATGAGCTGCATCTATGACCTATGCCACAGCTGTGGAAATGCCAGATTCTTATCCCACTGAGTGAGGCCAGGGATTGAACTGGCATGCTTGTGGATACTAGTCAGGTTCTTAACATGCTGAGACACAGTGGGAACTCCCATTTAGACGTTTTGTGTCTTGTGAAAAGAAAATTTGTGGGATGACATTCATTTGGAAGAAAATATATTTAGATATCTACTGTATACAACATATAAAAATAATTTCCAGATGAATTTGAAGATTAAGGCAAAAATCTATAAAACTGTAACAGCATAATATAGAATATTTTTGTAATCTTGTGGTAAATCAACCCTTCCACAACAAATACAAATCCTGAAGCTCTAAAGAAAAAGACTGACAGATCTGATTACCTAAAAGTGAAAACATATGTGATAAATGGTTCCATGAACAAAGTTAAAAGAGAAACAAAAGACTTGGAGAAAATATTGATCTATAAATATATCCATATAATATAATTCATATAATATCTGCACAATATAGAGGATCCCAATAAAATAAAAGAAAATGATAAATATTCCAGTTATGGCAGGGACAGTGATATTTATCAAGTATTCCATATAAAAGCAAACTTCCCACCCCCTGCAGTTTGGTATGAATACTTTTATGTATAGAAGGCATAGGGTACATTTGAACAGTGTGAATGTAGAAGATGTTCATAGAAGTATTAATTATAATAGAGACAAGAAAAAATAGAAACTCTCCAATGTCCAGGAATAGAGAAATGGTTAACTAAAATATAGCAGCTTTATATTATTAAATGGTATTAAAATACTACAGAGGGAATTCCCATTGTTGCTCAGGGGTATCAAAACCAACTAGTGTCCATGAAGATGTGGGTTCCATCCCTGGCCTTGCTCAGTGGGTTGAAGATCTGACATTGTCATGAGCTATGGTGTAGGTTACAGATGTGGCCCAGATCTGGCATTGCTGTGTCTATGGTGCAGGCCAGCAGCTGCAGCTCTGATTCTACTCTTAGCCTGGGAAATTCCATATGATGCAAATGAAGCCATAAAACAAACAAAAATACTAAGGGAAAGTTAAAAACCATAGTGTAGACTGTAGATAGTAGTGACTTCAAACCAAGTCATCTCCAAAACATTTTGTTATGTGAAAATTCATGTTGCAAAATAATATATTTATGTAGTGTGATTTCAATGCTGTGAATCTCTAGATTTGCCAATGAGAAAATATACTTCTAGATATAACAAGTTTGTGGGTGGGACTTTCAATTTTTATTTTATCATTTCAGTTTGAATCTTACAATTTGACAGCATTCATGTGTTAGTGGCCTTAGGAAATAAAAATTGGAAAATAGAATGAAAGATCAGAAACATAGAATTACAATATTTTAATAGAGTGCCTTCAAATCATCTCTCAGCATCAATTTTTTTCTCTTTGGTAACTCCTGCCCCGTGTGGACATTTCCAGTCCAGGGCTTGATTCTGTGCTACAGCAACAACCTGAGCCATTATGGTGGCAAAGCCAGATCCTTAACCTACTGGGCCACAAGAGAATTCCTCAGCATCAAATACTGACATGTTAAAAATTTTAAAAAAAACCTCTTATGATATATGAAAACATACCTAGGAGAGAGGGTAAGGTTATTAATTTGCTGAAACCTAAAATCACCACATTCACACCAGCAAATTCCAAGACAACTGGGATCCTCTAAAGAGATCACCAGTCACTTGTCTGGTGACTGGAATATCCTGGGAGCATTAAAACTACAGATACCAGGGTGGCATCTCAGAGATTCTGATTTAATTGGTGTGGGGTATGGTCCTGGGAATCAATATTGTTTTAAATCTCCCCAGGCAATGCTAAATGCACAGAAGATGCCTGCTTTAGATAAAGTAGACACTATCACAAATATTTTTCATTAAGAGACCAAAAGGAATAGGGGGATTGAATTGTATGCATCAAGGATAATATTATCCATGGAATAACAAGGGAAAAGGGTCCTGGTAGAATTATTTTAAAAATCCCCTCCCTCAAGTGGGAAGGACTTGCAATCTGGGGTTAAGAGAGGCAAATATTGCCTTTGAAATGGATATCCAATGAGTTCCTGCTGTATAGCACTGGGAACTATATCTAGTCACTTATGATGGAGCATGATGGAAGATAATGTGAGAAAAAGAATGTATTTATATCTCTGTTACTAGGTCACTTATATGTACAGTAGAAAATTGACAGAACACTGTTAACCAGCTTTAATGGAAAAAAATAAAAATTAAAAAAGCCCCTCCATCTAAAACTTGTTATTCAGGAGCTTCCTTCAGTGCTGACTTGAGGATTGGCCTCAGATGAGAGGAGGCAAATCCTCAGAGATATGGTATCCCCTTTCATTTTTCTAGAATTAAAGCATAATGTGGCCCCTTGAGAGCAGCACAGGAGGAAAACCAGGACACTCATAACAATGTGTCAGAAAGTTTCTGAGCCACTATGGCTGCAGAAGCTCCCTCAGAGGGATGAGGTCCCATCTTTGCTTTTTAACAAGGCTCAAGGGAGATCTTGCTGGTGAACCTCAAGGCCCCTTTCCTTTGATGCTAATTAACCACACAGGGCAGCTTCTTATGGCTTAATCAAATAGAGTCCAGAGGTAAAAATTGGCTCCTCTTTGTGCATGGTTGATTGGGGATTAAGCCTGGAGTCTCTTAGCAAAAGTCAGTCTCAGTGTATCCATGGGTCACAACTAATCCCAACACAGACCGTGGTCAGAGAAACAGACTACCCAGGCACCCCCATCCCACTGTCTAGTCAGAAAAACATGCTCTCTTTTGAGGGAAAAAGTGTTGATCTTATCAGAACGTTGGCTTATCTGGTTGAGAACCCTTCCAGAATAGAAGCCAAAGAAAGACTCTGGGGAAGGTCATGGTTGTCCTTAGTGATATCCTCATGCAGGTTAAGCTATGGTCTCAGACAGTGCCCACTTCTCCCCCTAGTGTTTGGCTTTGTAGTTGGGGTTTCCCATTGATCAACTCTGAGTTTGAGTTCTGTTTACCACTTCCCTGCTCATGACTTTGGATAAGTCACTTCACCTCTTTGAAATTCAGTTTTATCATCTTTTTTTTTTTTTGGACAGATCCTTCCACAGGTTTATTTGTACAAATAGCACAGGAGGACACCAGCCTCATATAGACAGCAAAACAGAGATCACACCAGTGCTTCTTTCCTCACACTGGCAGATAAACACCTCTTTTGTGGATCCTTTGTGGAGGCTTGGGTACTTTTAGGAGCCAGAACCAGAGCTGGAACTGTAGCTGTACCTCCAGATGCAGCCTTGGACTTGGTATGAGCCTTGGCATGGGACTTTGGCTATAAGAGCCTGAGACCCTTGTCCACATGGGAATGAGCATGTTTCCCAAGCTTGCGGTGAGCAACATAGGCAAGACGACTGAGTTTGTGGCTGCCACCCTATGGGATATTGGGCTTGACCTCCTTGGGTTTTACAAGAACCTTGATAGCTTCAGCACATGCATTCATGGCCTCGGCTTTGTTGGCCTACATCTTATTTAGGCCCTTCTCATTGTGATTCTTGGCAAAGTGCATGTTCCTCAGGAACTTGGGGTCCACCCCCTTAAGGGATTCATATCATTGTGATCAGGGTTTCTTGATGCTGTTTCTGTGCCACTTTTGGGACTGATTATGCATGGTGTGGTTCTTGTACTTGACCGTACCAAGTGTCTAGAGTGACTCATTCAAATTAGAGAATGAATGAGAGAACAAAAGCCAGGTTGGTAGGGAGAAGAGAGATGAACATCAAAGAGACATGCCAAGACCCACTGCATGGTGACTAAGAATGGCATCTCCATTGGATTATCATCACACAGTATAAAGAGTAATGAGAACCAGTCTCCATTCTCAAAAGAAAGCCCTAGCTGTTATGCATGGTGACAAATGAATGGAACAAGGTCAGATGTCAGCCACAGATTCCTGTGTAGGATCAAAAGATAGAAGAGTCTGATGAAAGAACTGATTTCTCTTTGGATACCTGAAGAGGAAGTTGCATAATCCGTGAGAGTTTAGAAACAGAACTTTGAAGGAGCAATGATAGCCATGAGAAGAGGGAAATGAATGAATGGGGCTAAATTACAAATCAAAAGTCACTGAGAAATTGTTGGATTGGGTTGAGAAAAAGCAGAATTGAGTTACAATTACCAAAAAAATAAAATTAGGAGTTCCTGTTGCGGTGCAGTGGAAACAAATCTGACTCATATCCATGAGGATGTGGGTTAGATCCCTGGCCTCATTCAGTGGGTGAGGGATCCAGCATTGCCCTGAGCTGTGGTGTAGGTCACAGATGCAGCTCGGATCATGAGTTGCTGTGTGGCGTAGGTCAGCAGCTTCAGCTCCAATTAGAAGCTAGCCTGGGAACTTCCACATGCTGCACATGCGGCCCTCAGAAGCTAAATAATAATAATTAAATTAAGTTAAACTATTGAACTGAAGTTATAGAAACAAAGTTCCAATTTTGCTTGCCCAGGTTTGAGGCGTATGGTGACTGTGAGAATTCTCTTGTTATATGTACCAGTGCTTCTTGCACCCACATCCATTGCAGCCATTGTAACCCATCTTTAGTCATCCTTCTTCATTCATGCCACTGGGAGGCACAGGTTTTCTCACACTAAGTAGTCCTTATCAATACTTGAGAACTATTAGGCATGAAAGTTAAACATAATATGCTACACATGTAATAAAGGAATGAAACTGAGGAATAAATCCTCACCCACACTCTGCCCTACTCTAGGATAGGGATGACTGAGGCAAAATCAAAGTGATTTAAAGATTCCTATTATATCATTTAAAACTTCAAGATCCTCCATTAGGTCCTTGCCTAAAATACCATGAAAGATTAATTTGGTTGACTTTGATATTTCTATCTACTAAAATGCAAATACTAGAAGAGAGACTCACACAAACTGCCATGTTTCACAACAGCACTGTACAAAATAATTCATCTGACTTCTGTTCTTTCTTATTTTATTGAGATATAGCTGATATATTAGTTTCAGGTGTACAACCTAGAGAGTCGATATTTTTATAGATTACATACAATATGAAGTTATTACAATGTTATTGACTATATTCCCTGTGCTGCACATAACATCCCTGTGATTTATTTATTTTTATAACTAGGAATTTGTGCCTCTTAATCCCCTTCACCTATTTTGCCCATATCCACACCCCCACCTCCCACAACCTCCCCTCACCTGTGGCAACCACTGGTTTGTTCTCTGAGTCTATTTATGTTTTGTTATATTTGTTCATTTGCTGGGGTTTTTAGATTCCAAACATAAGTGAAAACTATGATATTTGTCTCTCTCTCTGATTCTGAATGTTTTTCTGTGTAATTCATTCTTTACCTGAATTGAAAGTGTCTTTCATATAAGGTATTTTAAGCCAAAGTCTTCTTACTATTAACTTACATCCACTGATTTTTTTTTTTAAATTGAAGTATATCCTTTTTTTTTATTTGACTCTGCCTCCAGTGGCCATAGGAAGCATTCCTTTTTTTCTTTTTTCTTCTTCTTTTTTGTCTTTTTAGGGCCATACAACACACATGGCATATGGAGGTTCCCAGTCTAGGAGTCAAATCAGAGCTGTAGCCACTGGCCTACACCACAGCCACAGCAATGCCAGATCCAAGCCACTTCTGTGACCTACATCACATCTCACAGCAATGCTGGATCCTTTACTCAGTGAACAAAGTCAGGGATCGAACCCAAATCCTCATGGTTCCTATTTGGATTTGTTTCTGCTGCACCGTGATGGGAACTCCCACATTTCTGATTAAACATAATAAATCAACCTTCCTTCATCCTGAAAAAAATCAACAGATATAAAAGACATGGAAATATAGGAATCTCTGAGAGAGAAGAACACACAGGCAAGGAGCCACAGAGAGAGTCAAGTAATGAAATCACTCTGAGCACATGGAGGTGAGGAAGAGTAGAGACCAAAACATGTGTAAAGGCATAGAGCTAGATAAATAATAGTCAATTAAGTGTTTTCTTTGTTTCAAATATAATGATCCTATAGCCCAGGATAGCCATGGGATAGCCATATATTAGATTTTTATAAAGGGACCATGGTTCTATCACTTCGTGATTGGGGAACACAGATGCTGCAATTGGAAGCACCTGGTCTAATTTAGAGGTCATGCACACATACCTTTACCTCCAAAACACTTCTATAAATTTAACTAACATAGAGTGTTTATGTATGCATAAGTATTTTTGCATGAATATAGATTTCTACATAGATGTATACAAAAAGTTAAGTGACCAAATTTGGCTGAAGTTATAAATAGATGTAAATACAGGAGGTTCCAAATAAATATGGAAAGAGCAAAGGGAATATGGTTTTCCAGAAAGGAGAGGTGCTATGGGGCAGTAGCTTTGTAGCATATGAACCAAGACATGGATAGAACTGTACAACTGTGGTGTAACAGAGACCATGGGGGTGGAAAATGACAAAATTGAGGTCCGTTTGATGAAAGAATATTTCTCCATTGAAGACTTGACTCAGAGGCTGTGTATGCAGGAGTGTGCATGTGTGCACACACCCCACCCCCACCCCTACACCTTGTAATCAGAGCCCACAAATTCTTTTGGCTTTTGCTATAGAAAGCCTATCTATACGAGACTTAATCCTGCTTATTAGATTCTCCAAGCCCCGTTTCATGTCTGTATTTCTTAAACTGACCAACATTGATGTCAGTACAGTGTAGATGACTCTTGCTATTCAGTCCTTGACAGAGTAGCTGGAAAATGGCTGGAAATAGACAAAAATTATACTCCCATGAGACAGAGTCACCACAGTGAGATGGGAGCTGCAGTGGAGAAGGTTTGTGTTTTCCAGCAGCTGAGGGGATTATGAGGACAGCAATGAGGATTCTCAGGTAAGAGATGACAATGCAGCCAAATGGGGCCATCACAGAAGCCAGCCCTTCTGTCATGGCAACAACTCCATTGTCAGACATTGAAGAGCAGGCCAGCTTCAGAATGGGGTTCACATCACAGAAGAAGTGATGGATAACATTTGATGCACACAAGGTGAGCTGATTCACCAGGAGGACATGTAGGAGGGAGTGAATGTAGGAGAAAGCTGTGAAGGTGGCCAGTAGCAGCACACAGCATTTGTGGTTCATAACAGTGACATAGTGGAAAGGGTTACAAATGGCTACATAGCGGTCAATGGTCATAGATGCCAGGAAGTAACTGTCCATGTTTCCAAAGGCCAGGAAGAAATACATCTGTGCCAGACATTCATTGTAGGAAATGGTCTTTGTCTCTGATAAGAAGTTCACCAACCTCTTGGGGACTATAACTATGGTGTAGCAAATAGCTTAGGAAGAAATACATGGGGATTTTGGAGTTGAGGATCAGAGCAGATAGCCAAGATGAAGAGCAGATTTCCCATCAAGGTGACCAGGTACATGATAAGAAAGAGGACAGAGTGTTTTTTGGTCCTCTGGGGAAGAGGAGAGTCCCAAGAGGATGAATTCAGAGTCTTGTGAGGTTGGACATTCCCATGGATGTGTATGTACCTACAGATAAATAATACTGTCAATTGATGGTTCTTACATTATGGAGGACATGGATTTTTTCCAACTTGTCCTTACACTGAGTAGGTATTAATAGTTTCTACTGCAATAGTTTTCCTCCTGAATATGGTAAAAAATCATAGCCAAAGTTGTCCTTTCACTGGTTCTTTTAAAATCTTTGAAATAGTGATGTTCAGGAAATGTATATGGGGCAGCATTAGTGAGAGAGAGAAAGCAAGAGAGGAAGAGAGGGGGAGAAGGGGGTTGAGACTTTCATCTCCTTTTTCTCTTTACTACTCCATGGCTGATGATTACAGGAACCACAGAGGCAGTCTGCCAAGCAGGTTTAGGTGTGCCTCTGATTAAGGATTATCAGTGACTAGCCCACATCTATATTATCATAAGATAAGTTACCTAACTTGTGGTTGATGGGTACTCATCTTTTAAAATCAAGATGCTTCTTTCCACATCATTTATAAAGGAAGCAAGAAAGCCATTTAAAAAGCATTGAGTTGAATGTGGGCATTCCCACTGTGGCATAACAGGATCAGCAGGCCTCTCTGGAGCACTGGGATGAAGGTTTAATCCCTGGCCTGGTGCAGTAGATTAAGGATCCTGCATTGCTGAAGCTGTGGCATAGGTCACAATTTCAGCTCAGATCTGATCTCAGGCCTGGAAACTGAGAAAGAGGAAGTGAACTTGGGTGAGAAAATTCTCTCCCCAACCTTTCTATTCATTGGCTGATAATACACATCCTGAGTTTAGAGGAGGGTGACTCAAAAGCAAAAGGTAAAGGAAGATTCACCTTTGGAGTATAAATTGAAAACCTCCACCTTTGGCATGGACATAAGTTAAGTCTCATTTAGTGTCCAGTGACGACCAATTCTCTGAGATCAGAGATTCACACCTTCTCATCAGGTATTCATTCTCAAAGTTTATTTCTTACCTGGGAAGAACATGGAAATTCTGATTCATGTATTTATTCCTTTTTTTCCACCCTTTATGCTCCATGTAATGATTAGTCAAAAAGAGGACAAAATTGAGCCGAGACAGCATAAAGCCTAAGGCACCTGATTGACTGCAGATAATCTCCTTGTGCTTCTCAAAACTGATGCTCCCTTCCTTGGATTCTTAGGTCCTTTGCCAGGTGTAGATATTCACAGCTCCTGCTTTCCTCCTGGGAGCATCCTCTACTACTAAGTCCCTGGTGTTTGGTGGAGGGGAGAGTATGCAAACAAACATCCATTATCTATGTGCAGGACTGTCGACATGGATCCAGAGGAATTACAAGTCTTCTTCTTCCCAGGTGGCCCCACATCCCTTTCTTTAAACTTCTGGGTGTAGTGCATCTTCTGCCTCACCTGATGTAGGTGTCCAAGAGGGACAATAATGTTCTGGACCTGGCTCTTCCAACTGCTGTGAGGACTTACCAGGGAGATGTCTTAAGTAGCACTGAGGATCAATTACCAGGCAGGGATATCTGGGTCCAATATTCCCCTTGAACCTATAGAACTTCCACTTATTCCACTTGGCCTCCCCTGAATCTCTCCATTTCACCAAAGGACAGATACACCAAGAGTTCTCCCCTCCTTCAACATGTTAATTATCTTCTGCCCCATTGCTGTCAAGTTCAGATACAACTGCTAGTTTAGTAGCTGTGCTTTTATGCCTCTGTCCTCTAACAAAAGGGAGGTTCATAACCTTGGAACCTAACCTTAGGTCACCCTTCCTTTATTAGCCAAATCCCAAGCCTACAGCTCAGATATTTGCTTACCATTCCCTGCCACTACCCCTGGGGAATGCTACTGGCTTCAGAAGTTTCAAATATATATATATATGAAATAAAATTATATATATATATATAAATGATTTTTATTTTTTCTATTATAGCTGGTGTACAGTGTTCTGTCAATTTTTTACTGTACAGCATGGTGACCCAGCTATGCATACATGTATACATTTCTTTTTATCACATTATCATGCTCAATCATAAGTGACCAGACATAGTTCCAGGGGTTACACAGCAGGATGTCATTGCTAATCCATTCCAATGTCAGTAGTCTCATTTCACTCTTTATAATGGATGAAAGCACACAGCACCCACACATCAGGGCGCTGACATTCCCTGCCAAATATATATTGCTCGTGCCTGTCACTTATTGATTTTTTTCATCTTTTGTCTTTTTAGGACAGCACCTGTGGAATGTGGAGGTTCCTGGGTTAGGGGTCTAATCAAGTTTTAGCTGCTGGCCTACACTACAACCACAGCAATGCTGGATGCAAGCTGCATCTGCAACCTACATCACAGCTCATGGCAATGCCAGATCTTAACCCACTGAGTGAGACCTGGGGTGGAACACAAAACCTCATGGTTCCTAGTCGGATTTGTTTTGACTGTGTCATGACGGGAATTCCCAAGATTTCTGATCACATCTTACAGTTCAACCACCTCACTTCCTTCTATTTATCCACTCACCTGCTCCTCCAGGCTGAAATTCAGCCTCCTATGGGAAGCATTTCTTGATGACCTGACTAGAATTAAATATCCCTCTTTGCTGTCTTAGTCTTATATATGAATTTCTATTTAACAAAAATCATGTTCATTGTTATATGATCTTTCATTTGAAGGCAACTAATATTTATGTACTCAGTAATTTGTAAGCCTTTCTCACATGAAGCACACAACAGACTCAGAACATATGTCCTTATTGTCTCCCTTTTATGTGTCTTCAAAAAGTAAGGCAAGTAGCAAAATAAAACTTGAACCAAGGACTGTTTGAAGCCAAACCACATTGTTGAATCACTGCACTAAAAGGCCTCTCACTTTTGCTTTGACAAAATTTAGTATTTTGTTAAGAAACAGCTCTCAAATGACTTAGGGAGCCAAAATTAGCCTTATTTCTTTCTTGTCAGATTAAGCTTGAAAGCTCTTTGGTGCCCTGATTCAAATCCAGGCCTTATTTCAGATATTATGTGCTCTATTGCCCATGGTCCAGCTATTTTATCAATAAAACCATATCTATCTATCTGTCTATTGCTAATATATGTAAATAGCATATATATATTATACATAAAGTAAATAAGAGAAGAATCAAAACAGTATATGAGAAAAAATAAATTAGACACAAAAGAAGGAAGTAATGATCAATTGAGAAACAAAAAAGATGAAAGACATAGAAATCAAGTAATAAAATGGTATAAGTCCTTCCTTAGTTGTGCTTACTTTAAATGTAAATGAATTAAGCTATTCAATTAAAAGGCAGAGGTTGGCAGAATGGGTTTTTAAAAACAAGCAACCATGATCTGACCATAAACTGTCTACAGGTGACTCAATTTAGAATCAGAGTCACAAATAAAAGTGAAATGTTGGAAAAATATATTCCATGAAAAGAGTAACTAAAAGAAAGCTGAGGTGGCTATGCTAATTATCAGAAAAAAATATAAACTTAAAGTAAAAAAATGGTTACATGAGATAAAGAAGGACATTATATATTGATAAAAAATGTCAGTACTTCATGAAGCTATAAATTCTGGTCACCCACTATTATGTACTTTAGATCTCCAGAACTAATTCATCTTACAACTGGAGACTTGTACTCTGTGATCAACAGCTTCCCATTTTGCTCACCAACTCCCCACACCTGGAAACCACCAATCTACTCTCTGATTCTATGAGATGTATTTTTTTAGATTCCACACACAAGTGATATCACACAGTACTTGTCTTTTGATGTCTCACTTATTCTTTCTTTCTTTTTTTTCTTTTTAGGGTCACACCTGCTGCATGTAGAGGTTCCCAGGCTAGGGGCTGAGTTTTAGCTGTAGCTACTGGCCTACAAAACAGCCATAGAAACAGCAGGTCTGAGCCATGTCTGTGAACTATACCACAGCTCACAGCAATGCAGGATCCTTAACCCACTGAGCAAGGTCAGGGATTGAACCTACATCTTCATGGATGCTAGTCAGATTTGTTTTGGCTATGCCATGTCAGGACCTCCTGTCTGACTTACTTCACTTAGCCTAATGTCCTCAAGGTCCATCCATGCTGTTATAAGTTGCAAGATTTCCTTTTTAATGGCTGAATCATATTCCATTGGGTATATATACACCACATTTTCTTTGTCCATTCATTTGTCAACAGACACTCAGGTTGTTTCTTGGCTATTGTGAATGATGCTGCAGTAAACCTGTAGGTTTTTTTTTTCATTGTCCTGAATTTTTGCTTTATTTTCTTTGGAATCCATACAGGGTACAATGGTTGAAGTTATAATTGCTAACAAACACCTCTGGTCAAAATCAGCAAAACTTTGAATTAGACTTGGGAGTTCTCCAAGATACATGACCAAAGGACTTTTCATTCTGTGACTTGGATTCCATTGGCTTTCCTATGACTAGATGAATACTCTTTTTGCTGTGTTTTCAAGGAAGGTGAGCTTGATTCACAAGGACTTTAACACAGTGCAAAAGGCAACATTCATGTTGCTAATATCAATTTTTGTGGCTGGGAAATCCCTCTATATTAATTGACTTCCCTAGCTTTGCTATAGAAAACCATTATCAGAGTATACGCTGAGAACAGAGGGCTTTGAAGCATGGAATTTGGGCACGGTTTTTTTAATTTTTAATTTTATTTATTTATTTATTTATATTTTCTGATGTACATCATGGTGAACAAGGTACACTTACATGTATCCATTTTTTTCCCACCCTCTGTTCTGTTGCAATATAAGTATCTAGACATAGTTCTCAATGTTACACAGCAGTATCTCATTGTAAATTCATTCCAAGAGCAGTAATTTGCATCCGATAACCCCACACTCCTGATCCCTCCCACTCCCTCCCTCTCCCCCAAGGCAGCCCCAAGTCTATTCTCCAAGTCCATAATTTTCTATTCTGTGGAAAGAAATAGAAAATACATCTATATACATTTGGGCTGCATATAGATTCCACATATAAGTGATATCATATGGTATTTGTCTTTTTCTTTCACTCAGTATGAGAGTCTCTAGTTCTTTCCATGTTGCTACAAATGGCATTATGTCATTCTTTTTTATGGCTGAGTAGTATTCCATTGTGTATATATAACGCATCTCCCTAATCCAATCATCTGTCAATGGACATTTGGGTTGTTTCTATGTCCTGGCTATTGTGAATAGTGCTGCAATTAACATGCAGGCGCATGTGTCTTTTTCAAGGAAAATTTTGTCTGGTTATATATCCAAGAGTGGAGTTGCTGGATCATATGGTAGTTCTATGCATAGATATCTAAGTTTCCTCCATACAGTTCTCCATAGTTGCTGTACCTGTTTACATTCCCACCAACAGTGCAGGAGGGTTCGCTTTTTTCCACATCCACTCCAGCACTTGTTATTTGTGAACTTATTAATAATGACAATTCTGGTGTGAGGTGGTATCTCTTGGAAGTTTTGATTTGCATTTCTCTAATAATCAGGGATGTTGAGCATTTTTTCATGTGCTTGTTGCCCATCTGTATATCTTTCTTGGAGGAATGTCTATTCAGGTCTTTTGCCCATTTTCCCATTGGGTGGTTGGCTTTTTTGCTGTTGGGTTGTATAAGTTGCTTGTATATTCTAGAGATTAAGCCCTTGTCCTTTGCATTGTTTGAAACTATTTTCTGCCATTCTGAAAGTTGTCTTTTTGTTTTCTTTTTGGTTTACTTTTCTGTGCAAAAGCTTTTCAGTTTGATGAGGTCCAAATGCTTTATTTTTGCTCTTATTTCATTGCCTTTGGAGAGCGACCTGAGAAAATATTCATGATGTTGATGTCAGAGACTGTTTTGCCTTTGTTCTCTTCTAGGAGTTTGATGGTGTCTTATCTTATGTTTAGGTCTTTCAGGCATTTTGAGTTTATTTTTATCCGTGGTGTGTGGGTATGTCCTAATTTCATGGCTTTGCATGCAGCTGTCCAGGTTTCCCAGCAATGCTTGCTGAATAGACATTCTTTTTCCCATTTTATGTTCTTGCCTCCTTTGTCAAAGATTAATTGACCATAGGTGTCAGGGTTTATTTCTGGGTTCTCTATTCTGTGCCATTGGTCTCTATCTATTTTGATACAAGTACCACACTGTTTTGATGACTGTGACTTTGTGATTTTTTGAAGTCTGGGAGAGTTATACCCCCACTTGTTTTTGTTTCTCAGGATTGCTTTGGCGATTCTGAGGTTTTTTTTTGTGGTTCCATGTACATTTTTGGATGGTTTGTTCTAGTTCTGTCAAAAATATCTTGGGTAATTAAATGCGGATTTCATGGAATCTGTAGATTGCTTTGGGTAGTATGGCCATTTTTACAATATTGATTTTTCCAATCCATGAACATTGAATATCTTTCCATTTCTTTACATCTTCTTTAATTTCTTTGATCAAAGTTTTATACTTCTCAGCATATAAGTCCTTTACCACCATGGCCAGGTGTATTCCGAGGTATTTGATTTTTGGTGGTGCAACTTTAAAAGGTATTGTATTTTTGTACTCCTTTTCTAATATTTCATTGTTAGTATACAGAAATGTGACTGATTTCTGAATGTTAATCTTATATCCTGATACTTTGCTAAATTTGTTGATCAGTTCAAATAGTTTTTGGGTTGAGTCCTTAGGGTTTTCTATGTATAGTATCATGTCATCTCTATAAAGAGAAACTTTTATCTCTTCTCTGCCTATTTGGATGCTTTTTCTTTCTGTTGTTTGTCTAATTGCTGTGGCTAGGACTTCCAAAACTATGTTGAACAACAGTGGTGAGAGTGGGCATCCCTGTCTTGGTCCAGATTTGAGTGAGAATACTTTCATTTTTTCCCCATTGAGTATTATATTTGCTGTGGGCTTGTCATAAATAGCTTTGATTATGTTCAGGAATATTCCCTCTATGCCCACTTTGGTGATAGTTTTTATCATGAATGAATGTTGGACTTTCTAAAATTCTTTTTCTACATCTATTGAGATGGTCATATGATTTTTGACTTTTCTTTTGTTAATGTGGTGTATGATGTTGATTGATTTGTGTATGTTGAACCATCCTTGTGAACCTGGGATGAACCCTACCTGGTCATGGTGTATGATCTTTTTGATATGTTGTTGGATTTGGTTGGCTAAGGTTTTGTTGAGCATTTTTGTGTGTATATTCATCAAAGATATTGGCTGATAGTTTTCTTTTTTGGTGGTATCTTTGTCTGGTTTTGGAATTAGGGTGATGGTGGCATCATAGAATGTCTTTGGGAGTCTTCCTTCTTCTTCAACCTTTTGAAAAAGTTTAAGGAGGATGGGCACCAGATCCTTTTTGTATGATTGGTAGAATTCACCTGTGAAGCCATCTGGTCTGGGCTTTTATTTGTAGGGAGGGTTTTTATGATGTATTAAATTTCATTTCTAGTGATCATTCAGTTCAGTTAGTATGTTTCTTTTTGATTCAGTTTTGGCAGGCTGTAAGATTCTAAAAGTTGTCCATTTCTTCCAGATTGTCAGATTTGTTAGCATATATTTGTTCATAGTATTCTCTTATGGTTTTTCATATTTCTGCAGTATCCATTGTGATTTCTCCTTTTTCATTTATAATTTTGTTTATTTGGGTTCCTTCTCTCCTCTTCTTAGTGAGTCTAGCCAGGGGTTTGTCTATTATATTTACCTTTTCAAAGAACCAGCTCTTGGTTTGATTGATTTTTTCTATTGTTTTTTTTTGAATCTCTATTTTATTGATTTCCTCTTTGATTTTTATGATTTCCTTCCTTCTGCTGACTTTAGGATTTCTTGTTCTTCTTTTTCTAATTCATTTAGGTGGTGTGTTAAATTTTCAATTTGAGATCATTCTTTTTTTTTTTTTTGAGGAATGGCTCTATTGCTATGAACTTCCCTCTGAGCACTGCTTTTGCAGTGTCCCATAGATTTTTAGTGGTTGTGTCTTCATTATCATTTGTCTTGAGATATTTTTTAATTTCCTTCTTGATTTCCTCATTGACCCAATGGTTTTTTAGAAGCATGTTGTTTCGTGTCCATGTAATCTGTTTTTTCTCTCTTCTTTTCCTGTGGTTGATTTCTAGTTGCATGCCATTTTGGTCAGAGAAGATACTTGAAATAATTTCTGTACTCTTAAATTTGTTGAAGTTTGCTTTCTTCCCCAGTATGTGATCATTTCTTGAGGATGTTCCATATGCCCTTGAGAAAAGGTATATTCTGAAAAAGGACATCAACTGAATGCTGGTAGAGTAACGTAAATCTCCAAAAAGTTCAAGAAACTCAACATTACTGGATATAACAAAAGAAAAAAAAAAAGAGCTAGAAAAAGAATCATGATGGAACAAGCATTCACGAGAGGGAGCTTTGAACAGAAAGGGAACCCACACCCTCAGAAGCCACCTATCCCACAGAAAGATCAGTGGAGTAAGAGGGATCTCCAAGACACCAAGGAACACATAGCAGCAGGTCTGAGAACTGGAAAACAGAGTGAGAGAGGTACAGATCATCTGTACCACTGGTGCAGACACCATAGCCTGAGAAGCTTGGGTGGGTGGTGGGTGCTGAGACCTAGGCTCCAGAGGTCATTCCCTGGAAGCAGGCCAGGGTTGGTGTTATGGAGACAGCCTAAAATTCTAGGGAGTAGTGTGCCGCAGGTAGGGGAAGTGGTACACTAAGGGCTGAGGTGTTGAAAGCCAATGCAGAGGGAACCCAGGAGAAGGTCTGGACACACAGGAAAGACAAGTCACCATTGTTGGGGAGGGAAGAGAAGAAGGGGAAGGCCACCACCATAGAAAACTCCTTGCACCCCAGCTTGTGTGTGCTTGCCCCTTCATCACAGAGGATGGAGCAGCAGGTGCAGCACCTCATCCAGTGGGAAGCAGAGAAGCTGCATTATGGGCCTCACCCCCACCTGCAAGAAGCTTGCACCAACCCAACCCAGGAGAATCTGCATGTTTTAGCAGCACTGCAGGCCATTCCCTGACCAGGGTAAAGCACTGTGCTGCACCACATACCTCTGGACAACCTCACCTGCCCCACAGAAATCTGTGCACTGCTTTGCAGAGCTCTGGGACTTGCCTTGACCCAAGAAGCCAGGTGCTGCTTTGTAGAACATGAGGTACACTCTGGGCCCACCCTGACTTGGAGAAGGCTTGAGCTGCACCACATAGCTCCAGGCTGCCCATCCTGCCCCGTAAGAATCTGTGTGCTGGGTTGCAGGGATCTGGGCCCACCCCAACCTGGGGAAGCTGTGCACCACTCCTCCTAGCTCAGGGCATTATAGCTTTGGGAGTGTTCCTTCTTCCTAAAACTTTTGAAATACTTTAAGGAGAATGGGTATAATTCCTCTTTGTATATTTGGTAGAATTCATCTGTGAAGGCATCTGTTTTTTTTTTTTTAAATTTTGTTTTGTTTCCCTATTTTTCTGCCTTTTTTAAAGATTAATTTGGCTTGCATTATCATTTTTCCCCTCTCTTTAGGGCTGCACATGAGGCATAAGAAGGTTCACAGGCTAGGGGGTGAATTAGAGCTGCAGCTGCACAGCTATGCTACAGCCACAACAACATGGGATCCCAGCCACATCTGTGCTCTAAACCACAGGTTAGGGCAACACAGGAATCCCCTATAAGAGGCCAGGCATCAAACCCACCTCCTAATGGCTACTAGGCAGGTTCATTCCTGCTGAGCCACAATGGGAAATCCCTTAGTATTCATTTTATCTCTAGTATTTTCTGCCTAGATATATGTCTTTTATTTTTGAACCTCAATTTTCCCCCTGTCTTTTCAACTTTTAATATTTTCTTTGTGTGTATGTGTCTTCCCTCTACTAAATGCAATAACTTTATACATTTTATTTGTAAATATAAGAGTAAATAGTGTGTAACTAGCATTTGGAATGACATTTAAGATAGTGTTGATGTTCTCAACTCTAATCTTTTTAGAGTATGAAGATGGGAATCAAAATGTTTTGAACGAGTTTGGTATTTGATACATGTGGAGACTTATGATAGCAACTTTCCTTAATGATGCATTTGTTTCTTTCCATAAGCTCGGATTTAGGTGATCCCATGAGTAAATTAGGATAATCTGGCTTTGTTGCTTGTTCCATGTGGTTCAACCTCAATTTCCATTTGTCATGTATTTTCCTGGACATCTTCAAAGTTATATTCTCTTTTCAAAGGAGAAAGAAATATGTACCCTCTCTCTATTATTCAGCCATAAAAATATGCAAAGTAATGCCTTCTACAGTAACATGGATGGACCTAGATATTATTGTAGTGAAGTCAGGCAGACAGAGAAGGAAAAATATCATATCACTTATACGTGGAATCTAATAAAAATGGTAGAAAAGAACTTATTTATAAAAAAGAATGAAACACAGATTTCAAAACCAATCTTCCAGTTACCACAGGTGGAACCATTGTGGGGAGAGAAGAATCTGAAGGGTGGGACTAACATATACCCACTACTATATAAAATAAATGATTAACTAGAACCTATTGTATAGCACAGGAAAATCTACTCAATAGTTTTAAATAACCTATAGGGGAGGAAATAATGGATATATGTATATGTGTGACTGATTCAATTTTCTGTACTCCTAAAACAAAAGCAACATTATATGTAAACTGTACTGAAATAAAAAAAATCAAAAACCTATTCAGAGCAAGCCAAAGGGAGTCAGGAACTAGGACAATGGAGCCCATTAAATGGGTACTTTATAGATGTGGTGGAATATATTTTGAGAAAAAAAAATGTGTGTGTGTGTGTGTGTGTGTGTGTGTTTATGCTGTACAGCAGGAATTGACACAACACTGTAAATCAAGTAAGTCTAATAAATATGAAAAAATAAAATGAGTACATTCAAGATATTCAAGTAACATTCATCAGATAACTGATAAAAGAGATTTCAATGAATAGTACAATCTTTAATAAAATTTAACAAGGGGGGTAGGATCAAGATGGCAGAGGAGTAAGACATCATGCTCACCTTCTTCCACAAGCACATCGAAAGAACAAATCTACATGTAAAATTATTTGCACAGAGTATCTACTAAATGCTGGTAAAAGATCTTAAACCTCCAAAAAGGGCAGGAAACCCTCAACATAACTGGGTAGAACAAAAGATAAAAGAGAGAGAAAGAAAAGGAATTAGGACAGGACAAGCATTCCTGAGAGGGACCTGTGAAAGAGAAAAGGAACCCACACCTTGGGAAGCCACCTAAATGACAGAGAGACCAGCTGAGATGAAGGGACCTCAAAGTCACCAAGAAATGTGCAGCAGATGGACTGAGGAGAGCAAATCGGAGTGAGAGCTGCACAGATTATCTGCACCACAACACCAGACAACACAGCCTGAGATACTTAGGTGGGGGCTGGGTGCTGAGACTCAGCCTCTGGATGTCAATTCAGGGGAGAGGAATAGGATTTACTGTGTGGAGACAGCCTGAGGGGCCAAGGAACAGTATGCTATGGCCTGGAGAGCAGAATACCACAGCTGAAGGAAATTGAGAAGAGATTATGGCCCACAGGAAAAGCAGGGCACCATTGTTGGGGAGGGTGAAAGCAGGAGGGTTGGACCACCATAGGAATCTCCCTGTGCATTTGTGGGTTCTCAGATGGTGGGACATTTCTGGCACAGGCTAAGGGTGGCAAGAGGACACTTGCTTGGGATATGTGAGACCCAGCCGCTCTAGTGGAAGCTAGGGGCAAAGGGGGGGCTAAGCATGAAGTGTTGTCTCTTATGTATTTGCAGGCAGCAGGGACAAACCACCACAGTCATCTCAGAAACAAGAGGGAGGAGTGGCCTGCCACCACGAGGGGTCTAGAACAGGCTCCACTTGTGGCCCCAGTCACCTCAGAGGTTGGCAAAAAAGAGGACACTGCAACCAAGCACCACCCATTGTTTCTCTCACTCCCCTGGGAACACACCTACCCTGCTGCTGTCACAGCCAAATGCTCAAGGTAGCACCCACATGCTTGATCACTGTCTTCTCCCAGGGCTCTGCATCTGGGAATAGCCTGTGCAGCACGTCCTGCATGTACTAAGTGGGATGGAATGCTTCTTACATGGTGTACAGGTGGTGGGTGGCAAACCACTGCAGTTTTCTCTGACTCCAGAGATGGGTGTGAGCCACCACCACTAGGGGTCTGTGAAAGACACCACTTTCTGCCCAAATCACCTCAGACAGCACCACAGAGGAAGGCCTTGCAACCAAACACCACATGTTGTTGATCTCACTCCTCTGGGAACTCACACATTCTGCTGCTGCCACTGCCAATGCTCTGGGAACTTCTTACATCTGCCTAAGCCTCATAACCACTTCCCAGGGCCTTGCAACTAGGAATAGTCTATACCACAATCCTCCAGGGCCTTGCTACTGTCAACAGCCCCCAAACCAGGCAGTGACTACTAGCCCTACCCATTTCCTCCTTCTCCCTGGAAACAGACTTAGAACCCTGGGCTTAACAGCCTGCTCACACCAAAGAAATAGGCAGCATATATCCAAACTCCCATGCTAAAAATAAATAGTAACCCCCCACAAAAACAAAGGGGTACTCTTACATAGAAGTACCCTCAAAGACTACAGTTTGGTTTCCTTAAACTCACAGAAAAAGGAAAATATAAGCAAGATAGAGAAGCTCAGGAATGATTCCCAGTTGAAAGAACAGGAGAATTTGCCTGAAGCAACAAACAATGAAACAGACCTCTGCAGTCTGATAGACACTAGTTCAAAATGGAGATAGATAAAATGCTAAAGGAATTAAGGCTGAATATCAAGGAATTAAGAGTGTATAGAAGCCATAATGCAGATTCCTTTAGGAACTAGAAAATATAAGGAGGAACCAGGAAAAATTAGAAAATTCATTTGCAGAGATGCAAACTGAGCTAAAGGCACTAAAATGCAGAATGAATAATGCAGAGGAATGAATTAGTGACTTGGAATATAGAATAATGGAAATCATGCAAACAGGACAGGAGACAGAAAACCAAATAAAAAAAAACCATGAAAGCTATGTAAGAGATCTATGGGATAATATAAAGCAGGCCAATCTAAGCATGATGGGAATTCCAGAAGGAGAAGAAAAAAATAAAAGGAGGTATTGAAAATATATTTGAAGTAATCATGTCTGAAAACTTTCCAAATCTAAAGGAAACTGATTTAAGGATACAGGAAGCACAGCCTTAAACAAGTTGAACCCAAACAGGCCCACACTAAAACATGCTATAATAAATCTGGCAAGCATTAAAGATAAAGAGAGGATTCGAAAGGCAGCAAGAGAAACATAAAGCATTAATTATAAGGGAACCCCCCCCAAGGCTATCAGATGTTTTCTCTACAGAAACATTAGAGGCCTGAAGAGAGTGGCAAGATATATTTAAAATTATAAAAGGGAAAAATTTGCAACCTAGAATACTCTACCCAGCAGAGATATCATTTAAAATAGTAGGGGAAATAAAGAAGTTCTCCAAGAAACAAAAGCTAAAAGAGTAACAAAAATACTAAAAGCATTCTAAAAGAAATATTGAAAGGGCTTCTCTAAATAAAAAAGAAGTATGAAGAAATAGAAAGGAGGAAATCACAATTAGAAAACATTCACTTAAATAACCCAGTATACAGATCTAAAAGAGGGGAGGGAACCATACTGTAAAAGGTAATATAAACACAAGAAACATGAACAGCAAAAGGACAAACTGTAGATATTAATAAAGGACTTCAAAATAACAGAATATGGGGAAGTAACATAAGAAATCTAAAATTATTTTTTAAATAATGTGTTTGTGCCTCCATAACTATCAGGCTAAATCAAGTATATATAGAAAGAGGTTAACATACTTAAAAAAACAGGGAAGCACAAATCAAAACCAAACATTACATTCACAAAAACTAAAAAGTAAAGTACTCATGCATCAAATAAATGGAAATTATCCAACCAAAAAAGGAAAGGAACAATGGAAAAATATAGGATCGACTGGAAAACAAGATTTAAAATGGAAATAAATCCATATCTATAAATAATTACCTTAAATGTCAATGGACTGAATGCTCCAATCAAAAGACACAGAATGGCAGATTGTATAAAACAACAAAAGCCTCATTTTGGGAACAAGATGGTGGAATAGAAGGACTGGAGCTCAACTTCTCTTATAAAAGCAACAAAACTGCAACCAAATGAGGAACAACCTTCAACCAAAGGGACTGGAAATTTTCAAAAAGACATCCTACTCCAGAAGACAAAGAGGAGGCCACATCAAGACATAGGAGGGGCGATTATATGATATAAGCAACCCCATACCTCCCAGGTGTGAAGCCCCACAGACTGGAAAGTAACTGTATAGACAGAGACTCACCTACAGGAGTCAGAGATATGAGCTCCACATCAAATGCCCATGCCTGGAGATCTGGCACTGGGGAGAAAGAGCCCCTGGAGCATCTCTCATTAAAGGGCAGTGGAGCTTGTGTGCAGGAGCTCCACAGGACTGGGGGAAATAGAGACCCCATTCTTGAAATGCAAACACAAACTTTCATGTGAACATGATCCATAGGAATTTGGGTCAGACCTGACCACAGTTCTTGGAGGATCTCCTGGGAAAACAGGTGGTGACTGTGGCTTGTTGTGGAGGAAGGACATGGGAGGCAAAGCTCTCAGGAAGATTTTTCAGCATGTGTTCTTCGGGAGGTGGCCATTTTGGAAAAATCGGGCCCCACCCATCAGTGCTGAGAAGCCCCAGGCCAAACAATAATCTGTGTGGGATCACAGCCCCACCCATCAATAAACAGTCTGGCTAAAGAACCCCAAGCCACACAGCCACCTCAAATCGCATCCAGATTCAAAGCCCCACCTATCTGAGGAATAGGAATCAGCCCACCTTCCAGTGGGCAGGCCCCAGGCCCTCCCATTAGGAAGCCTACAGCAAGTCCCCATACCAACTTCAGCCACAAGGGGGACAGACACCAGATTTAAGACAGGCTATAACATTATCACCTGCAAAAAGGACCCAACACCAAAAATATAAAAAAAATGAAAGAGAGAAAACTATAGTTCAGATAAGGGAGAAAGAAAACCCCCCAGAAAAACAGCTAAGTGATCAGGAGATTCTCAGTCTCCAGGAAAAAGACTTTAGACTGCATGCTGAAGATGATGCAAGACATTGGAAATAAACTGGAGGCAAATATCGATAATTTAGAGCAAAGCAATACAAGATTTAAATCTTAAGCAACCAGAGATCCAAAATACAATAAATTAAGTAAAAAAAAAATCATTTGAAGCAATCAACAGCAGAATATGGAGGCAGAAGAATGAATAAGTGAGGTGGAGGACAGACTAGTGGAAATCACTGATGCAGAACAGAAAAAGAGAAAAAAGATTGAAAAACAATGCAGAGAGTCTCAGATAACTCTGGGACAAGGTTAAGCACAACAACACCTATATTATAGGGGTGCCAGAAGGAGAACATAGAGAAAGGGACAGAAAAAAATATTTGAAGTGATAATAGTCAAAAACTTCACTAAAAAGGAAAAGGACCCACTCACTCAAATCCATTAAGCACAAAAAGTACCATATAAAATAAACCCAAGGAGGAAAACCCCGAGACATATATTAATCAAACTGACTAAAATAAAAGACAAAGAGTAAATATTGACAGGAGCTAGGGAAAAGTAACAATATACAAGGCAACCCTGGTAAAGTTTTTGGCAGATTTTTCAGCAGAAACTCGGTAGGCCAGAAGGGAGTGGCATGATATACTTAACCTGAGGAAAGGAAAAAAAAAACTCCAACCAAGATTACTTTACCCAGCAAGGCTCCCATTCAGATTTGAAGGTGAACTCAAAAGCTCTTCAAATAAGCAAAGCAAAGAGAATTCTGCAACACTAAACCAGCTTTACAGTGAATAGTGAAGGAACTTCTCTATGCAGAAAAGAAAAGGCAAAATCAGAAACAAAAATACCACAAATGACAAGGCTCACCAGTAAAGGCATATATATGTGTGTGTGTGTGTGTGTGTCTATATACACACATATATACAGTAAATAATATATATACACATAATACAGTAAAGTATATAGTAAAGAATCAAAATCATCCATGCACAATTATGCTACCAAAATCAGAAATTGAGAGAAGAGGAGGGTACAAATGAAAGATACTGGAGAAGCACTTGCAATTAAGAGGCCAGAAACTTAAAACAATCTCGTATATATATATTGAGTCCTATATCAAAAATTCAGGGCAACTGCAAACCAAAAATCTACAATTGATACACAAATAAATAAGAAAAATCAATTCAAATAAAACACTAATAATAGTCATCAAATCACAAGAGGAGAGAACAAGAGAATAAGGGACAAAAAAAGAGCAACAAAAACAAATCCAAAACAATGAACAAAATGGCAATCAGAACATACATATTAATAATTACCTTAAATGTTAATGGATGAAATGCCCCAACAAAAAGACATAGACTGACTGAATGGATACAAAAACAAGACCCATACATATGCTGTCTTCAAGAGACCCGCTTCAATTCCAGGGACACATACAAATTGAAAATGTGAGGATGGAAGAAAATGTTCCATGCAAATGGGAATCAAAAGACACCTGGAGTAGCAATACCCATATTAGAAAAAATAGACCTTAAAATGAAGAATATTTTAAGAGACAAGAAAGGACACTGCTTAATAATCAAATGATCAATTCTAGAAGGAGATATAGCAATTTTAATTATCTATGCACCCCACATAGTATCATCACAATATATAAAGCAACTGCTAACAACCTTAAAAGGACAAATCAACAATAACCCAATAATAGTGTGGGACTTTAACACCCCACTTACAGCAATGGGATAGATCATCCAGACAGAAAATCAATAAGGAAACACAGGTCCTGAATGAAGCATTAGACCAGATGGACTTAATAGATATTTTTAGGACATTCCCTCCAAAAGTAACAGAATACATATTCTTCTCAAGTGCACATAGAACTTTCTGTAAGATTGATCACATCATGAGCTACAAATCAAGCTTAGGTAACTTAAAGAAAATTGAAATCATATCAAGCTTCTTTTCTGACCACACACTGTATGACTGGAAATTGACAACAAGAAAAAAATTGCAAAAACATGAACACGTGGAGGCTAAACAACATGCTACTAAACAACCAATGGACCACTGAAGAAATCAAAGAGCAAATTAAAAAATACCTACAAGCAAAGGACAAAAAAGATACTACACTCCAAAACCTATCAAATGCAGCAAAAACCCTTCTAAGACAGAAGTTTATAGCAATACAAGCCTACCTCAGGAAAAAGAAAAAAACTCAAATAAACAACCTAACTTTACATCAAAAGCACCAGAGAGAGAATAGACAAGACCTAAAGTTAGTAGAAGGAAGGAAATGATAAAGATCAGAGCAGAAATCAATGAAATAGAAATGAAGAAAACCATAGAAATGATCAATGAAATGAAAAGCTAGTTCTTTGAAAAGATCAACAAAATTGATAAGCCCTTAGCCAGACTTATCAAGAAAAAAAGAGAGGGGACACGAATCAATAAAATTAGAAATGAAAAAGGAGAAGTAACATTGGACATCACAGAAATACAAAGGATCATAGGACTACTACATGAAGCTATAATCCAATAAAATGGAAAACGTAGATGAAATGGACAAATTCTTAGAAAAGTACAAACTAAACCAAGATGAAACAGAAAGATGAATGGACAAATCACAATCACTTAGATTGAAACTGTGCTTAAAAAACTTCCACCAAACAAAAGTCCAGGACCAGATGGCTTCACAGGCAAATTCTATAAAACATTTAAAGAGCTAACACGTATCCTTCTAAAACTACTCCAAAAATGTGCAGAGGAAGGAACAGTCCCAAACTCATTCTGTGAGGCCACCATAACCCTGATACCAAAACCAGACAAAGATAGAAAATGAAAAAAAAATTACAGTCCAATTCTGATGATGAACATAGATAAAAAAATCCTCAACAGAATAGCAAACAGAATCCAACAGTACATTAAAAGGATTGTACATCATGATCAAGTGGGTTTTATTCCAGGGATTCAAGGATTCTTCAATAACCAAAAAATCAATCAGTGTGATACACCACATTAACAAACTGAGGAATAAAAAACATGATCCTCTCAATAGATGCAGAAAACGCCTTTGACAATATCCAACACCCATTTCTGATAAAAACCCTTCAGAAAGTGTGCATAGAGGGAATCTACCTAAATATAATAAAGGCCATATATGACAAACCCACAGTGAACATCATTCTCAGTGGTGAAAAGCTGAAAGATTTCGAATCGAGATCAGGAAAAAGACAAGGATCTCTGCTCTCACCACTCCTATTCAACATAGTTTTGGAAGGCCTAGCCATGGCAATTAGAGAAGAAAAAGAAATAAAAGGAATCCAAATTGGAAAGGAAGAAGTAAAACTATCACTATTTGCGGATGACATGGTACTATAACTGGAGAATCCTAAAGACTCTACAAGAAAACTGTTAGAGCTCATCCATGAATCTGGAAAAGTTAAAGGATACAAAATTAATACACAGAAATCAACTGAATTTATATATACTAAGACAAAAAATGAGAAAGATAAATTAAGGAAGCAATCCCATTTGCCATTGCATCAAAAAGAATAAAATACTTAGGAATAATACTTAAAGCAACAAAAGAACTTTACTCTGAAAACTGTAAGGTGCTGATGAAAGAAATCAAAGACGACACAGACAAATGGAATGACATACCATGCTCTTGGATTGGAGGAGTAAATATTATCAAAATAACTCTACTATGCAAAACAATCTACAGATTCAAGGAATATCTATCAAATTACCAAGGACATTTTTTCACAGAACGTGAACAAAATACTGTTAAGTTTGGAGGCACAAAGAACCAAAATAGCCAAAACCATCCTGAAAATGAAAAATGGAGCTGGAGGAACAAGGCTCCCGGACATCAGAGTATACTACAAAGCAACAGTCATCAAAACCATATGGTACTGGCACAAACACAGAAACATAGATCAGTGGAACCAGATAGAAAGCCCAGAATTAAACCTCTGCACCTATAGTCACCTCATCTATGACAAAGAAGGCAAGAATGTGCAATGGAGAAAAGAGAGCCTGTTCAATAAGTGGTGCTGGGAAAACTGGACAGCCACATGGAAAATAATGAAATGAGAACACTCCCTAACACCATACACAAAAATAAACTCAAAATGGATTGAAAACCTAGATATAAGCCAAGACACTATAAAACTCTTAGTGGAAAACATAGGCCAAACAATCTGTGACAAAACCACAGCAACATCTTCTCAGATCCCCCTCTTAGAGTAATGACAGTAAAAACAAAAATAAACAAATGGTAATTAATTAATCTTAAAAGTTTTTTCAAAAAAAGTAAACCCTAAATGAAACAAAAAGACAACCCAAAAAATGGGAGAGAATATTTGCAAATGAAGTGACTGACAAGGGATTCATCTCCAAAATTTATAAACACCTTCTTCAGCTCCATACCAAAATCAAACAACCCCATCAAAAAATGGGCAGAAGTGGTAAACAAGCAGTTGTCCAAAGAAGACATACAGATGGCCTAAGAACACATGAACAGATATTCAACATCACTAATTATTAGAGAAATGCAAATCAAAACAACTATGAGGTACCATCTTTCACTGACCAGAATGTCCATTATCAAAAAGTCTATAAACTATAAGTGTTGGAGAGCGTGTGGAGCAAAAACTACACTATTACACTGTTTGTGGGATTGTAAATTGGTGCAACCACTGTAGAAAACAGTATGTAGATTCCTTATGAAACTAAAAATAGAGTTACAATCTGATCCAGCGTTCCCAGTCCTGGGCATCTCTCCAGAGAAAACCATGACTTGAAAAGACACATTTACTCCAATGTTCATTGCAGCACTATATACACTAGCCAAGACATGGAAACAACCCAAATGTCCATTGACAGAGGAGTTAATCAAGAAGATGTTGTACATATACACAATGTAATATTACTCAGCCATTAAAGGAAAGAAATAACGGCATTTGCAAAGCAACATGGATGCACCTAGAAATTATCATGCTAACTGAAGTCAATAAAAGAGACACCAAAGTCAAGTGCTATCAATTACATGTGGAATATGAATAAAGGACACAATGAACTTCTTTGCAGGACAGATACTGACTTTGAAAAACTTATGTTTTCCAAATGAGACAGGTTGGGCTCAGGGGGGATGCACTGAGCATTTGGGTTGGAAATGCTATAAAATTTGGTTGTGATGATTGCTGTACAACTATAAATGCAATAAAATTCATTGAGTAATTTTAAAAACTGAAAAAATAAAATGTTTTAAAAAAGCAAAAGCCTACAATATGCTGTCTACAAGAGACTCACCTTGGAGAAAAAGACACATATGGATTCAGAGTGAGGGGACAGGAAAAGATATTTCATGCCAATGGACCAGACAGGAAAGGAGGAGTTTCAATTCTCCTATCACCCAAAGTAGACTTTAAAAAATGAAGACCATGAAGAAAGACAAAGAAGGACACTATTTAATGATAAAAGGATCTGTTCAAGAAGAGGATATTATAATTGACATCCCATACATGCCTAATATTAGAGCACTGGGATACATACAACAAATGCTAACACACATAAAAGCAGAAAGTGATGGGAATACAATAATAGTAGGAGACTTTAACACCCCACTCACATCAATGGACAGATCCTCTAGAGAGAAAACCAATAAAGCCACAGAGATCCTAAAGGAAACAATAGAAAAGTTAAACTTAATTGACATTTTCAGGACATTACATCCAAAAAAATAAGAATATACATTCTTCTCAAGTGCACATGAAACATTCTCAAGGATCAACCACATATTGGGGCACAAAACTAACCTCAACAAATTCAAGAAATTACTTCAAGTATCTTCTCTGGCCACAATGGCATGAAAGTAGAAATCAACCACAGGAGAAGAAATGAGAGAAAGCACATTACATAGAGACTAAACAATATGCTCCTAAAAAACCCATGGGTCAATGAGGAAATCAAGAAGGAAATTGAAAAATACTTGGAGGCAAATGATAATGAAGACACAACCTTTCAAAAATCTATTGGATGGTGCAAAAGCAGTGCTCAGGGAAGTTAATAGCAATACAGGCATTCAAAAAAGAGAAAAATCTGAAATTGACAACTTAACCCACCACCTAAATGAATTAGAAAAAGAAACACAAGGAAAACCTAAAGTTGGTAAAAGAAAGGAAATCATAACTATCAAAGCAGAAATCAATAAAATAGTGAATCAAAAACAATAGAAAAATCAATAAAATCCAAGTTGGTTCTTTGAAAGGGTAAACAAAATTGACAAACCTCTGGCCAGAGTAACCAAGAAGAGGATAGACAGAACCCAAATAAACAAAATGAGAAATGAATGAGAACAAATTACAATGGACAGTGCAGAACTAAAAGAAAAAAAAAAAACATAAGAGTATACTATGAAACATTTCAAGCCAACAAATTTGACAACCTAGAAGAGACTTGCAGTCCACAAAATGTGAATCAAGAAGAAATAGGTTAACTAAGCATATTAGTCACTAGAAATGACATTGAGTCTGTCATAAAACCAATCCCTACAAACAAAAGCCCATGACCATATGGCTTCACAGGAGAATTCTACCAAACATACAAAGAACTTATTATACCCATCCTCCTTAAACTTTTCAAAAGGTTGAAGAAGAAGGAACACTCCAAAGACATTCTATGATGCCACCATCACCCTAATACCAAACCAGACAAAGAAACCACCAAAAAGGAAAACTATAGGCCAATATATTTGATGAATATAGACACAAATATTCTCAACAAAATTGTAGCCAACTAAATAAAACAACATATCAAAAGGATCATATACCACGACCAAGTGGGATTCATCCCAGGTTCACAAGAATGGTTCAACATATGCAAATCAATCAATCAATGTCATAAACCACATTAACAAGAGAAAAGTCAAAAACCATATGATCATCTCAATAGATGCAGAAAAAGCATTTGAAAAAGTCCAACATCCATTCATGATAAAAACTCTTACCAAAGTGGTTATAGAGGGAACATTCCTTAACATAATCAAAGCCATTGATGACACACCCACAGCAAATATAATACTCAATGAGGAAAAGCTGAAAGCCTTCCCACTAAAATCTGGAATGAGATAAGCATGCCCACTCTCTCCACTGTTATTCAACATAGCACTGGAAGTCTTAGACATAGAAGTCAGATTAAAAAAAAAGAAATAAAATGTATCCAAATTGGAAGAGGAGATAAAATTGTCACTGTATTCAGATGACATGATACTATATATAGAAAACCTTAAGTACTCCACAAAAAAACTGCATGACCTGATCAGCAAATTCAGCAAAGTAGCAGGATACAAGATTAACATTCAGAAATTGGTTGCATTTCTGTATATTAACAATGAAATATTAGAAAAGGAATACAAAAATACAATAACTTTAAAAATCACACCCCAAAATTCAACTACCTGGGAATAAACCTGAACAAGGAAGTGAAAGACTTATATGCTGAGAACTATAAAACATTCATCATGGACATTAAAGAGGATTCAAGGAAATGGAAAGATACTCCATGCTCCTAGGTTGGAAAAACTAATGTTGTAAAAATGGCCATATTACCTGAAGCAATCTACCAATTCAAGGCAATCCCTATCAAACTACCCATGACATTTTTAACAGAACTAGAACAAACATCCCCCAAATTTATATGGAACAGTAAAAGACCCAGAATTGCCAAAGCAATTATGAGGAAGAAAAACCAAGCAGGAAGAATAACTCTTCCAGACTTCAGGCAACATTAATGAGCCACAGTAATGAAGACAATGTGGTACTGGTACCAAAAAAGACTTACAGACCAATGTAGCAGAACAGAGAACTCAGAAGTAAACCGACACCTATGGTAAATTAATCTTTGACAAAAGATTCAAGAATGTAAAATGGGAAAAAGACTGTTTTCAGCAAGTGGTGCTGGGAAAACTGGACAACCACGTGTAAATCAGTGAACCTGGAACACGCCCACATACCATGCACAAAAATAAATTCAAAATGGCTCAAAATCTTAGATGTAAGTCAAGACACCACCAAACTCATGGAGGAGAACATAGGCAAAACAATCTCTGACATAAACATTACAAATGTCTTCTCAGGTCAGTCTCCCAAGGCAACAGAAATAAAAGCAAAAATAACTCAATGGTAACCAATCAAACAAAGTTTTGCACAGCAAATGAAACCATTAAAAAACTAAAATTAAAAAGACAACCTAAAGAATATGAGAAAATAATTTCAAATGATTCAATTGACAATTAATCTCTGAAATATGCAAACAATTTATACATCTCAAGAGAAAAAAAAATCCAATGGAGGAATGGGCAAAAGACATGAATATACATTTCCCCAAAGAAGATATACAAATGACTCACAAGCACATTAAAAAATCCTCAACATCACTGATTAATAGAGAAATGGAAATCAAAACTACTATGAGATAACAACTCACAACACTTAGAATGGCCATCATTAACAAGGCAACAAATAAGAAAAGCTGGAGCAGGTGTGCAGAAAAGGGATCCCTTCTACACTGTTGGTTGCAATGTAAATTTGTACAACCACTGTGGAAAACAGTATGGAAGTTCCTCCAAAATCTAAATATAGAACTACCATATGACCAAGGAGTCCCATTTTGGGGCAGACAAAACTTTCCTTGAAAAAGACACACACACATGTATGATCATTGAGCACTATTCACAATAGCCACAACGTGGAAACAACCTAAATGTCCATTGACTGATGAATGGATTAAGAAGATGGGTATATATATGCAATGGAATACTATTCAGCCATAAATAAGAACAAAATAATGTCATTAGCAGCAACATGGATGGAATTAGAGATTCAGACAAAGTGAGGTAAGTCAGAATGAGAATGACAGATACTATATGATATCACCTCTATCTGGAATATAATATACAGCACAAATGAACATTTCTTCAAAAAAGAAAATCATGGACTTGGAGAACAGACTTTTTGGTTGCCAAGGGGGAGGGCTAAGGAGTGTGTTGGACTGGGAATCTGGGTTTAATAGATGTAAACTATTGCCCTTGAATGATAAGCAATGAGATCCTGCTGTATAGTACAGGGAAATATATCTAGTCATTTATGAGGGAGCATGATAACATGAGAAAAAAAGAAGGTACATATATGTGTGTGTGAGACTAGGTCACTTTGCTATACAGTAGAGAATTGACAGAACACTGTAAACAACTACAATGGAAAAAATAAAAATCATTAGAAAAGAATCATAGAGCAAATAAAAATCTCAAAAAATAAAAATAAAATTTAACAATGAATGTGTTTATTCAACAAATGATCACCTAAAAATTAAAAATTTTAAGTAGATTCATTTATGGATATTTTATATGCTCAATGTATTCATATGCATAGAAGTAGAAATTCAAATAGTAGTAGAGTAAATTCTCATGGAAAATTAAAGCTATAAAATAGATATAAAAACAAATGGATTTAGGAAGGGGAGGGAGAGGGGTGGATTGGGAGCTTTGGGTTAATAAATGCAGATTATTGCCTTTGTAATGGATTAGCAATGAGATCATGCTGGGTGTAGCCCTGGGAACTATGTCTGGTTACTTAAGATGGAGCATGATCATGTGAGAGAATAGAATGTGTACATGTATGTGTAACTGGGTCACCATGCTGTACAGCAGAAAATGTATTGGGAAAAGAACAATTAAAAATAAATAAAGAAACCTGAAATTTTCTAAATAAAAACCATTTTAGAAAGATAAAAAAATGAATACTGGAAGGCTGAAGAACTTTGACTTTATCCTTTGTTTTTATGTTTGTTTTCTTTGATTTCCATCATGAAGCAGAATCCATTTTAAAAGCAGCAAATATGACAGGAATCTCCCCGGGGGAAAATAATCCCTCTTCACATACCTGGCTATGACCTGTCAGGGGAAACATGAATCTGGTAGGAAGGGCCAGGAAGGAGGTCTACCCACATCTCTTTTTAGGCTCCCATGCACAGGCACCTCCCTGAGGTTCTTCCTAAGGACAGTGTTGCCTCACAGTCTGCCCTGAGAACCATCTGCCTGAGAATCACCTGGCCCCAGGTCTCATGAATGTGCATCACTACATATGGAGCTGGGATCTGAATCTTTAATAAGCTCCCTAGGCTATTCTATAGAACATCCAAGTTTAGGGACCACTGCCCTAGGGCATCTGTCCTGGAGGCAGGAAGAGGAAAAGTGAGCAATTAACACAAGTGTAATGCATGTCTCTTACCAAGTGCTTGGTGCCCTGTCCCCTTGGGTCCTCTCCCTGGTGGGTATAGCCTAGTCTTCACTTCTCCATTTCTGAAGGGGGTGAACTACTGATGATTAAGCTCCAGGCGCATGACTTTTCTCTTTGATGCTGGTGAAAATTTCAGGAGTACAGAAGTTGTGGCTTCATCTGGTCTCAGGGTATCATACAGAAAAGGTGAGAAGCCAGTCCATACTCCTGTCATCCAGATTAGTTGAGCATAAATTTCAGAGCAGATCAATATATCATTCAGCAGGAGCAGGGGTGGTGGTGGTGGGGTATGTGTGTGTGTACACAGGTGATTAGCACGTCCTTGTGCTCTTCCTTAAAACACTTCTTTTTTTTGCCATTCTTTGGGCCACTCCTGTGGTATATGGAGGTTCCCAGGCTAGGGGTCGGATCAGAGCTCTATCTGCCAGCCTATGCCAGAGCCACAGCAACGTGGGATCTGAGCCCCATCTGTGACCTACACCACAGCTCACAGCCACTTCTTATTACTAGTTCCTAAAGATGTCTAGAGAAGACATTCTTGGTTCTCTCTGACCTTTCTTGATAACAGCTTTTTTCTTCTCAGATTTTGCATATTGATGAGGTAATGAGGAGTTGGTTTCTGTGTGTTTGTGTTTGTATGTGTGTGTGTATATATAATTTTATTTTTGTTAGAGAATAGTTTATTTACATTTTTTTCATTTTAGGCTGTACAGCAAAATTACCCAGTCATAATACACACACACACACACACACACACACACACACACACACATATATACACATTTTTTTCTCATATTATCTTCCATCATGTTTTATCCTACGAGATTGGTTATAGATGTTGTTGAATCAGGAGAGGTAGCAGAATGATGAACATGAGTACTAGTAAAAATATATATAACTGGCAGTAATATTGTTAGTTTTCCACACAGTGATATTGCAAGACTGAACTCCAGGAAACTTGGATTCCAAGCAATAGGTATGCTTCTTTATCCTTTGACCTTTATATATAAGGATAATTTGACTATTTATTTTTGATCCACTTTGCTTTGACAATGGGTTGTTGAAATTTCCTCCTAATACAGCTTATTAATGGGCTTTAGATTTCAGAAGTTCAATATATTACTACTTGAAGGTCAAGACTTATGTTTGTTTGTAAATGTACAGATACATTATAAAATTATATAGAATCAATTTTATATCCCTCTCATAAATCATTTTTGTGTAAACAATTATACATAGCTGCAAATGATGATTAAGAGGTTGAATCTCTCCTAAATGAAGAAAATATTCCACTGAGCCAGGTTCTCTTCTGTATACAACTGTCTTGTCTGATAGTAAGATCTCTCAATTCACAAGATGATTCCATCCACTTTAAAGGATTTTTGTAGGGTTTTGGCAATGCAGTCAGACCTTAGCATATTCAGCAGTAGAAAAGCATCCTTTTATCTGCTGCTGGAAATCATAAGTGATGGTTTCTGCTTCTCTTACTCTCCATTCATGCCAGCAGACAGGAGGGGAGCATGAGGAAGGAGAACCAGAGCAGCATGTCCGAGTTCCTCCTCCTGGGGCTCCCCATCCAGACAGAGCAGCAGGGCATCTTCTTTGCCCTATTCCTGGGCATGTACCTGACCACAGTGCTGGGAAACCTACTCATCATCCTGCTCATCAGGCTGGACACTCACCTCCACACCCCCATGTACTTCTTCCTCAGCCACCTGGCCTTCTCTGACATTTCCTTTTCATCTGTCACTGTCCCTAAGATGCTGATGAACATGCAGACTCAGGATCAATCCATCTCCTATGCAGGGTGCATAGCACAGATGTATTTTTTCATATTTTTTACTGTTCTGGATGATTTCCTTCTGACCTCAATGGCCTATGACAGGTATGTGGCCATCTGTCACCCTCTCCATTATACCACCATCATGAGAGAGGGACTGTGTACCTTACTGGTAACTGTATCTTGGATTCTCTCCAGTGCCAATGCTCTGTGTCACACACTTCTTCTGACCCAGCTGTCTTTTTGTGCTGACAACACCATTCCCCATTTCTTCTGTGACTTTGGTGTCCTGCTCAAGCTCTCCTGCTCAGACACATCTCTCAATGAGCTGGTCATTTTCACAGTAGGACTGGCAGTCATCACCCTCCCACTAACATGCATCTTGGTCTCTTATGGCCACATTGGAGCCACCATCCTCAAGGTTCCATCCACCAAGGGCATCTGCAAAGCCTTGTCAACATGTGGCTCCCACCTGTCTGTGGTTTCTCTGTATTATGGGACAATTATTGGGCTGTATTTTGTCCCCTCATCCAGCACCTCCAGTCCCAAGGACACAATTTCCTCTGTGATGTACACAGTGGTCACCCCATTGCTGAACCCCTTCATTTACAGCCTGAGGAACAGGGACATGAAGGGGGCCCTGGAGAAGCTCTTCCACAAGGCAGCAGTCTTGTCTCAGTGATGTTTTCTCATCTTTATAACAGACACACATAGTCACATAACTTCATATCCTTCAAGTCTAATCTTGAGTCCATCCTGTAATGAATACTCAGTAAATATTTGGTAACTTGATTTGCAGTTACAGTCATTCTGTATCTTCCTAGCAACTCATTAGTATAAATTGTGAATTTTCAATTGATATGGATTATTGCTTATTTACAATATTAAGCAATTTCATAGCTAAGAGATCGTAAGTCAGTTCTTTTATTTACCAGGAATTTATTGTTCTCCACATATCTTTATTGAGGTTAAATAGATATATAAATTGTGTATATAGTTAAAGTGTTCAGATTGATATTTTGATGTGTATACATTGTGAAATAACCACCACAATCAACTTATTTTCCATACTCCTCATCTCCACACACTTAACACTTTAATTTATTTGTGTGTGCAGTGAGAGGACTTATGATCCACTTCACTAGTAATTACTGTGTAAACAATACAGTCTGGTTTGCTCTAGTCATTATGCTGTACATTTTAGCTCAGGAGAACTTATTCCTCTTGCACAAATGGAACTTTGTCCATTATGCTGGTGACAGATTCAAACTCTAAACAAGACAGATACTGCATGATGTAATTTTATGTGGATACTAAAAATGTCAAATTGATAGAGCAGAGGATAGGATGGTGGTAGCTAGGGCCTGGGGAGGAGGACATGAAGGTCCTTATGATTTGGTGGAAGCTCCAGGCTGACCAGGCTCCCATGGCATAGAAAGGTGACAGAGCTGGGACTTGGTAAAGTATGGCCTTTCATTTCCTTGCTTAACATTCAGCATTCTTTGCATGTTTTGGATTGTTGGTGGTGATGATGGTAGGTCAGGAGAAGATACTGTAGAGCAGCTTTCATTGCTCCAGGAAACAATCCACAGTTATGAGTTCAGTTCCTCCACTTAGGGACTCAAAGATTCTTCTGGGTTTTAGAAATAATGATCACTCTAAGACACTGCTGTTCCCTATACTCAGCAGTTCACTCTCAGATTAGTTGATTCTGGAGAGTCTGATGGCATGAGTGTGTTTGAAAAATATTCCAACTCATTCCAGACTGGGAATGAGAGGACAAAGGAATTTCATGTGTTCTGGAGTCTTAAACTGCCCCCAGTGAATTTGGTGTTTGTCTCATTCAATGTCTTCATTATGAATCTTCATTATGAAAATCATTTCTACTCACCTTTCACACCAGTTTTATGTTATGAGACTAAGTTATAATCTCTTTTCTTCTACACCCAGCGATGGATGACATAGTTCTTCTTCAGACTGTATTTAGTTAAAGATGAATATGATAAAAACTGCTTCTGAGGCTCAACACCAAATAGCTGTCAGAGAATAATATTCAGGAAAACAGATCTCAATTGTAGGCTTTACTGCCCGAGTGTGTGGCCTGGGGCAATTCCCTCCATTCCTCTCAATATCCATTTCATCTTCTGTGGAAATTGAAAACATTGCAAAACATTTAAACTATGTTTGATTTGAAACAAATGCAATATGAAATTTGGCTTAACATGACCATGGGCCAAGCATAATGAACATTAGCTTTCCCTCAACAAAGGTGATGTATCAGTATCACCTTTGTCCCATGTATATGTACATATTTATATTTCTGCATCCAACCCTTTATTGGAAGAAATTTTTTTTATTTCTTTTGCTTAATTACCTAGGAGTGGAATTGCTGGGTCAAGTGTATATTAAATTATATGAGAAACTGGCCAACACATTCTCATCAAGTTTCAACATTATGCATTACGGCTGACCATATGTGAGTGAGAGTTCCATTTGCTAATAACATCCTCACTGCCTCTGGTATTGCCAGTCATCTGATATCAGCCATTCTAGTGGGTTTGCTGTGGCATCTCACTGTTGTTTTCATTTCCATTTATCTAATGACTAATGATGTTGAATGTCTCTATACAGACTGATCTGCTATCTTCTTTAGCGAAATATGTTTTCAAATCTTTTACCTCTAGTTTTAAAAAAGAATTGGCTTGCTTGTCTTTTATATGTGTTCTGGGTTCACATCTTTATGAGAAATATGTTGTATAAATATTTTCTCCCAGTCTGAAGCTAGTTTTTTTTTTTTATTCTATTAAGAGTTTCTTTTGAAGATTAGGTGCATCTTATTTTTATAAAGTACAAATTATTATTTTTTTCTAGGTCATGACTTTTGTGTCCTATTCAGTAAATTTTGATAGCCCATATTTTCCAATTTTGTGTCCAATGTTCTCTTCAATGTAGTTTTCTCATTACAGTTCTTATCCATCTGACGCATTTCTAGTTATATGTTTTGCATGTGGTGCAACACAGGACTGTTCATTTAAGACATATAGATATTGAATTATGCTGGCCCTGTTTATTGAAACAATATTCTTTCCACATTCAAATGCCTTGGTGCATTTATAAAATATTATTTGACCTTATATATATTGTTCTATTTCAATCTTATTCACTCTATTCAAATTATTAATCAATCTATATTCCTATCCTCATGCAATTATTATTTCCATTGCTATGCATTAAGAAACAGTTTTAAAATTAGGTCAAGTAACTCAGGCGGTTTGTTTCTCATTTTTAAGTTATTTTGTCTACTATGATTCCCTTTCACTTCAATATAAAATTAAGAATTAACATCTAAAGTAGTCTCTGTTATTTTGATTTTGATTACCTTGAGTCTGTAGGTTAATTGAGGGGTGAAGCCCCTCTATAATTTCATTGTTATCCAATTTATGTGCAAAATATATCTCTTTTATTTATGTCCTCTTTAATTTCACCAATGAATGTTTTGTAATTTTTAACAATGTGTACTGCACACAATTTGATAAATTCATCCATGTGTATTTTTTGTTTTTTCTACTTCTATAATGGTATGTATAAATTCTCCATTTGCAATGCTACTGCTGGGACAGAGACATACCATGAATTTTTTGGTTTAATTCATTAACTTTGTTTCATGCTACCTTGTTAAACACATGTAGTTCAAATAGATCTAGAGGGAGTTTTTGTTTGTTTGTTTGTTTGCTTTATTTCACTATTTTTATAACTTTGCTTAGATTTATTTGGTTTGTATCAGTCATTTTTTTTTATTTTATGGCCTCACAAATGTCATGTGGAGATTCCTTAGCTATGGGTCAAATCAGAGCCCTAGGTTCATGTCTATACCACAGCCAAACAGCAAAGGATCCGAGTTGCATATGCGACCTATACCACAGCTTAGGGCAATGTGGGATTCTTACACATTGAGCAAGGCCAGGCATCAATCCCAAATCCTCATGGATTCCTTCCAGATACGCCACAATGGGAGCTATCAGTATTATTCATTTTCTCTATTATTATCTCTATTATCTTCTTAGGTAAATATCTTTTTTTTTTTGAACCTAAGGTTTTCTCCTCAGTCTTCTCAAATTTTAATATTGTCTGAGTGAGTGTGTGTGTCTCCCCTATGCTAAATACAATAAGTTTACAAATTTTTACATAATCATAAGACTCAACAGCATCGAACTAGCATTTGGACTGACATTTAAGGATGTGCTGATGGTCCCCTTCTAGTCTGTTTGGAATGTGAAGATGGGAATCAAATTTTTTTGTTGTTGCTGAAGTCTATTTATTTATTTGTTTTTAATTTGTATAATGATTTTCATTTTTTCCACTACAACTAGTTTACAGTGTTCTGTCAATTTTCTACTGTACAACATGGTGACGCAGTTACACATAGATGTATACATATCTTTTTCTCGCATTATCATGCTCCATCACAAGTGACTAGACATGTTCATTGCAGCACTAGTCAAAATAGCCAAGACGTCAGTCACATTTCTGTATACCAGCAATGAAATTTTAGAAAAGGAATACAAAAATAAAATACCTTTTAAAATTGCACCTCACAAAATCAAATACCTAAGAATACACCTGACTAAAGAGGTAAAGGACCTATATGCTGAGAACTATAAAACTTGAATCAAAGAAGGTATAAAGAAATGGAAAGATATTCCATGTTCATGTATTGGAAAAATCAATGTTGTAAAAATGGCCATACTACTCAAAGCAATCTACAGATTCAATGCAATCCCTATCCAATTACCCAGGACATTGTTCACAGAACTAGAACAAACAATCCAAAATTTTATATGGAACAACAAAAGACTGAGAATCACCAAAGCAATCCTGAGAAACAAAAACCAAGCAGGAGGCATAACTCTCCCAGACGTCAAGAAATACTACAAAGCCACAGTCATCAAAACAGTGTGGTACAGACATACAGACCAATGGAACAGAATATAGAACCCGGAAATAAATCCTGACACCTATGGTCAATTAATCTTTGACAAGGGAGGCAGGAACATAAAGTGGGAAAAAGAAAGTCTATCCAGCAAGCATTGCTGGGAAACCTGGACAGCTGCATGCAAAGCAATGAAACTAGAACACACCCTCACACCATGCACAAAAATAAACTCAAAATGGCTGAAAGACTTAAATATACCACAGGACCCCATCAAACTCCTAGAAGAAAACATAGACAAAACACTCGGACATCAACATCATGAATATTTTCTCAGGTCAGTCTCCCAAGGCAATGGAAATAAGAGCAAAAATAAACCCATGGGACCTCATCAAACTGAAAAGCTTTTGCACAGCAAAGGAAACCCAAAAGAAAACCAAAAGACAACTTACAGAATGGGAGAAAACAGTTTCAAATGATGCAACCGACAAGGGCTTCATCTCTAGAATATACAAGCAACTTATACAAC
>CM052682.1:237012646-237040159 GCA_028533215.1 Babyrousa celebensis | reverse complement strand
ACATCGCCGATTATAAGAGAAATGCAAATCAAAACTACCATGAGATACCACCTCACACCAGTCAGTATGTCCATGATTCATAAGTCCACAAATAACAAGTGCTGGAGGGGGTGTGGAGAAAAGGGATCCCTCCTGCACTGCTGGTGGGAGTAAGCTGGTACAGCTGCTATGGAGAACAGTTTGGAGATACCTTAGAAATCTATACATAGAACTACCATATGACCCCACAATCCCACTCGTGGGCATATATATTCAGACAAAACTCCCCTTAAAAGAGACACATGCACCCGCATGTTCATTGCAGCACTATTCACAACAGCCAGGACATGGAAACAACCCAAATGTCCATCAACAGAGGACTGGATTAGGAAGATGTGGTATATATACACAATGGAATACTACTCCGCCATAAAAACGAATGACATAATGCCATTTGCAGCAACATGGATGGAACTAGAGACTCTCATCCTGAGTGAAATGAGTCAGAAAGACAAAGACAAATACCATATGATATCACTTATAACTGGAATCTAATATCCAGCACAAATGAACATCTCCTCAGAAAAGAACATCATGGACTTGGAAAATAGACTTGTGGATTCCTTATGGGAGGGGGAAGGAGTGGGAGGGATCAGGAGCTTGGACTTATCAGACACAACTTAGAATAGAGTTACAAGGATATCCTGCTGAGTACCATTGAGAACTTTGTCTAGATACTCATGTTGCAACAGAACAAAGGGTGGGGAAAAATGTAAATGTAATATATACATATAAGGATAACTTGATCCCCTTGCTGTATAGTGAGAAAATAAAATAAAAAAAATATCCAAGACATGAAAACAACCCAAATGTCCCTGGAGAGATGATTTAATTAGGAAGATAGTGGTATATATACACAATGGAATACTACTCAGCCATAAAAAAGACAAAATAATGCTTTTGCAGCAACATGGGTGGAAATAGAGACTCTCATACTGAGTGAAATCTGAAAGAGAAAGACAAATACCATATGATATCACTTATATCTGGAATCTAATATCCAGCACAAATGAACCTTTCTGCAGAAACAAAAATCTCGGACTTGGTGAATAGACTTGTGATTGCCAAGGGGGATGAGGAGGGATTGGAATGGATTGGGAGCCTGGGGTTAATAGATGAAAACTATTGTATTGGAATGGATTAGCAATGAGATCCTGCTGTGTAGCACTGGGAACTATGCTTTTTTTTTTTTTTTTTTTTTTTTACATTTCAGAGCATTGCACAATTTACATTTTCTGACCTGCAAACAGATACCTTAAACAGAAGTTTTGTTTTTTTTTAAATTATCAAACTAGATACATCCAAAAATGCAATAATTACACATGACAATTAATTCACAAAGTGTAATTTACCAGGACGTATCCTAAGAATTTAGAAATTTGGTCAGTCAGGAGAAATCTGACCAAATTTAGCAATCAACCATTTACACGTTCAAAAACAAACCTATCTAAACTCCCAAACCAGAAGTTTGAAAGTTTTTAAGTCTCCATTAAACAAGAGAGTTACAATTCAAACCTAGCCAACCTTGACAGTCTTAATTACCCTATACTGGGCTATTTCCCCAGTCTGGAACTCTACAGCAAGCATCTCAGTTTGTCAAACTACTAAGTATCAAACTCTTGTGCCATTATGCACATAGAAGGCAAAGTGTGCATTAATTAAAGAACAAGTAGTCATTAAACATCCAAACTATTCCCCCAGGTCACCAGCCCTTAGTATGATCCCAAATATGCAACCTGTGACAGGCTATATTTTGTATGTGTATGTATCTATGTATATATATATATACACACACATATATGTACATGTGCGTGTACATATACACACACACAGTACTAGGTACAAATGGCAATTAACAGTCCCTGAAGAAACTCATTTTCAGTTGAGGCTATGGCTCCTGTGCCTTGGGATGATTTTAGACTTCAAAACTGAAAAACACTGCTAAAATCTAACTTCCTCAACACAAAATTTGATTACTTGTTCAGTTTAATCTTCTTGGTCTAAAACTGGCTATAAGGTTAAGTATAAAAAAGCAGCCAACTGAGTGCAATTTCTCTCTCCATTTTGGCCAAGCTATTTTGTAGACTAGAAAATCTGTAGTGCCTTCCAAAGGTTCTTGCCTACCTTACTGTCCATTTTCATGTTTCAACAGAGCCTGCATTTCAGGGGTCAGCTACTTGGCAGCCATAGTTGCCTCTGTGATACCCTCATGATACAGGCCCTTTCTCTTCTTATTAAAGCGTGACTGGAAGATTTCTAAAAAGGGGGAGAGTTGTGAAAGAGCCGGGAAAGATGTTGTTGGAGACCCAAATCATGAAATACAGGCCTCCTGTCAGACTAAAAGGCTGTCATCTTTCCAGCTCACAGTTACAGAAAGAATATGGGCTGGCTGCTAGAGGAAGCCATATATCTTCACCCAAACAATGTCCCCTACACATATGTTCCTGCCATCTGGTGTGATGCACTTAGAGACGTTTTTGGAAAAGACTTTAATTTTCAAGGAATTACTGAGTTTTTTTTTCTTCCTTTGAAGAGGAGGAAGTGGAGGAGGTAGAAGGTGCGTGCATACACCCTGGAGGAAAATCAAAGCATTCAGAAGAACTACACTCAAAGTTGGAGGATTTCAAATCATCTGTGGTATCAATGCTAAACACTGAAGCATTGGAAGAGTCATATTTCTTTTGATTTAGGGTCATGTAAACAGAGATACTGCTTTTTCTGCCCTTTTTGCCCAGTGTCTGTGGTTCATCCTGCTCACCAGGCACAGGCATGTCAGTTGTGTCCTGAACCTCATTGTTGGCCTCTTCAGGGCCTTTGGAAGGACTCTGATTTTCTGAAGTGACCTCACCTGCTGAGGAGGTAGAGGTGCAGCAGGACTGAAGCTAAGGTACCATCTTGCCACTCCACATTTCCTCCAGTCCTGTCTTCAGAGAAGAGTCATTTTCTTTATTCCTATACCTCTGTGGTTTTAAACGAACTGGGGTGGAAAGGAACCTGACCTAGGATTCTGATATGGATGTGTGAAATGGACTTTCGAATGCACACTTCTGGACAGAAAGGTGTCACTTTGCTTCTTCTGTGCCTTTTCTTTGGCAGTTTTCAAAACTTCCCGAGATTTTGCATGATCCATGTTCTTACTCTGGAGCACTTTTTTAGTACTTAACTGAGTTTTGATGTATTTGCCTGAGCAAAAGCTTTGACTACTCTGCCTCTGCTGTGAGCAATATTTGAAACCTTAACATTTTTTCTTTTTTGGCTTTCATTTTGGTTTTTCCCATTCACTTTATGGTCAGTTTTTTTTTTTTTTTTTTTTTTTTTTGTTCACAGTAGTTACACTTTCATTTCTCTGTTTTTTATCTTCATATTTAGAAGAGTCACTTGCACTACTACCTTTTCTAATTCCTTTTTTTTTCAGCAACCATACTGTTTTTACATTTGTCACATAAGACTTGCCTGGGTCGTAGTTTAATAGCGTTCATTATTGAAGTAGGTTCTTCCCTGTACATTTTCCATTTGGGTCACTTAATTTTCTGAGGAGGTGGCTGAGGTATTGATTGGTTATATGTGTCCCTGATAAACAAAGGGAGAGGATAAGGTGCTCCCTCATGGAAAAGAGGCAGTGGTTTGGAGGTCCACAGGCTTTCCGCCAAGCTCAACTTGGGAGGTGGGACAGGAGAAAGGACATCAGGGACAGTACCATTCACTTTACACTTCACTTCTGTCGCTGCTTGGAATGTATTAATTTGGAGCTGCATGGCCTCAGGTTTATCCTTATATCCCCTTTTGGGATATATTGTCACAGGGACCCCGAGGGGCCCAAATTGCTCCACCAGAATGGCTGTATATTTTTCCCACCAAAAGTACAGCTATTGCACCATACAGTTCCTGGTCTCTTTTAGACAGATCCATGAGTACCTGGGAGAAGAGCTTCTCCCAGAGGTGGAACGACAGGACGAGGGCGTCTTCAAGGATGTGGTCCAGCGTGACAGGCACCTCCAAGCCAGGGGTCAATTGCAACACCGGTGGAGTCCCTGCCTGCCGGCAGGAGGGCCAAGACTGCTGCTTGGGCAGCGATAGTTCCTGGAACTCTTCAGGAGCTGGGTGGCTGCTGGAACGGTGGTGCAGGGGAAGGTGGAAGGTCAGACCCTTCCTGAGGGGCGGCTGCTGCCAGCTCCACCACTCCGACAGGCATTTCCTCTGCCTCCACCTCCAGCCTCACCGCCTCTGGGCTGCTGGCGAGCTCCGGCGGCTGCGGAGGCGGCACCTCATCTGCCTGAGGAGAAGATTGCTGCCCCGTTGGCCTTGGCGTCAGGCACAGATTCTTCACTGGCTGTGACTGGGAGGGGGTCAGTGCTGGTCTGGCTGCCTGGGATGGGCTCTATCTCCCGCTTGACCTCGCTGGCGCCCCCTCCCCTGGGAACGCTGCAGTTGCTGCCCCTTCCGCAGCCATGGCACCATTTTCTTCCTGGCTTCTCCCTCCTCCAACTCTGGCTCAGTCAATTCTTATTACTACTTGCTAAAGATGGATAGAGGGGACATTCTTGGCTTCTCTCTTTGAACTTTCTTGATAATAGCTTTTTTCATTTCAGATTGTGCATGTTGATGAGCTCATGAGAGGTTTTTTATATATGTATATAAGTAAATATATAATTTAATTTTTGTTAAAGTATCATTGATTTATATTGTTGTGTCAATTTTGCTGGATAGTGAAGTGACCCAGTCATAAATGTATATATATTTTAAGGTATTTTTATAATATATATAATATATAAACATATAAATATATTTATAAGTATATATATATATATACACACGCACACACATATTATCTTCCATCATGTTCTATCCTATGAGATTAGGATAGATATGGTTGTTGAATCAGGCAAGGTAGGAGAATGACAAACATGAGTACTATTAAAAACATAACTGGCAGTAATATTTTCAGTTTTTCAAGACGTGATATTGCAAGACTTAGCTCTAGGATACTTTGACTCCAAGCAACAGGGATGCCTCTTTTTTCTTTAACCTTTATATATAATGTATAATTTCACTATTTATTTTGGATCCACTTTGCTTTGACTATATGTCATTGACACTACATCCTAATACAACTTATTAATGTCTTTTACATTTCACAACATCAGTATTTAACAACTTGAAGGTCAAGACTTAATTTGTTTCTTAATGTACAGAAACAAAATGTAAACTATGTAGATTTAATTTTATATCCCTCTCCTAGGTCATTTTTTTTCTTTACCAATTATACGTAGCTGCAAATGATGACTGAGAGGCTGACACTCTCCTAGATGATGGAAAAATGCCACTGATATATTTCCCTTCTGTATCCAACTTTCTTATCTGATAGTAAGTTCTCTCATTTCACATGATGATCCCATCCACTTTAAAGGATATTCATAGGGTTTTGGCAGTGCAGACAGACCTTGGCATATTCAGCAGTAGAAAAGCCTCCTTTGTATCTGGCTGCTGTGAACCATAATATGATGGTTTCTGCTTCTCTCAACCTCTGTTCATTCCCAGAAGACAGGAGAGGAGCATGGAAAGGGAGAACCAGAGCCTCGTGTCCAAGTTCCTACACATGGGTCTCCCCATCCAGCCAGAGCAGCAGGGCATCTTCTTTGCCCTGTTGCTGGGCATGTACCTGACCACAGTGCTGGGGAACCTGCTCATCATCCTGCTCATCAGGCTGGACCCTCACCTCCACACCCCCATGTACTACTTCCTCAGCCACCTGGCCCTCACAGATGTCTCCTTTTCATCTGTCACTGTCCCTAAGATCCTGACAAACATGCAGACTCAGGATCAATCCATTCCCTATTCAGGGTGTGCAACACAGACCTATTTTTTCTTATTTTTTGGTTGGATTGTTAACCTTCTTCTTTCAGTGATGGCCTATGACAGGTATGTGGCCATTTGTCACCCTCTACACTATTCTGTCATCATGAGGGAGGAGCTTTGTATATGTGTGTTGGCTGGATCCTGGCTCCTTTCCTGTGCCATTGCCCTGACCCACAGCCTTCTCCTGGCTCAACTATCCTTATTTGCTGATAGCATCATCCCCCACTTCTTCTGTGACCTTGCTGCTCTGCTTAAGCTGTCCTGCTCAAACACCTCTCTCAATGAGCATGTCATATTCACTCTAGGGTCTGTTGGTCTCATTTTTCCACTGAGTGGCATCCTGGGCTCTTATGGCCACATTGGGCTCTTTATCCAGAGGGTCCCCTCTGCTAAAGGGATCTGCAAAGCCTTGCTCACCTGTGGGTCCCACCTCTCTGTCATGTCTCTATTCTATGGAATGAGATAACAGTGTACTTTTCCTCCTCATCAGGCCCGTCCCATGACAAAGACATCCTTGTTTCTGTGATATAAACAGTGGTCACCACCATGTTGAACCCTTTCATCTACAGCCTGAGAAACAGAGAATTTGGCTCTCGGGATTCTTTTCAGAAAAAAACTTTTTGGCTCTGGGGATTCTTTTCAGAAAAAACTTTTTTCCAAGTCAGAATCACCTAACCATGTTCTTACTTCATTCACTGACCTTTTTAGAAAAGCCTTAAAAAGTTGTATTTTGTTCACCTATGTCTCTAGCATTTTTCTTCACTGTCCTTTAAATGATCATTGTTTTTGGAAAGATCTCTATCCCTTCAGACATATCTCTTGTCCATTTATTGTTCCATAACCCTAAACGTGACATTACCCAAATCATACTTTCAACTTTTGGTCTTCAATGCACCAAACTCCTGTGTATGTATTTGTAAGTGTGGTTAAATTTTCTTTCTTTCAATAAGTTATATTATTATTAAATTTGGCTTTTTTACATCTCTTTAAAGTGTGTATATATATTTTAATTCTTATTATGGTCATCGCTTTGGCATTGTTTTTTCTTTTCTTTTTTTTTTGCCATTTCTTGGGCTGCTCCCATGGCATATGGAGGTTCCCAGGCTAGGAGTCGAATCGGAGCTGTAGCTGCCAGCCTATGCCAGAGCCACAGCAATGCAGGATCCGAGCCATGTCTGTGACCTACACCATAGCTCATGGCAATGCTGGATCATTAACCCACTGAGAAAGGGCAGGGACTGAACCCGCAACCTCATGGTTCCTAGTTGGATTCCTTAACCACTGTGCCATGACGGGAACTCTGAGCATTGGTTTTTAAATTTTTAATTAATTAGTTAATTTGAAGTATAGTCAACTTATAATGTATTAATTTCAGGTGTAGAGCAACATGATTCAGTTTTAAATATATTATATACCTCATATATTTTTCAGATTGTTTTCTATTATATTATATTACAAAATATTGAGTATAGTTCCAAGTTCTATACAATTGGTACTTGTTAGTATCTGTTTTATATATAGCAGTGTTTTTATGTTAACCCCAAACTCCAAATTTGTACTCCTCTTTTCTTTTTTTTGTAAACATGTTTGTTTTTACGTCTGTGGGTCTCTTTCTTTTTTGTCTATAAGTTCATTTGTGTCATTTCTTATTAGATACACTATGAAAGCAATATCATATGATATAGGTTTTCTATATCTGGTTTACTTCATTTAGTATGATAATCTCCAACTCCATCCTTGTTTCTACAAATGGCATTATTTCATCCTTTATATAGCTGAATAATACCACATCATCTTTATCATTCATCTGTTGACGGATGTTTTCATTGCTTCCAGGTCTTGGCTTCTTGCCTTCCAAAGCTACAAACATTCAGTTAAGATTCCAATGTTTACTTATAGTAGAGTCCAAAATGCTTATCTTCACAATGCACTATCAGCTTAATAAGGTACTTTGAGGGTTTGCTATGTTGTGATTCCATCTCTTGCATCTAATTGCATGTGTCTTTGCACATTTAACTAATGTATATTTTTATTTTCTTATGGTCAAAATGTGTATAATAATATTTATTTGGGTTACTGGGAAGATTTATTTTGAAAGTGCGTGTAAAATACTTGGAACAGTGCCTGGAACTATTGACATTGGCTTGGAATCCTGGATTGGTAACATTTTTGATAACAGGGGATTTTAAGAGACTCAAAACAAGTAGCATGCAGCGAACTATACAGAAAGCCCATGACATAGCTTCCGTAATTCTCTTCAAATGATTTTCATATGCTTTTTAAGAAGAAATGAATGATGGATACCTCTTACCTTGTGCCCTGTTCACATTTTTGTCTTAGAAAATGATAGAGATTTGACATGGCTTGATGTAAAGATATAAACTTGAACATAGAGAGGTCTCAGGTCTTGTGCTCAATATGGCACAAAGCAGTTGTTCAATAACTATTGAATGAAGAATAAATATCTATTGGTTTCTTTGGGAAAAGACTTGGTTAATGTGACTGTTTGATATATTATTCGAGCCAGAATTAGAAAGACTGATTCATTCACCAATAATTAAGATAAATAAAGGGAGAGTAGCAAAAATTAAGACTTTTCATAGGACAGAGGACATGACTATAATATTAGGGCATGTTCATTGACATTTCCCCCTTTCGCTAATTCCCAGCTGTGGCAAGAAGAGCATGAAGAGGGAGAACCAGAGTTGTGTGTCCGAGTTTCTCCTCCTGGGGCTCCCATCCGGCCAGAGCAGCAGGGCATCTTCTTTGCCCTCTTCCTGGGCATGTACCTGACCACAGTGCTAGGGAACCTGCTCATCATCCTATTCATCAGGCTGGACCCTCACCTCCACTCCCACATGTACACCTTCTGTATCACTTGGCCCTCATGGATGTCTCCTTTTCATCTATCACAGTTTCTAAGATGCTGAGGAACATGCAGATTCAGCAACAATCCATCCCCTATGTAGGGTGCATTTCCCATACGTATTTTTTCATAATTTTTGGTTGTCTTGACAGTTTCCTTCTCACAGTGATGGCTTATGACAGGTATGTGGCCATTTGTCAATTTCTCCACTACAGCACCATCATGAGGCAGGAACTCTGTGTCTCCTTAGTATCTGGGTCCTGTTTCCTCTGTTAAATCCACTGCCACACCCTCCCCTTTGTCCAACTGTCTTTTTTTGTGGAAAATACTATCCCCCACTTCTTCTGTGACCACAGAAGTTGAGCTGTTCAGACACCTATTTCAATTTGCTGGTCATCTTTGTTGTGGGAGGACCCCTTTTCATCCTGCCTTTGAGTAGTATCCTGTGCTCATATATTCATATAGGGACTGCAGTTCTGAGCATCTCTTCCACCAAAAGACTCTTTAGAGATTGTTCCACCTGTAGCTTCCATCTCTTTGTGGTGTCTTTATACTATAGAACACTTGCTAGTGTTTACTTTTTTTCTCTCATGATGAGACTCCAATGACAAAGACATAATTGCTTCCATCATATATGCAGTAGTTACTCCCATGCTGAAACTCTTCATCTATAGCCTCGAGAACAGAGACATAAAACAGGTGTTAGAGATAATTGTCAATAGGTCTAACTTCTTGAAGTGACAATCACTAAATCCTCTTATTGAAATCTTAAGCACAGTGAGATTTACCTCCTAAAATCATCATATGTTTGGCAACTCTGTAACTTCAAATGAATATGCATTCAGCTGTCATATATCACATTAATAAGTCAATATAGTCCAGTCTGTGATTTGCATTTTTAAACATTCTTGATCTTCAATTTTTCTGCTTCTTTATCATCTCTTATAAAATATGTTAAAAATCTTGTACAAAATATGTCATCTAATTATGATTGTAGCTTTTTGCCTTTTTCTCCTCTCACATGTGTCTATTTTTGCTTATATATTTTTTATACTATGTTATTGAGAACACACTGATTTAGCATTATGTTCTGCTCCTTGTGGACTTATTTTTCTATGTAAGGTGTGTACTGAAATTGGCTTGTAGTGGCTTCATGCTGATTGTGAACATCTCTTTTCAATGCCATAGTGTATGACTGTGGGGAGCTGAGAAGATGCAAGGACTCAAAAAGAAAGGACCTTGCCTGATGGCAGAAAAACGTGAAGGCAAGTTCCTAACCAAGGAAGGGAGCTCACCTCAAAGGTACAAGCCAAAGTTGGGCTCCTGGTCATGATAAAAAGCTCACCTGAATGGAATAGAGCCGAAGGTGGGCCTCTAGACAGGATAAAAATCTGCCTGAACGGTAGTAGCCGAGGGCAGGCCTCAGGTTACACAGCTCTCATTTTGATGTTGATGGGGAAGAATTGGAACTTTCCTCGGAAAGCAATTTCCATGTTTGCACTGGAGAACATGGATTGTTTCTCAGGCAACCTAGTCTATCCTGTTGTTTTATTTGTTATTCAGTTTTCCTCAGTCTTTCCTGATTATTTACTTATTATTCTTATTTTCCATTCTTACTTTTCCTGTGGTGATTTGTGATTTAACAAAGTTACAACAATGATATGATAATATAATAAAAAATATAAAAATATAATAAAAAATATAAAAAAAGGACTTTTCCCTATTCATGTCCAACTTAATTAATATATAGTGTTTATATACTAATTAGCTATACAGTAAACTTTAGAGTTAGGACTTTAATGAGTTCATAGAAGTTAGATATATATTTTTCTTGACCAAAAGACACCTAGCTATGAGTTATAGAAGATTTTAAGTGATACCTAGTTAAGTTGGTTTATATTTTCTTACAATGTCTCCCTGCCATAATGCTTTAAAGATAAGCACCAGTCTAAAAACAAAATTTGTAAATGCCCAATTCTTGTATCCGTGACCTCTTCAACTTGTGGAGACTCGCTGACCATGGGATGATTTGTACTGAGTTTCCTCCTTTCCACATGATGTATTGTACCTAATTGCCCTTAAATTGTACTCACTAAATGTAGTTAAAACAAAGATGTTAGAATGTGATGTGTAGCTGCTGTACCATGTAAAAGTTAACCAATGTATTTTTGACACTATGATGTAATCTGTAGTGAAAAAACTGTCTATATAATTAACCAGTTATGCCAATAAAATTTGAACAGTCCAGCACCCTGAAAGAAGGGACAAAGAGGCTGTCTTCTTTGCAAAAGCCAACGTCTGTCTCTCTCCTTTGGGAAAAGTATACACCCTCTGGCCGCTGGAGCTGGCCTCCAGCAACATATGACAACATTCTGGTGGATTGAAGTCAGCCACAAGGGACATAATTACATTATGGAAATTGGCTAATGCTGCAAAGTAATGCTCTCCTGTGATAGGGAACCTTTTCTCTTTCACAGAACATCACACTATTGCAGTTAGAGTAAGGGGAGCTTTCTCTTTAGTCATGGCTCCTACCCTCACATCTCATTTACTTCCTCTGATATTAGTATAGATATACCAGGTATCTTTTAGTTGGTGTTTACATGGCGTATCTTTTCCATCATTTAAACTTTTTGTGTCCTCATAGCTCTAAAGTATCAGTTGTTGATAGTGTAAGTTGGGTTTTGCTCATTTTATGTAAGTTGATGATCATTGTATTTCTGGAGAATTTGATCTATTAACATCTAATATAATCATATTGTATCTGAATTTATGTTTTCTGTGTTTCTATATGTTTTCTAATTGAGACATCTGATTTCATACTTATTTTCATTTCTCTTTATATCTTTTGATTAATTAAATGCATATTTTGTTATTTGATAATCCCTAGATTATCTTATTAATCATACTTCTTTATTATTTATAGATCTTTTCTGTGCTTCATGTAGAGATTCTTTTTTATTATTTATTTATATATATGCATTTCTACTGTACAGCATGGTGACCCAGTTACACATACCTGTATACATTTGTTTTTCTCACATTACATGTTCCATCATAAGTGACTAGACAGAGTTCCCAGTGCTACACAGCAGGATCCCATTGCTAATCCATCCCAAAGGCAACATTTTGCATCTATTTACCCCAAGCTCCCAGTCCCTCCCCTTCCCTCTTGGAAACCACCTTTCCTTAAAAAATTTTTATTGTGGTATAATATCCTACACAACATGAAATCTACCATTTTAATCATTTGAGGTATTAAAATAGGTGGCATTGAATACATTCATCACTGCTGTTTTATTCTAGGGTCTCAAAAGGAAACTATGGAGCATCAATGCTGTTGTGTACTTGGCAGCTATGAAAAGTAATGGCAAATATACCTATGAATCAATATGGAGGGTTTTCCACGTTACATTATTAAATGGAAAAAAGTAGTGTGTATAACAGCATCTATTGCATGCTACTTCTTCTGTGAAAAAGAGAATAATATATACATGTATATTCCCATTTAGCAAGAAGAAATATGTGGGGAATGTTTGAAACTAATGAGACTGCTTAACTACAAGGGGTGGGGTGGGAATAGGATAAAAAGATGGAGAGATGAGTATATTTATTTGTATAATTCAGCCTATGTTAACTTTTACCTACTAAGAAATAGGAAGAAGGAAATGGAAAATAAAGCAAAATAGAATAAAAGAAAAAATGAGCCTAACTATAATTCAAGTTAATACCATAATCAGACTAAGGGGAAAATAAAGAAATTAGGTTATTATTGAATATCAAATTTTGTTTATAAACTACTCACAATAACTAAAAAACTGTAAGCATATTTTCTTTGGAAGCAAATTTTGGGGGCTGAATTTAACTTGCCATTAACAGTGGTTTGGTCTCAAGGTTTTGAAATTACATGTATTCAAAGATTTAGTAAATAAGTAAACTTGTCCTGGAAAAGGGACTGACTTCTAACTGGGGAAAAGTGTTACGTACATGGAAAAAGAGAGGCTGGAAAAAACTCTATGGTGTCAAACTAGAATTGAAGATATCAGTTTGAAATCATGGGTTGTAATGTGTATAAACAGATTGAAATTGTATACCAACATTTGTCTGGTCCCCTCTCCCATTCTTTTTGTTCCACTCCTGACCTTTCTCTTAGGAGTAACCATTCTTTTAGTTTCTTGCTTTCTAGTTTCTATATCCTGTTTCTATATATATATAATCTTTCCGGAGTGTACTCTCCGAGATCACTTAGCAGCCTTGTAAGCAACAAACACACATAATGCCAAATTTGACTTTTGAATATCAGTGTCTTCTAACAGGAACCAAAGTGACTTAGAAAAATGGCTGATTCTAGGGCTGGGGCCAGACATGACAAGATCAGGGAAATTTTGCTGAGCTTGAAAATAAAAAGTGCTCAATGGATCATGGGGACATGGGAGCTAGCTGGAAGGGGCTCCCATTGGTGAAATATGGAATAATTAGAGATTCAAACTGAATAACATCAGTACTGAGTTACAACTCAGAGAATAAATAAGAATTCATGAGTCTTGCATGATATAAATTAATCAATGAAAAAACAAATGAATATGGAGTAAGGGGAGGTTACTTCCCATAGGAGAATTCAGCTAATCAACATAGAGGAAATGATCAAATTAGAAAATCACAATTTGGCCACCACATTTGCAATATTTTTTTTTCCAAATAAGAATCATCAATGGACATTAGATATAGTGGGTACAATTGTACTAAGAGAAGTGTTGTGGTTATATAGTTTCAAAATATCTACCAAATGATACTTAGTTAATAACAAATATTAAAATAGTAAGTTATTATTGAGAAGCTGGCAAACACCACCTTAAAAAATTTATCAATGATAAAATAACTAGTAACTGGAAAATTTTTTTTTTCTTTTAAGGGCTGCACCTGTGGCATATGGAAGTACCCAGGCTAGGGGTCAAATCACAGCTACAGCTTCTGGCTGGACCACAGCTACAGGATCACATGATCTGAACAACATCTGCTGCCTATAATGCAGCCTGTGGAAACACAGGATTCTTAAAGCAATGAGTGAGGCCAATGTTCAAACCTGCATCCTCATGGATACTAGTCAAGTTTGTAATCTGCTGAGCCACAAAGTGAACTCCAAAGAACACAAATTCTTAATGAAGTTGTCAATTTTTTAAAAAATCTGGGCATGTAAGGCTTATGTTTGGTATTAATTAAGAAACATGGGTAAAGCCCTTAGCCTAGGATGTAAATGTTCAAAAATTTTCAGCATGATGAACAATATTTTGTGGAATTTCTAGCACCAAGCCTTTTTACTAACTTCTTTATTAAAATATAATTGGCAGGACCTGTGTATCTCATTCAGAGAGCATAAGGCTTTTAATCTGAGGGTCCAGGGTTCAAGTTCCTGTTAGGATGCTGTGTGGAAATCTGGTTTGCTAACAGTATTATGTTAATTTTAGGTGTATTACAAGGTGATTTGACATTTTCATACACTATGAAATGATTACCACAATTATTAATCTAACAAACATCTGTCCAAAAGCTTTTACAGGATTATTGATCTTATTCCTTATGCCAAATATTATATCATCATGGTTTCTTTATTTTATAACTAGAAGTTTGTGCCTCTTTATCCACATCACCTATTTCATTCCCCTCGCCATTCAAACACTGTCTCCTGTGGCAACCACTGGTTTCTTTTCTGTATTTATGAGTCTGTTTTCATTTTGTTTTGTTGATTTGTTGCTTCAAATTTTAGATGCCAGATATAAGTAAGATACCATGATATTTATCATTGTCTCTCTGTCTTATTTCACAGAGCATAATACCTTCTAATCCATCCATTTTGCTGGAACATGGCTGTGAATGTTGTGGCCAATGAAGGTGGCAAACATTTTTAGTCCCCAGGATGGGATGGCACAGACAGTTGTTTTCACTGTTGGGGATGCACTTTCATGCTTTTGTGTGTGGATATCCAGTTTCCCATCACTGTTTATTGAAGATACGCACCTTTCCCATTGTGTTTCTTTGGCTCCCTTGTCAAAGATCACTTGATTGTTTATGTGTGGGATCATTTCTGGGCTCCATATCTTATTCCATTTTTTCATATATGTCTATTTTAATGTCAGTAACATACTGTGTGGATTTCTAAAGGTTTGAAATTCAGTTTGCAATCAGGAAGTATGATGCCTAAAGTATTGTCCATTTTGCTCAAGGTGGCTTTGGTTTTGTGGGTCATTTGTGGTTTCACATGGATGGAATAAATGACTGTGATGGGATGTGAGCTCCAACACACTTCAGGGTCAGTGGTGTGGGAAACTCAAGATCTGGTCCTACTCTGTTTGGTACTTTATGTGGTGGGTGGAGTGGCAGATTTCATTGTAGGTTCTTCAGAGTTCAAGGGTGTTCATGGCCTCTACTTCTCGTCCTGAACAGTTAGAGGGAACACCAATGTGTTACTGGCATTAGAGACATCTTCTGGGACTCCCGTAGTTCAGTCCCTTTGGTCCCTGTACTGGATCCATCTCCAGAGGAAGGCGAGGAATTGGGCAATTAACTCAGTTGTCTTCTTCTCTAACCAGAAGCTTGGAGGTGTGTTCTCTGGGGTCTCAGTCTTGTTGGTAAATGTGAATATTCCCTGCTCATTGTTCTCATTCTTATTAATAGGTGTGGAAGTGCTAAATATCCTCAGGCCATGGAGGTGTAAGAGATGAGTCCTCAGGTAGTAGCCTGGACTAGCAGAGATTGGAGCAATGTGGGGAACCATACCTTGGGCTAGGTGTGTGTGTTGATGTGAGGACTAGGAAAAAGAGATCAAGAAAATATGTATTTACATTGACCATATAACCATGTGTTTTTAGTTACTGATTCACACACTGACCTACATGGTGACACCAGCCTCACATGGCCATAACATTAAAATTAATTAAAATGACCTGAAGATAAAATTTGTGTTTCTCAGTTGCACTAGCTATATTTGAGGTTTACAGTAGTCACAGGAGACTTGTTCTGCTGTACTGGACAACACAAGTATAAAATATTTCAATCCTTGTGGAAAGACCTATTGTACAGTGCTAATAATAGACCACGGAGGCTGGAAATCTGCAACACATTTGTGTGTGTTTGGTTTGCTGTGTGCATGTTGCTTCTTTTTATGTTATGTGTGTGTTGGGTTTGATCATACATGATTCTTAGTGTTTGTAGTGGTTTCTGTGTGTGTGCATGTGTATGGTTTGTGAGTCCTGTGGGTGCCTGGATGTAGTCTTGCATGTGTTTTTTAAACAGCTTGTAAGGTGTAATTGATATACAAAAATGTGTACATTTTTTAATGTACAAAATTTTGAGGAGTTTGGACATGTGCACACACTTGTGAAGCTGTCACCACAATCAAGGTCATCAATATATATGTCTCCTCTCAAAATATCCTTGTGTCCTTATATGTGGTAAGAAAACTTAACATGAGATTTACTCTTTTAAGGAATCTTTTGCTGTACAATATGGTATTTTTGGCTGTAGCCATTATCCTGTATAGCAGGTCTTGAGAACTAATTCATCTTGCATAACTGACACTTTATTTCAATTAAATAACAACACTACTTTTGCCCTCCCCCTAGCCCTTGGTGACTGCCATTTATTTTCAGCTTCTATGAATTTCTCAAAGTGAAATTGTGCAATATTTGTCCTTGTAGGACTGGCTTCTTAAACTTAGGATAATGTCCTTCTGATGCATACATATTGTCACAAATGGCGGAATTTAATTTTTTATGGCAAAATGATATTCCATTGTGTGTATGTGCCACATTTATACATTCACCTGTCATTGGACATTCAGCTTGTTTCCAGAGCTGACCTATTGTGCACAGAGCTGCAGTGCATATAGGGGAATTGATGCATCTCTGAGATCATAAATCCAGTCCTTTCTGGTGTACACCCAGAAGTGGTATTTCTGGATCATGCGGCAGTTCTATTTTGAATGTCTTGGGGAATATCCTTACTGTTTCCCATATTGGCGGCACCATTTTACATCCCCACCTTCAGCGTAGAAGTGTTCTTATTTGTGTGTTTTTAACGTTGTGAGTGACATAAGGTTTCATGATAAAGTTGTAATTAAGTTGGTAGGAATCCATACAAACCACTTCTGACTAGGATGAGTATGGGTTGGAGAGGGCCAAAAAGCAGCACCTGGGGTTTTGTTTTTGTGTCATTATGTGTACTGCTGAGTGTCTATTTGTGCATATAACACACTCAGAATCTCCTACTCCTCTCCTTGGATGGCTGTAGAGGAGAGACGGCCATGTGAGGGCCTTGGAAATATGTGTATGCATTTGACCTAGTCAGACGGCCTCATAGCCTTAGTCTTTGCCTCAGCTCTAGACATAAACAGGTGGCAAAGTCCTCTTTATGCTAAGTTGGTGGCACTTTGTCCAGATGGCTAGAAGGCTATTGAACTTCTTGCAGTGCTCATTGATGTTTGAATATTTCCACATTTCCAGTCTATGGAACAAGGTGGGGTCAATTTTGGAACCTTGTCTAACTAATCAGATGGCTGTGAATTCTGATATGGGTCCATGGTCCTACAGCATCTGTAATATCTTGGCCCTCTGGTCACCTCATCAGGCAAATTCACATGTCCCTCACTTTTCATGAATGCTCAGAACCGAGATATTTTAAAGCCCTGGTGATGCAAGGGGTAAGAGAGACAATGGCAGATATGAAGGAAGCTATTTATTGATAATTTTTTTTAAAAAGACAATGAGTCAAGTTCTGTATACTAATCTTCAAGGGCCATCAAGGATCTGGGCCTGTACTGTTTCCTGAAAGTGAGAGCAAGACCTTAGAAGTAAACATATATTTTCAGGAAGCTACTTGATCTTTCTTGATGGCCTCCTGTATCTTTGTCATCTTTTATTTCCTGATGTCTGCTTACATATCCAGCCTAAAAACTGAGCTGATTTATTTACTTTTTTATGTCATTCTCCTTTTGATTGCTATTTTTGTCAATATTTATTGACTCTTTTGATATATTTCCTAAAATAAAATTTTTATTGTGATAAAGTATATGTAGGAAAATTTGATATTTCAATAATTTTTGTGTACATTTCTGTGGCACTAAGTAATTCACGTTGTTATACACCATCGCCACCATCCACCTCCAGAATTTTTATCTTCCCAAATGGAAACTCTGTACCCACTGAACAATAACTCCCCCTTTCCTCCCCACAACAGCCCCTGGCAGTCACCATTCCATTTTCTGTCTCTATTAATTTGACTCTTCTGGGAATAGCGTATTAATGGAATCTTATAGTATTTACACTTTTGTGACTGCATGATTTTACTTAGCATAATGTCTTCAAGGTTCATTCATGTTGTGGCTGTATCAGGATTTCTTTCCTTTTTAGAACTGAAGTGTATTCCACTGTATGTATAGACCAGGTTTTATTTATTCAATCATTTGTTAAAGGACCTGGGTTGTTTCCAACTTTTGGATACTGTAAATAATATCACTTTAAATATGGATGTATAAATACCTCTTTGCCCCCTGCTTTCAGTTATTCGAGGTATATACCAGAAGTAAAATTCCTTAATTATATGGAAATTTTATTGAAATTTGTGAGCAACTTTCATAATGTTTGTCTTTTCCTTCCTTCCACCTTCTCTGCCTCCCTTCCTTCCTACTTCCTAACTTCCTTCCTTCATTTCTTCCTCTTTCTTCTCTTTCATTCTTTGTGTCTTTCATTCTTTGTTTCTTCTTTCTATCTTTTGTATTTCTAATAGTAATTATAATAATAAATAGTAATTTTTTGTGTTGAGCACTTCATTTTGTACATGGTACAATAATCTTCCAAATAATTCTTTATGTGGTGTGTGTGTGTAAGAGAGACACAAGCACATAAGCAGTCTGACAGTAGAGCCATGGGTGGGACTGTGTCTTATTAATTACTGAATCCCTACAATCTTGATGTCTCCACTTAAAATAAGAGTATGAGCTGTTCCCTATTTTCACTGAAGGGTTTGACTGAGGTCATATATTTTCTCTATGTGACTGTGTCAGTGTTTAGACAAGTCATGTTTTGTTGTTCTACTAGACTGGATTAGGCATCAATGTGTGAGTGCCGTGCAGTGAGATCTGTCTGAACACTGCAACAGTCACCCTGAGAAAATATGTGACCAGATGGTAACTCCTATGCTCAGTACGTCTAACTTCCAAGATTTTCCAATGTGTCTTCATTACCAGAAGAGAGAAAAGCAGCATGAGGAGGGAGAACCAGAGCAGTGTATCTGAATTCCTCCTCCTTGGCCTCCCCATCCCACCAGAGCAGAAGCATGTGTTCTTTGCCATGTTCCTGGGCATGTACCAGACCATGGTGCTGGGGAACCTGCTCATCATCCTGCTCATCAAGTTGCACCCTCACCTCCACACCCCCATGTACTTCTTCCTCAGCCACTTGGTCCTCATGGACATCTCCTTTTCATCTGTCACTGTCCCTAAGATGCTGATGGACATGCAGACTCAGGATCAATCCATTCCCTATGCAGGGTATGTAACACAGATGTATTTTTTCATGTTTTTTTGTAGTGATGGCCCATGACAGGTATGTGGCCATTTTTAACCATCTACATTATGCCAGCATCATGAGGGAAGAGCTTTGTCTTTGTCTATTGTCTGGATCCTGGATCCTGTCCTGTGCCAATGCCCTGACCCACGCTCTCCTCCTGTCACAACTGTCCTTCTGTGCTGACAACATCATCCCCCACTTCTTCTGACCTTGGCACCTGATCTCAATGAGCTGGTTACATTCACTGCAGGGGCTGCAGTTTTCATTCTTCCACTGAGTGGCATCCTGGTTTCTTATGGCTGCATTGGGCTCTCCATCCTGAGGGTTCCCTCTACTAAAGGTTCTGCAAAGCTTTGTCCACCTGTGGGTACCACCTCTCTGTGGTGTCTCTATTCTATGGTTTCCTCTTCATCAGACCAGTCCCATGACAAAGACATCATTGCTTCTGTGATTTACACAGTGGTCACCCACATGCTGAACCCTTTCATCTACAGCCTGAGAAACAGGGACATGACATTGGTTCTGGGGATTCTTTTCAGAAACTTTTTTTGCCAAGTGAGAATCACCTAACCATATTCTTATTTCTCTCATTGACCTTGTCAGAAATGCCTTAAAAAGTTGTGTGTTGATCACCCATGTCTCTAGCACATTCCTAACTGTCCTTTAATAGTCATTGTTATTCAATCAATCTCTTTCCCTTTAGTTATATTTCTTGTCAATATATTTTTCCATAACCCTAAATAAGACATTAGGCACAACACACATTCAACATTTTGTCGTCAAAACACCAAAATCCTTTGTGTATTTATGTAATTATGTTTAAATTTTATTTTTTTCATTATGTTGTATTATTATTAATTTTTTACAGCATTTTGAAGTACATATATTTTTTACATTTTATTATGGTTATCTATTTTTGGGCATTGGTTTTTAAATTATTTAATTTATTAATTAAGTAATTAATTTGAAGTATACTTGACTTACAATGTTGTGATAGCTTCAAGTGTAGTGCAAAGTGATTTGATCTTTTTTTTTTTTGATCTTTTTTAGGGCTGCTCCCATGGCACTTGCTGTTTCCCAGGCTAGGGGTCTAATGGGAGCTATTGCTGCCAGCCTGTGCCAGAGCCATAGCAATGTGGGATTCCAGCTGTTTTTGTGACCTACACCACAGCTCACAGGAACACCAGGTCCTTAACCCACTGAGTGAGGCAAGGGATCAAACCCACAACCTCATGGCTCCTAGTCAGATTTGTTAACCACTGAGCCACGATGGGAACTCCTTGATCTTCAGTATATTATGTAGTGTATATATATTTTCAGGGTGTTTTCCCTTATATGTTATCACAAAATATTGAGTACAGTTCTATGTGCTATACAATTGGTCCTTGTTAGTTATCTGTTTTATATACAGCAGTGTGTATATCTTAATCCCCAACTCATAATTTGTCCATCCCCCCTTTCTCCTTTGGTAACCCTGTTTGTTTTCTATGTCTGTGTGTCTATTTCTGTTTTGTGTATAAGTTCCTTTGTATGCTTTTTTTTGCATTTTCAGGGTCACACCAGCAGCATATGGAAATTCCCAGGCTAGGGGTCTAAGCAGCACTGTAGGTGTTACAGCACAGCCACAGCAACATGGGATCCAAGCTACACCTTGACTTATATCACAGCTCAGAGCAATGCTGGATCCACAACCCACTGAGCAAGGCCAAGGATTGAACCACATCATCATAGATACTATTTGGATTCATTTCCCTTCAGCCACAAGAGGACCTCCCTTTGTCATTTTGGTCATATACCACATATAAACAATATCGTATGATGTAAGTTTGTCTCTTTCTGGTTTACTTCATGTAGTATGATCATCTCTCCTTCCACTCATGTTGCTACAAATGACATTATTTCTTTATTTTTACTACTGAGCAATATTCCATTATATAGATGCATGGCATCTACTTTATCATTCATCTGTTGATGGGCATTTGGTTGCTTCCAATTCTTGGGTTCTTGCCTTCCAAAGCTACAAACATTCAGTTAACTTTCTAATGTTTCATTTTAGTAAAGTCCAAAGTGCTCATTTTGTAAATGCAGTATCAAGTTAATGAAGTACTCTTGATGGTTTGTTAAACCTAAATAAACTTTAATTTGATTGTGATTTTGACAGTAGAGGAGCACAGAATCAATCCAATTACCAAATTTCCCCATTCTAGGAAGACTAAAATTTTCCCCCTAAATTGGATGTTTGTGTTGAGGACAGTGCACAGCTATTGAATTAACTTTAGTCTTGGAAATGAGTGTTGTCTTTTCCCCAGAGAGCTCACATCTAACATGAAGAAGGGCTAAATCCCTGAATTTATAATTTTTGCACAAAAAGCAGCTACTGCATGACTACTATGTGCCAGGCAATTTTCTATATTCTTAGAATACAAGTTAAAAAATGTATTACCTAGTAGAAGTTACATTCCAGCTCTCCTGATCCAGCTCATAATGTGCCTTTTCTTCCATAGCAAGATTTAACCTTCTAACACACCATAAACTTATAATTTTTAATATTGTCATCATTTCTTTATTGGGATGAAAGTTCTATGGAAAATGGGTTTCTATAGCTTAAATAAATACATTCTAAGTTTTGGTAGGTAAAGACATCTATGACTAAAGGAGGCACAAAAGGGGGTACAAAGGTTTCCTATCATGGCTAAGTGGTAACAAACCTGACTAATATCCATGAGGACACATGTTTGATCCCTGACTTCAGTTAACAAGTTAAGGATCCACTGTTGCTGTGTGCTGTGGTGTAGGTCTCAGTTGGGCTCTGATCTGGATTTTCTGTGGCTGTGGCATAGGCAGGAAGCTACAGCTCTGAATTCACCCCTAGCCTGGGAATTTCCATATGCCCCATGCGTGACCCTAAAAATGAAAAAAAAGTGGAGCAAGAGTGCTGGGTTGGGGGTTCATATTTAACACCATGTGGTCTAGGTAGAGCTCACTGGGAAGGTAACATCCAAAGATGTTAGTGAGGAAAGAGAAATGAGCCATGGGGCTACCTGTGCAAAAGCATGGAGATCAGCACCTAGAAATACTCTCTGGTGAGATGGTAACTGGCCAATTCCTGGGACATTATTTGGGCCTCTCTACATGTACAGGACTAAGTGGGGTAGTAATGGTGGATGATTAGTTCTGAGATATTAAAAGACCAGATTGTTAGGGCACTTAAGGTCATAGGTGTATTAGTCAAGATTCACCAGAAAATCAATAGGTTGTGTGTGTGTGTATGTATGTATGTGTGTCTGTTTTTTCTATGTCTGTTGTGGGTGTGTAAGAGAGATTTATGGAGTCCCTCTGTGGCATTATGGGATTGGTGGCTTCTCTGCATTTGGTTAAAGGATCCTGTTGCTGCAGCTGTGGCATAGCTGGCTACTGCAGCTCTGATATGAGCCCCGACATGGGAACTTCTGTTTGCCATGGGACATCCAAAAAAGTAGAAAAAAAAGAGAGAGAAAGATTTATTTTAATGAATTGTCTAATATAACTGTAGATGCTAGGAAGTGTAAAGTCTTCAGGTTTCGGGTGGTAGGCTGGAAACCCAGGGAAAAGTTGCAGTTTGAGTCTGAAGGCAGGCTGCTCACAGAAATGCCTCTTCTTTGTGGGAGGCTGTTATTTATCTTAAAGGTCCTTAATTGATTAGGTAAGGCCCACCCTCATTATGAAGGACAGTCTGCTTTATTCAGAATCTGCAGATTACAATGTTACTCTCATCCACAAAGATCCCAGCATGGAAATACCTAAAAGTGTATTTGACCAAATATCTGGGTACTGTATCCTAACCAAGTTGACAGGTAAAATTAACCATTATAGTAGAGTTTTTGTTCCCCATCTGATTTGGGAACCCACTGGAAGGGACTCAGTTGAGGAATAATGTGTCCATACATGATTTTATTTTTGTTTCTTTAAAAACACCCAGATTTTGGAGGTATAAATGACATATAATAAACTTGCTATACCTAAAGTATACCATTTGATTCAGAAAACTGCATATAGAACTACCATTTGATCCAGCCATCCCACTCCTGGGCACATATCCAGATAAAACTTCAATAGAAAAAGCACATGCACTATTATTTTCATAGCAGAACTGTTCAAAAATAGCAAAGACTTGGGAATAACTTAGATGTCTATCAAGAGATGAATGGATGCAGAAGATGTGGTACTACTCAGCCATAAAAAAGAATGCAGTAATGACATTTGCAGCAACATGGAATACTACTCAGCCATAAAAAAGAATGCAGTAATGCCATTTGCAGCAACATGATGCAAGTAGATAGTGTTATACTAAGTGAAATAAATCAGAAATAGAAACATCATATGGTATAACTCACATGAAAAATCTAAAATATGGCACAAATGAACCTATGTACAAAATATAAGCAGACTCATACAGAACAGACCTGTGCTTGCCAAGGGGAAGGAGCAGGGACTGGTATGGATGGGGACTTTGGGGTTATGAGATGCAAACTTTTACATTTAGAATGGAAAAGCAATGTGGTCCTTCTGTATAGCACAAGGAACTATATCCAGTCTCTTTGGATAGAACATGATATAAGAGAATATAAGAAAGGAAATGTATAGGTATAGGACTGGATCTTTTGCCATACTGCAGAAATGGGCACAACATTGTAAATCATCTTTAATTTCAAAAAAGTTAAAAAATATAGTATATCATTTGAACAAATTTTTTATCTTTTCTTTTTTATTTCCCAAATACAATTTATTATTCTTTTTAAACTTTTATTATTATTGTTCTTTTAATAGTTATTTCCTCAATACAATATTTGTTTCTGCTGTACAGCATGGGGAGCCAGTTACACATACATGTATACATTCTATTTTCACACATTATCATGCACCATCATAAGTAACTATACATAGTTCCCAGTACTACACAGCAGGATCTCATTGCTAATCCATTCCAAAGGCAATAGTTTGCATCTATTAACCCCAAATTCCCAATCCATCCCACTCCCTACCTTCCAGCCTTTTCAACCACAAGTCTATTTTCCAGGTCCATGATTTTCTTTTCTGTGGAAAGGTTCATTAGTGCTGTATATTGGATTCCATATATGTGATGTCATATGGTATTTGTCTTTCTCTTTCTGACTTACTTCATTCAGGATGAGAGTCTCTAGTTCCATCCATGTTGCTGCAAGTGGCATTATTTTGTTCTTTTTTAAGGCAGAGTAGTAATCCATTGTGTATATGTAGTACATCTCCCTAATCCAGTCATCTGTCAATGGACATTTTGGTTCTATCCAGGTTTTGGATATTGTGAATAGTGCTACAATGAACATGCGGGTGCATGTGATATTTTTAAGGAAAATTTTGTCCAGATATATGCCCAAGAGTGGGATTTCTGGGTCACAAGGTAGTTCTATGTATAGTTTTCTAAGTTACTTACATACTGTTCTCCATAGTGGTTGCATAAACTTGCATTCCCAGCAAAAGTGCACGTGGGTTCCCTTTTCTCCACACCCCCTCCAGCATTTGCTATTTGTGGACTTATTAATTATGGTCAGTCTGACTGGTGTGAGGTGATATGTCATGGTAGTTTTGATTTGCATTTCTCTAATAATCAGTGATGCTGATCATTTTTTCAAGTGCTTGTTGGCCATCTGAACATCTTCCTTGGGAAAGTATCTATTCAGTTCTTTTGCCCATTTTTCCATTGAGTTGTTGGCTTTTTTGCTGTTGAGTTGTATAAGTTGCTTATATATTCTGGAGATTAAGCCCTTGTCCACTGCATCATTTGAAACTATTTTCTCCCATTCTGTAAGTTTCCTTTTTGTTTTCTTTTTTGTTTCTTTTGCTGTGCAAAGCTTTTCAGTTTTATTAGGTCCCATTGGTTTATTTTTTCTTTTATTTCTGTTTCTTTGGCAGACTGACTGGAGAGAATATTTGTAAGGTTGATATCAGAGCATGTTTTGCCTATATTCACTTCCAGGTGTTTAATGGTGTCTTGTCTTATATTTAAGTCTTTCAGCCATTTGGAGTTTATTTTTGTGCATGGCGTGAGGATGTGTTCTAGTTTCATTGATTTCCCAGCAATACTTGCTGTTTTCCCCATTTTATGTTCTAAAAATTGAGAAATCCAGTCACATTTCTGTATACTAACAACAAAATATTAGAAAAGTAATACAAAAATATAATACCTTTTAAAATTGCACCAACAAAAATCAAATACCTGGGAATACACCTGACCAAGGAGGTAAGGTACTTATAGGCCAAGGAGTATAAAACTTTAATCAAGGAATTTAAAGAAGATGTAAAGAAATGGAAAGACATTCCATGCTCCTGGTTTGGAATAATGGATATTATAAAAATGGTTGAATTAATATTATAAAAACACCTTGAATGAATACCTAGTCACATACTAAGTATATGTTTAATGATTTAAAAAATGTTCAAACTTTTTTGTATTCCCATGAACAGTGTATGAGTGTTCCAGTTTCATCATTATCTTCAATGACACTGAGAGCAGCATTCTTTTCAATTTTAGCCAGGCTAATAGAGATGTAATCATGTAAACCAGTTTACAGATCTGGAAACACTTGATTGAAGGGGTGTCTGAGTTCCTTTGGAAAAGAATCCTTTACTGGGTTATTTTTTAAGTTCTTGAGTCTCTCTAGTTCCATGCATGGTTCTCATCATCCCATAGTACTTGTCACCATTTACCTGCCATTCATTTTGCCTGATTTTTTTTTTTGGAATCACTTCCAACTTTGATGTGTGTTGTAAGATAGGGATTTCTAAATATATTATTATCTGTTATGTCTATAGAGAATATATCATTATTACATTTGTGGGAACCTTAATGAGTATTTAAGGGAATGAATAAATGAATGAACAGATGAATTCATTCAACAATTACCAAGCACAAATGTCTGTTGGGAGCCATAGCTGATCTCTAGTGATAAAATGACTTTGACAAGAAAACTTAACACTTAGTAAGTTTTCATTAGCTGCTCTTGTAACCATTCTTCCAATTCACAAAAAGACTGTGATTATTATTTCCACTTTATAGAAAGTTGTATTGGCCTTGGAAAAATTGTTAAAATATGATCTCTTATCAGGGGAGGAACCCAAAGTATTTTATCCAGAGTTTTATATTCAATCCCCCTTCTCCTGGATAAGGCAAAGACCATGGTCTACAAAATCTTGCAGGGCAGTGGGGAGATGTGCACATTTTAAGGGGCTTTGTGTTCTAATGAAAGCCTATGTTGGTGTTGGGGGACCTGCAGAAGCCCTTCCACTGCCTGTGCTATACACTGCCCTCGGGAGAAACTGTGCTCATGACACAGAGGCCACAGGCAATGCAGGATCACCTGCATCTCATCCACAGCCTAGACCAGACGCCCAAGATACCCCTGATATCAGGGCCACTTTCTCCTGTGAAACCAGGTGCAGCTCAGACCCTGTGGACCCTAATCATTCTCCTTCCCAAGGGACAGGAGGAAGTTGGGCATACGCACCAGTGGACTGTTTCTCTAGTCATGGCCCGGGTGGATTCCCTCCAGGGTCTCTTTCAGATGGAAAAATGTTCTCCTTGTGAATCATTTTGAAGCTGGAGAATGGACATTAGAATCTGTATTGTCCTCAGGCCACCAGAGTTTGCTCTTTTTCTTTGGATGTTGGGTCTTCTGGACAGAAAGTAAGGATTCAGTTAACAGAATGAAGCAGAAGGTATTTGAACTCAGAGCACAGCTATAGCTCAGAAGGAGCCCAGAAACATCCCTAGTTGGGTATGTATGTTTTTGTGACCATCAGAGAGTTATGTGTATTTGTGTTTGTGTGTGTGTTGTGTTGTACGAGTCTATGTGTGTATGTGTAACTGACAAACAAACTGAATGACACACACTGGGATATACAGAGATCAGAGAGACCTGGATATTTCCTCATTGTGTGCTTATTCTACATGCATCTGCTGCTTGTGTGTTGTGTGTAAGATCTTTGTGCTCTGCTTGTGATTTGTCATGTGAAGACAATGCCTTTGTCCTAGGAAGCTTGACAGTTCTGTGTACGTAGCTGTGTTGGACATGTGTATTTTGCTTATGAGTTTTGCATCAACTTGTGTGTAGCTGGCTCACACTCTGACTGTATTTCTCTAGTGAGAGTATAAGCCAGAGGAATTAATAAATCTCC
>CM052682.1:236974721-237005256 GCA_028533215.1 Babyrousa celebensis | reverse complement strand
TTTGGTTGGGGCGTTTAGTCCATTAACTTTTAAGGTAATTATTGATATATATGTTCTTATTGCCATTTTATTAATTACTTTGGATTTGTTTTTGCTGCTCTTTTTTCTTTCCTACTTCTCTTGTTCTTTTCTGCATAGAGAAGTTCCTTTAGTATTTGTTGTAAGGCTGGTTTAGTGTTGCTGAATTCTCTCAGCTTTTGCTTATCTCTGAAGGTTTTGATTTCTCCTTCAAATCTGAATGAGAGCCTTGCTGGGTAGAGTAATCTTGATGGGAGTTTTTTCCTTTCATCATGTTAAGTATATCATGCCACTCCCTTCTGGCCTGCAGAGTTTCTGTTGAAAAATCTGCTGATAGCCTTATCAGGGTTCCATTGTATGTTATTTGTTTCTTTTCCCTACCTGCTCTCAAGATTTTCTCTTTGTCTTTAATTTTGGTTAGTTTGATTAGTGTGTGTCTTGGGGTGTTCCTCCTTGGGTTTATTTTATATGGTACTCGTTATGCCTCCTGGATTTGAGTGAGTCATTCCTTCCCCATGTGAGGGAAGTTTTCAGCTATTATCTCTTGGAATATTTTTTTCTGTCCCCTTCTATCTCTCTTTCCCTCTGGCACCCCTATAATACAGATGTTGGTGTGTTTAACATTTTTCCAGAATTCTTTGAGACTCTCTTCATTTGTTTTCAATCTTTTTTTCTCTTTTCTGTTCTGCATCCATAATTTCCACTAATATGTCCTCCACCTCGCTTATTTGTTCTTCTGCCTCCTGTATTCTGCTCTTAGCTGCTTCTAGTGAATTTTTTATTTGAGTTATTGTATTTTGCATCTCTTCTTGTTTAAGTTTTAAATCTTATATCTCTTTGCTCTGTGTTTCCTGTAAGTTATCCATCTTTGCCTCCAGTTTATTTCCAATGTCTTGCATCATATTCAGCATCAACAGTCTAATATCTTTTTCCTGGAGGCTGAGAATCTCCTCATCACTTAGCTGATTTTCTGGGGTTTTTCCTTTCTCCCTCATCTGAGTTATAGTTCTCTGTCTTTTCATTTCTATAGCTTTTTGGTGTGGTGACCGTTTTACAGATAATAGAGTTGTAGCCTCAATTACTTGTAATGTCTGCCCCCCTGTGGCTGAAGTCAGTATGGGGGCTTGCTGTAGGCTTCCTGATGGGAGGGGCTGATACCTGCCCCCTGGTAGGTGGAGCCGAATCTAATCCCTCTGGTGTGTGGGGCTTTGTCTCTGGAGGGGATTAGAGGCAACTGTGTGCCTGAGGAGTCTTTAAGTAGCCTGTTTACAGAGGGGTGTGACTGTGATCCCACCTGGGTTGTTGTTTGCCCTGGGGCTTCTCAGCACTAATGGATGGGTGGGGCCAGATTTTCCCTAAATGGCCACCTCCAGAGAAATTCATGGCTGCTGAATATTTCTGAGAACTTTGCTTTCAATGTCCTTCCCTCACAACAAGCCATGTTCACCCCTGTTTTCCCAGGATGTCCTCTAAGAACTGTGGTCAGGTTTCACCCAGATTCTCTTGGAGACTTTGCTTTGCCCTGGGACCCTGTGCATGTGAACGTCTATGTGCTCCTTTTAAGAAGGCGTCTCCATTTCCCCCAGTCCCTTGGAGCTCCTGTGTACAAACCCCACTGGCCTTCAATGCCAGATGCTCCAGGGCTCTTTCTCCCCATGCTGGATCCCCACAGGTTATAGTTTGATGTGTGGCTCAGAACTCTCACTCCTGTAGGTGAGTCTCTGTGAACCAGTTAGTTTCCAGTCTGTGGAGCTTCCCACCCAGGAGGTATGGGGTTGTTTATATCATGAAATCGCCCCTCCTACCTCCTGATGTGATCTCCTCTTTTTCTTCTGGAGTAGGGTATTTTTTTAAGGTTTCCGGTCCATTTGGGTGAAGATTGCTCAGCCTTTAGTTGTGAATTTTGTTGTTTTTAGGAGAGAAGTTGAGCTCCAGTCCTTCTATTTTGCCATTTTAATCCCCTAGAGCTGATGGAGACTCTTTAAAGTTTATTCCACCTGTCATTCCCATCTCTTTGTGGTGTATTTATACTATGGGACACTTGCTAGTGTTTACTTTTCTGTGTCATCATGGGACTCTAATGACAAAGATAACTGCTTCCATTGTATATGCAGAAGTTACTCCCATGATGAACCGCTTCATCTATAGCCTCAGGAAAAGAGACAGAAAACAGGACTTAGAGAGATTTGTCAATATGCCTAACTTCTTGAAGTGACAATCACTAAATTCTCTTATTCAGTCATAAGCACAGTGAGATTATCTATAAAATTATCACAAGTTTGGCAACTCTGTACATTTAAATGAAATGCATTCAGCTGTCATATATAGGGTTAATGTGCCAATAAGTTTCAGTTTGTTACTTACATTGTTAAATATTCTTGATCTTTAATTTTTTCTGCTTCTTCATCTGTTAATGATATGTGAAAAATCCAATACAAAATATGTCACATAATTATGATTGTGATTTTGTCTTTTTCTCCTGTTATATATGTCAATTTCTGATTATTTATATTTTTTATACATTGTTATTGAGAACATACCAATTTAGCAACATGTTATTCTCCTTGTGAACTGATACTACTCTGTAAAATATGACGGAATTGGCTTGAATTTGCTTCAAGCTGACCAAGAACATCTCTTTGCAACTCCAAAGTCAATGACAAAAAGCTGGTGGATTGAAATCATCAATGATGGCCTAATTACACTATGGAAATTGGCAAATGCTACAAAGTAATTCTCTCCTAAGATAGGGAGCCTTTTCTTGTTCATTGAACAGCAAACCATTGCATTTATAGTTGAGGGGAGATTTCTCTTTAGCCATGGTCCCTACCCTCACATCTCATTTACTTCCTCTGATATTAGTTTAGATATACCAACTTTCTTTTATTAGTCTTTACATGCATTTATTTTCCAACACTTTAAACTTTCTTGTGTCTTACATCTGGAAAATGTTAGTTCTTAGCAGTGTAAATATGGGTTTTGCTCTTTTTATGTAGGTTGACCATCATTTTATTTCTAGAATATTTGGTCTATTAACATCTAATAAAATCAGAATGTATTTGAATTTATATTTTCCATGTTTCTATATGTTTTCTAATTGAGACAACAGATTTTGCATTTATTCTTGCTTCCCTTTATAATTTGTTATTACAAATCCTCTCCATTAGCTTATTACTCATACATTTCTATTGTTATTATTCTTCTCTGTGCTTTATGTAGATTATAACTTGTTTTTTTGTAGAAACATTCATTGTGATATAATGCACTATGCAACATTAAATTTTCCATTTTAACCATTTGAGGTATTCAGTTAGGTGGCATTTAATAGATTCATCACTGCTATTTTCTTCTAGGGCTTCAAAACTATGGAACATCAATGCATTTGAGTACTTCACAGCTCTGAAAAAATAAGAGCAATGATACATACTAATCAATATGAAGGGATTTCCAAGTTATATTATTAAATAGTAAAAAAGCAATGCATAAAAGAGCATGTATAGCATGCTAATTTCTATGTGAAAAAGAAGGGAAAATAACATATACCTGTATCTTCCCATTGAGAAGAAGTAACACATGAGGAATCAATTTGAAAACAATGATACTGCTACATACAGGGTGTGGTATGGGAATAGGATTGAAAAGAGAGAGATGAGTACATTTATTTGTATAGTTTTGACTATATTATCTTTTAACTACTAAAAAATAAAAAGCAGGTGATGGAAAATTAAATATACAGAATAAAGCAAGAGATCCTGCTGTGTAGCACTGAGAACTATGTCTAAGTACTTACAATGGGGCATGACAATGGGAGAAAAAAATTATGTGTAACTGGGTCCCCATGCTGTCCAGTGGAAGAGAAAAGTGTGTTGGGGAAATAACAATAAAAATCAATCAATCAATAAATACAGCCATTTACTTCTATTAAATAAATGAGCCTAGCTCTACTTCAATTAATAACATAATCAGACTATAGGTAAAATAAATTAATTAGATTATTATTGAACACCAAATTTTCTCTATACACCACTCTCACAAAAACTAAAAAACTGTAGGCACATTTTTGGTAAGCAAATTTTTGTACTGAAGTTAATCATTAACAGTGGTTTGAGTTCAAGATTTTGAAAATACATGTATTCAAAGATTTAGTAAATAAGTAAACATGTCCTGGAAAAGGGACAGACTTCTAACTGGGGGAAAGGTGCTATGTACATGGAAAAAAGAGAGGCTAGAAAGAATTATATGGTTCAAACTAGAATTGAAGCTACCAGTTTGAACTCATGTGTTGTAATGTGTATTAACAAATTTAAATAAATATGATATCTGTCTGGTTCCCATCTCCCATTCTTTCTTTCCCACTCCTGACCCATATCCTATGGGTAGGCATTTCTTTAGTTTGCTTGCTTCTAGTTTCTACATCCTGTTTTTTTTTATATATATGTTTCCTGGCTGTATTCTCTGAGATCACTTAGAAGCCTTGTAATGAACACATAATGCCAAATTTCTAAGAATATCAATCTCCTCTAAGAGAAACCAAAGTTACTCAGAAAAATGTCTGGTTCTGGGGCTGGAGCCAACATGACACAATCAGGAAAATTTTGCTGAATTGAATATGAAAAGTGCTCAGTAAATCATGGTGACACAGGATCCAGCTTGAAGAAGCTCCCATTGGCCAAATCTGGAATAATTAGAACTTCAAAATGAATAACATCAGTAATGGGTTACAACTCAGAGAATAAATAAGAGTTCATGAGTCCACTATGTTATAAATAATTCAATAAAAACAAAGAACAAATGTGGAGTAAGGGGTTCCTTACTATAGAGAATATGCCTACTCAACCTAGAGGAAATTATCAAATTAGAAAATAATCATGTGGCCACCACATTTGCTATAGGGGTGTCATCAATTGATGTTAGATACAGTCGGTGAAATCATATTAAGAAGAGTGTACTGGTTATATATACTCAAAATATCTACCAAATGATACTTAGTAAATTACAAAGGTTAAACTAATGTTACTGTAGAGAACCTGGCAAACACTACCTTAAGCAAAGGATAAAGGATAAAATCACCAGTAATTGGAATTTTTTTTTTTCTTTTTAGAGCTGCACCTCTGACATATGGAAGTTCCCAGGCTAGGGGTAGAAAGGGAGTTGTAGCTACCAGCCTACACCAAAGCAACAGCAGCAAGGGATCCTAGCTTCATCAGTGGACTACAATGTAGCCTGCACAATGCTGGAACCTTAAACCAGTGAGGAAGGGCAGGGATGCTAGTTGGAGTTCATAACTGGCTGAGCCACAAATGGATCTCTGAAGAACACAAATTCCTAATGAAGCTTCTGCAATTTTTGCAAAGCTTGTTACATTTTGCCTTAGAATTTATAAGGGAACATGGGTAAAGCCCTTAGCCTAGGACCTGATAGTTCATAAAAATATGAAGCATTATGAATGATAGTCTGAGGACAATTCCAGCACCAAGGATCATTACTAACTTCTTTATTGAATTACAATTTGCAGGACCTGGGCAGCTCAAACTGTAGAGCATCACACTTTAAATGTGAGTGTCCAGGTTCAAGTCCCTGTCCAGGCACTATCAGAAATACTTTTTGCAAAAAATATTACATTAGGTTCAGGTGTATTATGTGGTGTATTGTCATTTTAATACATTGAAATTATCACAATTTTGAATCTAGTTAAGTATCTGTCCCTATACATTTGTATGGTATATTTTTATATTTTTATTTTGTTATTTCCCAAATAGAATTTTTTTCTACTCTGCAGTATGGTGATCCAGTTACACATACATGTATACATTCTTTTTTTCTCACATTATCGTACTCCATCATAAGTCAGTAGACGTAGTTCCAAGTGCTACACAGCAGGATCTCATTGCTAATTCATTCCAAAAGCAATAGTTCACATCCATTAACCCAAGATTCCCAATCCATCCCACTCCCTACCCCCTGCCCTTGTCAACCACAAATCTATGTTACAGGTCCATGATTTTATTTTCTGTGGAAAGTTTCCTTTGTACCATATATTAGATTCCAGGTATAAGTGATATCATATGGTATTTGCCTTTCCCTTTCTGACTTAGTGCACTCAGGATGAGAGTCTCTAGTTCCATCCATGTTGCTGCAAAATAGCATTATTTTGTTCTTTTTTATGAATGAGTAGTATTACATTGTGTATATATACCACCTCTTCCTAATCCAATCATCTGTTGATGGACATTTGGGTCATTTCCATGTCTTGGCTATTGTGAATTCTGCTGCAGTGATCATGCGGGTGCATGTGTATTTTTTAAGAAAAGTTTTGTCTTGATATATGCCCAAGGGTAGTATTGCTAGGTCAAATGGTAGTTCTGTCTATAGTTTTCTAAGGTACCTCCATACTATTCTCCATAGTGCTTGTACCAGCTTCTATACCCACCAACAGTGCAGGATGGTTCCCATTTCTCCACACCCTTTCTAGCATTTGTTATTTGTGGACTTCTTAGTGATGGCTAATCTGACTGGTGTGAGGTGGCATCTCATAGTAGTGTTGATTTGCATTTCTTTAATAATCAGGGATGTCAAGCCTTGTTTCATGTGCTTGTTGGCCATGTGTATATTTTCCTTGCATAAATGTCTATTCAGGCCTTTTGCCCATTTTTCAATTGGGTGGTTGGATTTTTTGCTGTTGAATTGTATAAGTTTGTATATTTTAGAGATGAAGCCATTGTCAGTTGAACCATTTGAAATTTTTTTCTCCCATTCTATAAGTTTTGTTTGTTTTCTTTGTGGTTTCCTTTGCTGTGCAAAATTTATCAGTTTGATTAGGTCCCATTTGTTTATTTTTGCTCTCATTTCTTTTGCTTTGGGAGACTGACCTGAGAGAAAATTTGTAAGGTTGTCAGAGAATGTTTTGCCTAAGTTCCCTTCCAGGAATTTGAGTGGTTCTTGTATTATATTTAAGTCTTTCAGCCATTTTGAGTTTCTTTTCATGCATGATGCCAGGTTATGTTCTAGTTTCACTGCTTTGCATGCAGCTGTCATTTCCCCATTTTCTATTCTTTCCTCCTTTGTCAAAGATTAATTGACCATAGGTGTCTGGGTTTATTTCTGCATTCTCTTTTCTGTTCCATTGGTCTGTATATCTGTTTGGTACCAGTACCACCCTGCCTTGATGACTGTGGCTTTGTAATAATGCCTGATTTCTGTGAGAGTTATGACTTCTGCTTCATTTTTGTCACTCAGAATTCCTTTGGCAATGCTGTTTTTTTATTATTCCATATAAATTTTTGGATAGTTTGTTCTAGTTCTGTGAAAAATGTCATGAGTAATTTGATAGGGATGGAATTAAATCTGTAGATCACTTTGGGCAATATGGCCATTTTTTAAATATTAATTTTTCCAACCCAGAAGCATGGACTATCTTTCCATTTCTTTACATCTTCTTTAATTTCCTTGATTAATGTTTTATATTTCTCCACATATAAACCTTTCACCTCCTTGGTCAGGTGTATACCCAGGTATTTGATTTTCTGGGGTGCAATTTTAAAGGGTATTGTATTTTTGTATTTGTTTTATAATATTTTGCTGTTTGTATACAGAAATGCAACTGATTTCTGAATGTTAATTTTATATCCTACTTCTTTGCTGAATTTGTTGATCAGTTCAAGAAGTTTATGGTTTGAATCCTTAGGGTTTTGTATAAATATTTTCATGTCATCTGCATAGAGTGACAGTTTTACCTATTTTCTTCCTATTTGGATGCATTTTATTTCTTTGGTTTGTCTGAATGCTGTGCCTAGGCGTTCCAATACTATGTTGAATAGCAGTGGTGAGAGTGTTCATCCTTGTCTTATTCCAGATTTTAGTGGGAAGGTTTTCAATTTTTCTCTGAGTATTATATTTGCTGTGGGTTTGTCATAAATGGCTTTGATTATGTTAAGGAATGTTCCCTCTATACTCAACTTTGGTAAAGTTTTTTTTTTTTGTCATGAATGGATTTTGTACTTTGTCAAATGTTTTTTCTGCATGTATTGATATGATAATGTGGATTTTTAACTTTTCTTTTACTAATGTGATGTATGATATTGATTGATTTGCATATGTTGAACCATCCTTTTGAACCTGGTCATGGTCTACTATTTTTTTGATATGTTGCTGGATTTGGTTGGCTAAAATTTTGTTGAGAATTTTTGCATCTGTATTCATCAAATATATTGGCCAATAGCTTTCTTTTTTGGTGGTATCTTTGTCTGGTTTTTGAATTACTGTGATGGTGGTGTCATAGAATATCTTTGGGAGTGTTCCTTCTTCTTCAAAGTTTTGAAAAAGTTTATGGGAGATGGATATATGTTCCTCATTGTATGTTTTGTAGAATTCTCCTGTGAAGCCCTCTGGTCCTGGACTTTTATTTGAAGGGATTGTTTTTATGATGTATTCAATTTCATTTCTAGTAATCTATCTGTTCAGTTGACCTATTTCTTCTTGATTTAGTTTTAGCAGGCTGTATACTCTAGAAAGTTGTGCATTTCTTCTAGGTGGTCAAATTTGTCAGCATACAATTGTTTGTAGTAATCGCACATTTTTTTTTTTTTTTTTGTATTTCTGTGGTATCCGATGTGGTTTCTCCTTCTTTATTTCTTATTTTATTTGGTTTTTTTTTTCCTCTCCTCTTCTTGGTGAGTTTAGCCAGAAATTTGCTAATTTTGTTTACCTGTTCAAATAACCAGCTCTTGGTTTTATTGATTTCTTTTATTGTTTTATGAATATCTATTTTATTGATTTCCTCTTTGATCTTTATGATTTCTTTCCTTCTACAGAATTTAGGTTTTGTTTATTCTTTTTCTAATTCATTTAGCTGGGGATTATGTTGTAAATTGAGATTTTTCTTCTTTTGTGAGGAAGGCCTTATTGCTATGAACTTCCCTCTGAGCACTGCTGTTGTGGCTTCCTATAGATTTTGAGTGGTTGTGTCTTCATTATCATTTGTCTCAAGGTATTGTTTTAATTTCCTTCTTGATTTCCTCATTTATCCATTTACTTTTTTAGGAGCATGTTGTTTAGTCTCCATGTAGTAGGTTTTTTCTTATTTCTTTTCCTATGGTTGATTTCCAATTTCATGCCATTGTGGTCAGAGAAGATACTTAAAAAATTTCTATACTCCTAATTTTGTTGAGGTTTGCTTTGTGTCCCAAGGTGTGGTCAATTCTTGATGTGCACTTGAGAAGAATGCATGTTCTGACTTCTTTGGATGTAATGTCCTGAGAATGTTGTCTAACTTTTCTGTTTTTAATTATATATATTATATATATTTTATATTATATTATATATATATATTATTTTTTCTTACTTTACAGCATGGCAACCCATTATTTACATGTACACATTATTTTTTCTCAAATTTCATGTTCCATCATACGTGACTAGACAGAGTTCCCAGTGCTACACAGCAGGATCCCATTGCTAATCCATCCCAAAGGCAACATTCTGCATCTATTTACCCCAAGCTCCCAGTCCCTCCCACTCCCTCCCCTTCCCCCTTGGCAACCACAAGTCTCTTCTCCAAGTCAATGCTTTTCTTTTCTGTGGAAAGTTTCCTTTGTGCCCTATATTAGATTCCAGATATATGTGGTATCATATGGTATTTGTCTTTCTCTTTCTCACTTATTTTCTATTGTGTCCTTTAGGATCTCTGTTGGCTTATTGATTTTCTGTCTTGAGGATCTGCCTTTTGATGTGGGTGGGGTGTTATAGTCTCCTACTATGTTTGTGTTCCCATCAATTTCTCCTTATATCTGTTAGTATTTGTTGTAGGTATCTGTGTGCTCCTATATTAGAGGCATATCTATTGACAATTATAATATCCTCTTCTTGAATGGATTCTTTAATCCTTAAATAATGCCTTTTCTCTTTCTTTATGGCCTTCATTTTAAAATCTATTTCATCTGATATGAGTATTGAAACTCTTACTTTCCTGTCTTGTCCATTGGCATGAAATATATTTTCCCATCCCCTCACTTTCAAACTATATATGTCCTTTGCTCTAAGATGAGTTTCTCGTAGACAACAGAATGAATTACTTTGCTTTTTTACCCAATTTGTCATTCTATGTCTTTTGATTGGAGCATTCAGTCCATTGATATTTAAGGTGATTATTGATAAGATATTTATTTATTGCCACTTTAAACCTTGTTTCCTGTTGAGCCTATGTTTCCCTCTTTTTTTTTTTTTTTTGATTGGATGGTTTCCATTTCTCTTTTATGCTGGAGTAGTTTTCTTTTTAGGTTTTGTGAATGTCATATTCAGTTTTAATTTGTGGTTGCCCTGTTTTTTAAGTACATTAACCCTGTCCTATATGTGCTTGTTTTTGCCTGATAGTTATATAGGCTCAAACATGTCACTAAAAATAAATACATAAAAAGAATCTATACTTTCCTTACCCACATTTTATGATTTTGATGTCCTTCTATTAACATCTTCATATTTAGATCTGTATGCTTGCTTATTTAAGTGACAGCTTTCCAAATGTGGTTTCCTCCATCCTAATTATCCTTTTTTTCTCTCTCTCTCTCTCTCCTTTTTTTTAATTTAGAGAAGCTCTTTAAGTATTTCTTTTAGAATGGGTTTCGTATTGCTGTACTCTTTTACCTATTGTTTGTTGGAGAAATTCTTTATTTCCCCTTCTATTTCAAATGATATTCTTCCTAGATAGAGTGTTCTAGGTTGCAGATATTTTCCTTTCAGCACTTTAAATATATTTTGCCCCTCCCTTCTGGCCTGTAGTGTTTCTTTAGAGAAATTAGCTGATAGCTTTATGGGGGTTCCCTCGTCAATACACTTTGCTTTTCTCTTGTTGCCTTTAAAATCCTCTCTTTATCTTTAACTTTTATGATTTTTATTACAATATGTCTTGGTGTGAGTCTGTTCAGATTCAAATTGTTTGGGGCCCTCTGTGCTTCTTTTATCTTAACATCAGTATCCTTTAGGTGTGGAAAGTTTTCAGCCATAATTTCTTCAAATATATTTTCAATCTGCTTTTCTTTTTCTTTTCCTTCTGGAATTCCTCTTATGTGTAGATTGGCCTGATTTATATTATCCCATAGGTTTCTTATATTGTTTTCATATTTTTTCATTTGGTTTTCTGTCTGCTGTCCTGATTGGGTGATTTTCATTATTCTATCTTCCATGCCACTAGCTCATTCCTCTGCATTATTCATTCTGCTCTTTATTGCCTTTAGCTCAGTTTGTAGCTCTGAAAATGAATTTTGTAATTTTTCTTGGCTCCTCCTTATATTTTCTACTTCCCTCCTAAAGAAACATGCATTACTATTTATATCCTCTCTTAATTCCTTCTGTATTTTCAGTATCTTCCTTTGAACTCAATGTCTGTCAGGTGCCAAAGGTCCATTTCATTTTTGACTGCTTTAGGTGAATTCTCCTATTCCTTTACCTGGTAATGGTTTCTGAGTTTCTTTATCTTGCTTGTGTTTTTCTTTATCTGTGAGTTTGGCAAAGCCAAACTGTAGTCTTGTAAGGCTATTTTTATGCAAGAATAACTCTTTGTATTTTTGAGGGGATACTATTTATTTTTGGTGTGGGAATTTGAATGTTTGCTGTTTGTTTCTTTGGTGTGAGCCGGCTATCATTTCCAGGATGCTCAGTTTGTTTTCAGTGAGAAGTAGGCAGTGGGTAGGACCAGAAGTCAGTGCCTGGTCATTGGGATCTCAACAGAAAGACCTGCAGGAAGGTGTCACAGGATACTCCTAGCTGCAGGGCCCTGGGAAGTGGTAATGAGCTCTAGGCAGATCTTAAAGGTGACCATAGCATTTGGCAGTAGCAACAGCAGGGCCTATGAATTCCCAGGGAAGTTAGAGCAGCAACAGCTTGTATTCAATTGCAATGCTCTCCTCTGAGTTGATTGGAACCACAGGTGGTTCCATTTCAGGGACCCTATTGGTAGCAGGTCATAACCATCTCTAAAGTCAGTGATAACTGTGGTGGTTTACCTCCACCACCTATAGATCATGCATGAAGCAACCCATCTGACTTAGCCCACATATGACTTGCTATACATGGTGATCCTAGTTACAGAATCCTGGGAAGTGACAGAGATCAGGCATGTGGGTAGTGCCTGGAATGTTTGGCAGTGGCAACAACAGGGTGGGTGTGTTCCCAGGGGTGTGAGACCACCAACAGGTGGTGTTTGGTCACAATCCCCTCCTCTATGGTTCTCTTGATATGAATGGGGCTGCAAACGATTTTTGTTTAGGTATCCCCTATGGCAGTGGGCCACACCCACCTCTGTAATCTGGGATAACTGCAGCAGTTTGCCCCCACCACATGCCAACCACAAAATAAGAACCCTGTCCCACTTAGCCCATGTAGGATTTGCTGCACCAGATGCTCCTAGGTATAGGGTCTTCAGAAGGGACAGTGGTCAAGTGTCTGTGTGCCACCCAGAACATTTGGCAGTGGCAGCTGCAGGGTGGGTGTGTTCCCATGTGAGTGTGAGCAACAGCATATGGTGCTTGGTTGCACTGCCCTCTTTTTCTCTTTTTTGCCAACCCCTGAGGTGACTGGGGTTCCAGGTGGAGCCCACTCACAGGCCTCCAGTGGTGGCAAGCCACACCTCCCTCTGACCTCTGAGATGACTTCTGCGGTCTGTCTCTGCCACCTGTAGATCATGCTAGAGGCACCACTTCACACCTAGCCCCCTGATGCCCTTAGCTCACACAAGAGGTACCTGATAACTGGTAGCCTGCACAAGAAACTCTCAATCTCTTCTAAATGAGCAAGAGGCTTGTGGCCTGTAGTCTGTGCAGAGCAGCCAAGACCTCTAAGCCCACAGGCATGCACATGCTTTAAAACAGTGAGTTTCCTATGGTAGTGCACCCTTCCTCCTCTCTCCTTACCAACAATGGTGCCCTGCCTCTCCTGCAGGTCCAGACCTTCTCCTGGGTTCCCTCTGCCATGTCAATCCCCTGCTCAGCCCATGGCATACTGCTCCCCCACCCATGGTGAACTGCTACTTAGTTCCTCAGGCTCTCCTCACATAGCCAGCCACAGTCCTCTCCCCAGGACTGACCTCTGGATCCTGAGTCTCAGTGCCCAGGCCCCACATGAGCATCTCAGCCTGTGGTGTCCAGACCTGTGGTTCAGATGATCTGTGTGGCTCTCACAATGCTTTGCTGTTCTCAGTCCAGCTGGTGCATTTTCTCAGTAAACTTGAGGTCCCACCTACTCGGCTGATCTTTCCTCAGGTGGCTTCCAAGGAGGTGGGTTCATTTTCTCCTTCACACCTCCCTCTTGGGAATGCTAGTTCATTCCAGATACCTTTTCTTTCTCTCTTTTATTCATTTGTTCTACCCAGTTATGTCAAGAGTTTCTTGCCCTTTTAAGAGGTTTAAGTTCTTTTGCTTAGTGGGTTAAAGATACAGCATTGCTGTGAACTCTGGTATAGGTTGCAGATGTGGCTCAGAACCCATGTTGCTGTGGCTGTAGTGTAGGCTGGCTGAAACTCCAATTCCAGCCCTAGGCTGGAACTTCTGTATGCTGAGGTATAGCCAAAAACCCACCAACATAAATGGGGGTTTATAAGCAAGAGACCTGATGTGGGCTTCATAATTAACACTGTGCGGTCTAGGCAGAGCTCATTGGGGAGGTAATATCCAATAATGTTATTGAGGACAAGTAAGTGAGCCATGGTGATACATGGACAAAAGCATGGAGATCATCACCTAAAAAAATTTTGAAGTGAGATGGTGCCTGGTCAATTCCAGGGACATTACTGTGGCCTCTGTAGCTGAATGGGATTAAGTTGGGAAGGGATGATGGATAATTAGTTCTGTGATAACAGAGGAGCAGATTTTTAGAGCACTTAAGGTCATGGTGTGTGTATTCACCAATGTTCTCCAGAGAAGTAGAATAAATATGGTGTGTGTGTGTGTGTGTGTGTGTGTGTGTGTGTGTGTGTGTGTGTTTGTCTAAGGAAGAGTGATTTATGGAGTTCTTGCTATTGCACAAGGATTGGTGGCATCTCCGCAGTGGGTTAAAGGATGCAGTGGAGTAGGCTGCAATGGCACCTCTGATATGATCCCTGGCCTAGGAATTTCTGTATGCCATGGGGCAGACAAAAAAGAAGAAAAAAAGAGAGAGGTTTATTTTAAAGAAATGGCTAATATGATTTTGGAGTATAAAAAGTATAAAATCTGCAGTGTATGTTGGCAGGTTGGAAACACATGAAAAGTTTCAGTTTGAGTCTGAAAGTAGGCTGCTGACAGAAGTGTCTCTTCTCTGTGAGAGGTCATTCTTTTTCTTAAGGTCCTTAACTGATTGGGTGAGGCCCACCCTCATTATGGAGGACAGTCTTCTTTATTCAGAGTTTTCAGATTACACTGCTAATCTCATTCACTCAGATACCTTCATGGAAACATCTAGAATTGTGTTTGAACAAATAACTGGGTGCTATTGCCTCAGAAAGTTGACATATAAAATTAACCATTATAATTGAGTTTTGGTTCTCAGTCTGATTTGGGAACCTGCTGGAAGGGATTCCATATAGGAATAACATGGCCATACTTGATTTTGTTATTGTTTCTTTAAAAACACCCAGAGTTTTGGTAGTATAAATGACATACAATAAACTTCCTATACCTAAAATATATGATTTGACACAGAAAACTGCATATAGCTGTACTATATGACCTGGCCATCCAACTCCTGAGCATATATCCATTTAAAACTACAATTAAAATAGATAGATGCACCACTGTGCTCATAGCAGCACTTTTCAAAATAGGCAAGACATGGAAATAACTTAAATGGCCATCAACAGATGAATGGATACAGAAGAAGTGGTGTGTGTGTATATATACATAAATAATTCTATTATACATATATAATAGAATAATATTCAGGCCTAAAGAAGTGTAAAATATGCCATTTGCAGCAACATGATGCAAGTGCATATTCTTCTACTAAGTGAAGTAAGTTAGAAAGACAAAGACAAACATCATATGATACACTTATATGTGAAATCTACAATAAGGCACAAATGAGCCTTTCTACAAAAAACAGAAGCTGACTTTTAAGACATGGAGAAGAGACTTGTGGTTGCCCTGGGGAGAAGGATGTTCATTTGTGCTGTATATTATATTCCAGTTATAAGTTATATAATATGGTATTTGTCTTTCTCTTTCTGACTGATTTCACTTAGTAGGAGAGTCTCTAGTTCCATCCATGTTGCTACAAATGGCATTATGTCATTCTTTTTATGGCTGAGTAGTATTCCATTGTGTATATATACCACATCTTCCTGATCCAGTTGTCTGTCCATGGACATTTGGGTTTTTTCCAGAGACTTGGCTATTGTGAATAGTGCTGCAATGATCATGTGGATGTATATGGTTTTTTTTTAAGGAAAATTTTGTCCAGATATATGCCTAAAAGTGGGACTGCTGGGTCATATGGTAGTTCTATGTACAGATTTATAAGGGGTACTTCCATACTGTTCTCCATAGTGGCTGTAACAGTTTCCATACCCACCAACAGTGCAGGAGGGTTCCCATTTCTCCTCAGCCCCTCCAGCATTAGTTATTTGTGGAATTATTACTGATGGCCATTCTTACTGGTGTGAGGAGGTATCTCATGGTAGATTTGATTTACATTTTTCTAATAATCAGGGATATTGAGCATTTTTTCATGTGTTCATTGGCCATCTGTATATCTTCCTTGGAGAAATGTCTATTCAGGCCTTTTGCCCATTTTTCAATTGGGCTGTTGGCTTTTTTGCTGTTGAGTTGTATGGGTTGCTTGTATAGTCTAGAGATAAAGCCCTCATCAGGTGCATCATTTGGAACTATTTTCTCTCATTCTGAAAGTTGTCTTTTTGGTTTCCTTTGCTGTGCAAAACTTGTCGGATTGATGAAGTCCCCTAGCCTGGAAACCTCCATATGCCATGAGTGCAGCCATATAAATGCCAAAAAGACAAAAAAAAATTTTTTAAAGTAAAAAAAAATTAAATTTGCACCCCCAAAAATCAAATACCTGGGACTACACCTGACCAAGGAGGAAATGGACTTATATGTTGAGAACTATAAAACTTTGAGCAAGGAAATTAAAGAATATGTAAAGAAATGTAAAGATATTCCATGTTCCTGGAATGGAAAAATTAATATTTAAAAAAATGGCCATACTACTCAAAGAAATCTACAGATTCAATGCAATCCCTATCAAAATACCCATGACATTTTTCACAGAACTAGAACAAACAATCCAAACATTTATATGGAACTACAAAAGACCTAGAATTGCCAATGAAATCCTGAGAAACAAAACCCAAGCAGGGGGCATAACTCTTCCAGACTCCAAGGAGTATTACACAGCCACAGTTGTTAAGACAGTGTGGTACTGGTACCAAAACAGACATACAGACAAATGGAACAGAATAGAGAACCCAGAAATAAACCCTGACACCTATGGTCAATTAATCTTTGACAAGGGAGGCAAGAACATAAAATGGGGAAAAGAAAGTCTATTCATCAAGAATTGCTGAAAGACCTGGACAGCTGCATGCAAAGCAATGAAACTAGAACACACACTCACACCATGCACAAAAATAAACTGAAAATGGCTGAAAGACTTAAATATAAGACAAGACACCATCAAAATCCTGGAAGAGAACATAGGCAAAACATTCTCTGACTTCAAACTCATGAATATTTTCTCATGTGTGTTTAACTTTTTAAAAAATATTCAAACTTTTTTATATTCCCATGAGCAGTTTATAAGTGTTTCATTTCCATCATATCTTCAGTGACACTGAGATAAGCAGTCTTTTCAATTTTATCCAGTCTAATAGGTGCATAATTGTGTAATCAAGCTTTCAGACATGGTGATTGAAGGTGTGTCTGTGTTCTTGGAAAAGAATCTTGTAACACTGGGTATTTAATAAAAAGTTCCATGCATGATTTTCATCATTCTGCAGCACTTCTTACCATTTCCATGCCATTCATTTTGCATAAATAATATTTAATACATCTCCCACCTTTTTGTGTTTTCTAAGACAGGGATTTCTCTTTATAGTATTAACTGTTATGTCTCTAGAAAATATATCAGTATTACATTTGTGGGAACCCTAATTGTTATTTAAGGGAATGAGTGAATGAATGAATTGATAAATTCATTCAACAGTTACCAATTAGAATTAACCTGTCATGAGCCATAGATGATCTCTAGTGATACAAAGACATTGACAATAAACCTTAACATTTGGTAAGATTTCATTAAGTGCTCATTTAACCACCCTTCAAATTCAAATGAAGAGAACAATTAGTATTTCCACTTTGAAGAAATTGAGTCTCAGTGGTCTTTGATAAATTGCTCAAGTTATGCTCTCTTTGTAGGTGAAGAACACAGAGTCTTTTTTACAGAGTTTCATATTCAATCCCCCTTCTCCTGAACAAGGCATAGACCATGCCCTAAAAAGCCTTCCAATGGAATGGGGAGATGTGCACATTTTAAGGGGCTTTTTGTTCTAATGAATGCCTATGTCAGTTGTGGGGAACCTGCAGAAGCCTTTCCACTGCCAGTGACATACAGTGTCCTTGCAAAAAGCTGTGCTCATGAAACAGAGGACACAGGGTATGGGGGAAGTCCTACTTCTCATCAGAGACTTGAATAGAAGCCTGAAGTACCACTGATATCTGGGAAACTTTCTCCTTTTAAACCAGGTACAGCTCAGCCCTTGTGGACCCTAATCATCCTCCTTCCCAAGGGGACTATAGGACTTTCAGCAATTGCCCCAGTGGACTCCTTCTCTAGTTGTGGCTCATGTTGGACTCACTCCAGGGTCTCGTTTGCATGGAGAAAAGGAGATCTCCTTGCATATTGTTTTGAAGTTGTAGAACCAACAGGAGAGTCTGTAAGGTCCTCAGGCCACCAATTTGTTCTCTTTTTCTTTGGATCCTGGGTCTTCTGAATGGAAAGTGAGGATTCAGGTAACAGAATGAAATAGTACGTATTTGAATGCAGAGCCCAGGTATATATCAGAAGGAGCCCAGAAACCTCCATAGTCATGCAGGGCTGAGAGGATATTTAAGTTCCTCAGGGTCAACAGTTAATGTGGAGCATAGCCCAGACCCAGTTCTTCTGAATCTAAGCCCAAGGACTTGATCTATTTCATCTAACTTTTCCTGGAAAACGTTTCTAGAAAACCTTTGTGATTATTGGTTAATGTGTGTTTGCATGTATCAATCTCTATTTATATTCTGAGTTCATACATCTTATATGTGATTTTTGGTGGTGTTGGTTTTATATTTGTTGAAATTATTCAAGAATTGTTTGTTCACACTTATGTGGATTATTCGTGAGTACTGTCTTGTGTATTAGTTAGGAATTTATTTTTGTGAATCTTTGGGTAACTGAGCCATGAGCCATGGTTTCTGTCCTATAGATCACAGGTGGCAAGAAATTATAAATCAGGAATTTAATTGTGCACATTAGTGTGTGGTTCACATACAAGTTAAAGGGGCTTCTGTTTTAATGCCTACGAGCCCAAATAATCCTTTACCTATCGTTCAACAGTGGCTGTATCTCTGCATTAGTCAGCGGGTTCATGTGCATTTTCATCCCTGGGTATGTGCCATGTACTAATGGATATGATCTCATTGTCTGCACTGTGTCAGACTGGGTCCCAATCCTCAGTCTGGTCCTTAAATGTTCTTGTGATTTTAGGAAGTGACTTCAATTATTGTCAGGTCATGGATCCTCACACATGCAAAAGAAGGAAGTCTTCCATCATCCCAGTGTTATTTTGAGGACTAAGTGAGGAAAGCATGCAAATTATTCATGATGAAGCCTGATACAGAGATGGTGCTCAGTATAAAGGAGGTATTTTTATTATCTTGCTCCACACTCCATGCTTGTGTCAACATGTTGAGGTCTGTGAAAACAGTCCATCCAAATTTTCCTTCTCAAACTTCAGGGTCACATTCTGACCTACCTTTCACAGCTCATGGCCCAGCTGTCTCCTTCACAATGTCCTACATGAAACAAGTTTCCTGGTTGCTCTTGATCATCTTGTTCTCTTCTGGTTTCTCTGTGAGGACCAACAGAATGTATGTCAGTGAGTAGCCATGCCTCTATAAATGGTCATCATTTTCCTCCTTGGTGGCGATGAAGTGAAATAACCAGTGACCCAAGCAAGAACATGGTCTTGTTACTAAGTCCAAACTTGTATTTCTTATTTTATTTATTTATTTATTTATTATTTCCTCAGTGAATTTATTATATTTATAGTTGTACAATGATCATCACAATCCATTTTTATAGGATTGCCATCCTACAACCGCAGCTCATTCCCCCACACCCCAAACCGTCTCCTTTGTAAACCATAAGTTTTTCAAAGTCTGTGAGACTTTGCTGATCTGTTCTGCAAATAAATTCCATCTGTCCTTTTTTCAGATTCCACATGTCAGTGAAAGCATTTGATGTTGGTGTTGCATTGTATGACCAACTTCACTCAGCATGATAATTTCTAGGTCCATCCATGTTGCTAAAAATGCTGGTATTTCATTCCTTTTAATTGCTGAGTAATATTCCATCATGTATATGTACCACATCTTCTTGATCCACTCCTCTCTCCATGAACATTTAGGCTGTTTCTGTGTCTTGACTATTGCAAAGAGTGCTGCAATGAACATTGGAGTACATGTGTCTTTGCGAGTCATGGTTTTCTCTGGATAGATTCCCAAGAGTGGGATTGCTGGATCAAATGGTAGTTCTATGTTTAGTTTTCTGAGGCATCTCCACACTGTTTTCCACAGTGGTTGAACCAATTTACAATCCCACCAACAGTGTACTAGGGTTCTTTTTCTCCACACCCTCTCCAACACTTATTGTTTGTAGACTTTTTGATGATGGCCATTCTGGGAGTGTAAGGTGGTACCTCAGAGGTTTTGATTTGCATTTCTCTACTAATGAGGGATGTGGAACATCTTTTCATGTGTTTCGTGGCCATCTGCATGTCTTCTTTGGAGAACTGTCTTTTTACATCTTCTGCCCATTTTTTGATGCGGTTGTTTGTTTTTTTTGGTATGGAGCTGCAGAAGATGTTCACAAATTTTGGTCCAGACACTATAAAACTCTTGGAGGAAAACATAGGCCAAACACTCTCTGACATAAATGACAGCAACATCTTCTCAGATCCACCTCTTAGAGTAATGACAGTAAAAACAAAAATAAACAAATGGGACCTAATTAACCTTAAAAATTTTTGCACAGCAAAGGAAACCCTAAATGAAATGAAAATACAACTCACAGAATGGGAGAAAATTTTTGAAAATGAATTGATTGACAAGGGATTAATCTCCAACCTTGTATTTCTTGATACATGATAGGCCATTAAATTGGGAAACAATTTTGGGGGGCAGCAAATAGTGTATTTATTTGGAAAGCCAACAAATGGAGAAAATGACATCCCAAAGAAACATCTTCCTGAGTTAGAATTCAGGCTTTTCTTATACTAAAGTGGGTAAATATATGGTTGGTTTATGCAAACTTCTTGGTGTTGGACTTGCTTCTTCTTGCATCTATGCCTACATAGGTCAGGTCACAGTGCTCCCATAAACCTCCAAATGCACAAATATTATTCTCTGTTATGCAGCTTTTTAATCTCCATATGAATGGGAAAGTGTTACACATTTAAAGATCAGAGGTTTGTAAATGGGCTCTTTTGTATATTTCAGGCTAGAGGCAACATTCCTCACTGGTAGCAAAGCAATAGGATACAAAGGTTAAAGTAAAAGAAACAAGTTCAATATGGAGTCAGACTTGTTCTTTTTTTCAGTCTCTGAGGGGCCTTGCTGTCCTGCCCATATACTTGAGTGAGAATGTCTATTTTGAGTCCTTCTTCAGGGCTCTGTGTTTGGTAGTCCTTACCTCTGACCTAACTTCTAAAGCAGTATCGTTTGTCTTATATGCATAGAAATGAGACACCAAGAATTTTTTTTTTTTTTAAATGTGGAAGCAGCATTTATTTCTGCTGGCACTGGCTCAGCTGATTAGTATCCAAAGCCTGGGCCCTGAATGCAGTGGTGCACCACCTTATACACCCTGCTTGTTTTCTCACTACATCTAAGTTTCTTTGTCCCCCTTATCAGTAATACTATAAATTTTGTGCAGACAAGTATAAGTGTGCCTGTGCTCATGGATATAGGTTATGCTACTTTACTACAGAACTAGGCATCCACACAGATGCTGGCAGTGCAGCACTTCACCTTCCTTTTGATCTAGGAGTGCTGGGCCCCTTTCCCTATATTCCCACCTTTGATGCTCTGATTCCTTTCCAGGGTCAAAGAGCATCATCTCTTGCTAGGGAATTATATTTCCACAGCACCATCACATGTGTGTCTGTTTTTCTCTTGACTATAGCTTCAATGAGTTCAGAGAGAGATCTTATAACTAGAGGAGACAGGCAGGGTAAGATCAGGCAGCCTCTAAAGATCTTGAGCATGAAACCTATGAGGGTTTTGAATCCCCCAAATGTTGAAAACTATCACCCAAACAGCTCTCCGTGGTTCCAGCCCTTTTGAGTTTGTATGGAGACATGTGCCAATTTTCTGATGTTTGCAGCTATATTAATTACAGCCTGGCCATTGTCATCTCTCTGGAGGCAGCAGTCAGACTGATTAAATTTTCCACATGCTTCTCCTTCCTCTGCTAATAGATAGTCTGGGACTAAGCAGTTTTGTTAAATAGCTACATGCATTTGTGACTGTTTTGTCCTGAGTTCCAGGCATGTGGCTGTTTGGTTAGTAATCATTTCCAGTCCCATCTCCAACCTGATAATTCCATTGAGCATGTATATGGGGGTGGAATTTGTGCCTACTAAAGGGGGAAAAAAAAACCAGATTAGAAGCAACCAATAGTAACAAAGCATCCTACCCATAAGTTGAAGCAGCATGTGAGCAGGGAACTCTCACCACATTTCCAGTTTTCAGGAGCAGTTGCTGCCAACCCTATGGCAAATATTAGAATAGTAACTGCAATAACAGACAGGTACAAGGGGTGGCAGTGCATCACAATTAGGGGACAAAAATGAGCAGGCACAGTCTATTTATTCTGCCTGGCAGCCAATTCCTTGAGCTTTTGCTGTGTATAGACTAGTCAGCCTCCATAATGACTAGAGCAAGGCTGTCATCCTTGCAGGTCCCTGGAGCTGCAGCTTTTTTCTTTCAAATGGCCAGCTTGCAAAGTGTTGACCAGTCAGGGATGCACTCCCAGGTCTTGCGATGCTGGTCTTACTCTGCTGTGGTGACTCCAAGGAGCCACTGCTGACACCTTTACTGCAGTATGGGTGGATAAAATGACAGTAAATGGGCCACTCCAAAGAGGCTTTAATGGCTGGACATCCTTTTTTTTTTTTTTTTTACCCATACAGCATCCCCTGGTTTGAAAGGGTGGGGGTGTGTGGTTAGACTCAGGCAACCTTTACCTAACTCACCAAAGGAGGGTGACCAGGGTGCAACCTAGTGCCTGCCCCTGCTGTCTCAGGATGAGGATCCCTAATTCCTTTAAGTCCCCCCTTCATACCCTTAATAAGATGAGGTGGGTGCCCTTAAAGGATTTTGTAAGGAGAAAACCCAGTCTGTTAGTAGCACTGGACTTAATTCTGTACAAGGCTGCTGGCAAGAGCTAGTCCAAATGCAGGTGTGTCTCCTGACACAGTTTACTTAATTGCAGTTTCAGAGTCCAATTCACCTGTTCCACCATCCTGGAGCTCTGGGGCTGATAAGCTGTGTGCAACTTCCAGGTGATTTTTAATCCCTTTGTCACCAGTTGCACTACTTCCACCACAAATGCCAGTCTATTGCCTGACCCAGTGGTGATTGGAATCCAAAATTGGGGAATGATTTCCTATAGAAGGAATCAAGCCACATTCTGTGCCTTCTCTGTGTGAGTTGGGAAGGCGCTACACAAACAGGGAATGTATACACAAACACTAACAATTATTTATAGCCTCAGACATGGGGGATCTCAATAAAGTCAACAATTACATTTTCAAATGGGGCCCCTCTGAAAATTTGCACCCCAGGGGCAGCCCTATGCCCCTGTCATGGGTTTTTTTATGCACATATTTCATACTGTTCACATATTACCAAGGCTATGCTGGCAAGCCTAGGGATGTAAATGTGTCCACCCTGTACATTCTCAAGAGCCTTCTGGCCAATATGAGTCTTCTGATGAATTTGCTTAACAAAGCCTGGGCTATGGCCTCAGGAACTGCAATTTGGACATCTTCAAATTCCCACCATCCACCTGGCAGGTAATTTCCTTTTTCAGTTTGGAACCAAGTGCTCTCATGCTCTGAGTAGTTAGGGTCCCATTCTGACAGCAGGGTAGGGAACAGTGCAATAGTCAGGGCCACTGATTCTATTGTCCCCTTGGAGCCTGCAAGTTTTGCTTCCTGGTATGCTCTATGCTTTGTTTCCCCCAAGTGAAAGTGATGTCCCCCTTTTGATATCCCCCACAGTGCATAACTTTTAGGGGCCCATACAGCATCTAAAATTTCAAGAATCTCCTTGTCATGATTTATATCCTTCCCTCCTGAGTCAATTAGCCCCTTTTACTTATATAAATCCCCATTTATATGGAGGGTGGTGAAGGCATATTTGGAGTCAGTGTATATATTGACATGTATCCCTGCTACCAGTTGGAGAGTTTGGGTTAGTGCAACGAGCTCTGACCTTTGTGTGGAAGTTCCTTTTGGCAGAAGTTTTGCTTCAACCATGGAATGTAAGGTCACCACAGAATACCCAGCAAGGTGTTCTCCCTCTTTTACAAAGCTGCTACCATCGGTGAAATATTCAGCATCTGGATCTTAAGGGGTTTGTCTGTTAAATACTGCCAGCTATAAAATGCCTAATCCATAACCTCAACACAGTGATGATCTGGCTGGCCTGGCCCAACAGGCAGTAGGGTTGTAGGGTTTATGGTCCTCCCTACCTCCAGGCAAATGCATGGATTTTCACATAGCATTACCTGATTCTTGACCATTTGGGCATTAGCCAGTATTGTCCCTTATATTCCATTAATGTCAGCACCAAATGTGGCACATGGACTGTTAGTTCCTGTCCAATAGTCAATTTATTTAGCTTCTGTCACTAGAAGCACTGTGGCTGCAAGTGCCCACAGGCAGGGTGGCCATACATGGGCAACAAAGGTCAAGTTCTTTGGAAAGATATGCCACTGGATGATGCCCCTTCCCAAACATTTGTGTTAAAACCCCTACTGTGACCCTGGAGAACTTGTGTACATACAGGAAGAAGGGCTTAGAGATATCTGGGAGTTGCAAGCCAGGTGCCTTGGTGAGGGCTCACTTGATTTCTTCAAAGGCTTTTTTCTATACTCTTTCCCACAACAAAGGCTTCTGTTCTCCCCCCATTTTGTCCTCATAAAGTGGTTTTGTCAAAATGGAGAAGTTAGGTATCCAAATCATACAGGAACCTGTGGCCCAGAGAAATTTCTGAGCCTGGTGTCAGATGGAGGGAACTGGCGTTGAGTGTACATCCTGCCTTTTCTCAGGGCTGCATTGATATTATCCCTGGGGATATGAAAGCCAAGGTATTTAACCTTTTGATTCTTATTGTTTAAAAAAGCCCCTTTGTGGCACTCCAGTATTTTAAATCCCCAGGCATTATTAGGGTCCCATTGGGGATTTTCTTCTTTACTTTGGAGCTGGCTATGGGCATAAGCCTGTGCATTTGCTGTTCCCCTTGGCCTGACGTTTTGGTTGCTTTCCCACCAGTGTATATGGGGTTAACACTGGCAGCTCAGGAGAGGCAGCTACTGGTGAAGTCATGGATGAATCGAGGGATGGGCTGCTGGGGATGATATCCTCTTTGGGAGACAGCATCTCCTGGTACAGCCTGGCTGTTGGGAATGCCTGGAGGCAGTGGAGGGTACAATGGTGCGTAAGGTGGAGGTATTTACTCTGGTTCCCCAGATAAAATGGCTTTTTGAGGTCCCTTGGCACTTTGAAGGAGCCATTATTTGAGCTAACATGATGTTGCAGTTTTCTTCTAGACAGGCTCTCAGCCACAGTGGCTGGGAAAGGATTGTGTCTTGCCAGCAGTCAATATAAGGGAGTTGGTTCAGGTGTCCTGGGTCACCTGCAACAATCCTAAACAGCCTACTAACCATTTCTCTATCTAGTGACCCCCCAAAAAGTAGGTCAATCTATTTTACAGAATATCCAGAGTTTTAGGGGAGACAACATTTTACCATAATTTCCTGAATATCCCTTCTTAAAATTCTTTACCATGCACTCCAAGGGGGTTTGTTTACTCTGGTTTTTGCCCATTTTCCTCCCCTGAAAGAAGAGGACCAGACAACACAAGGAGGGGAGGGAGGAGAAAAGGGAAGTTGGAAACAATCTCTTCCTCTGCCTCCAGTGCTCTCCTAGGGGAGATATTTCAGGCTCCTCTTAGCATTGGTGAGACTGTATAAACCCCACATCAGGACCTCTCTGAAGAGCCACCTTAAGCCATATGAGGTCACCATGGACCCATGGATGGGGACTAAACACTCGCTTCAGCCTGTCTGGTTGAGTTGGAACTCTCATGTCTGTCTCAGTCACTCACATTTACTTGCATTCACAGGACATCTCCAACCTGCTGCCCAGCACCTTAGAGGTGCATTTTCCTCTCTTGTCTCATCTAGGAGAACACCTGTGAGACTAGTAGGGCAACTCTGGGAGGTGATCAGGCTCCCCTTCTTCCTCTTAGGGGCAAGCCTCCAAAGTGAACCTGGGTTCTTACCAGTCTGATGGGTGGCCCTCCCTAGGCAGGTTCCTGGGCCTCCCTGGGTTCTGTTGTGCTCCCAGGGTCTTCACCCTTACAAGTTGGGAATGCTAGACCCTATGGATCAGCAAGTCCACTGGCTCCAGGGAGATCACCTCTCCTGGCATCCCAGGTTGTACCCCTGAGACAAGGGAGGTGAAATCACTGTCTCTGAATCCTGGATGAGCCCCCAGAATATGTGAGTGGGGCTTATGTGCAGAGAAATGAGACACCAAACTTTTTTTTTAAGCTGGTACTGGCTCAGAGGATTAGTATCCAGAGGCTGAATGCAGCAGGAGGCTTCCTTATATACTGCACTTATTTTCCCAATACATCTAAGTTTCTTTGTCCCCCTTATCAGGTATACTATGAATTTTGGGCAGACATCTGTAGGTTATGCTGCATTACTACAGAACTACACATGTGCCCACTGATGCTGGTGGTGCTGCACATCAACTTCCCTTTGACCTAGGAGGGCTCAGTCCTCTCCCAGTATATATTAACCTGGAATTGACCATCAGAAAGTCAAGTCACCTGAAGTAAGTAATTTATCTCTTAGCTACAATTTCCACATTTATCAAATGAAGACATAAGGTTTGCCTTGTGTACCAAAGAGTCCTAAAATATAATTATTGTTTTGAGTGGTTAAAGCATGTGAAAATATTTTGTATGATATAAAAATGGGAGTCATAAATTTTTCTTAGAGGGAGTTAGGAACATTTTGGAGAAAGGTAGCTGACATAATAGAGCTTCTGTGGATGTTTTAACTACTGAGTGTGTAATTTCCATGCTGAGTGGTCAACAGTATGAATCTTGGTGAGACAGACCTGTGTTGTAATTCCACCTGATTCACTTAAATTTGTATATCTTTGAACATTTAAATAATGTAAGCTTTTTATTTCTTCTGGTTAAAATATGTGTAAGAATGTTTATTAAAACTACTGGGAACATTTTTTTGAAAGTGTATATAAAATAATTGGCACAGTGCCTAGAACTATTGACATTGGTTTGGAAGCCTGGATTGTACATTTTTGATAATAGGGGATTTTAAGGGACTCAAAATAGAAAGAATGCAGTGAACTCTACTGGAAGCCCATGACATAGCTTTAGCAATTCTCTGCAAATGTAAGGAGCGCCATGTTCAATTTAAGAAGAAATCGATGATTGATACATCTTCTCTGGTGCCCATTTCACATTTTAATCCTGGCAAATTACAGAGGTTTGAACCTGGATTAATGTAAAAATATAAAAATGAACACAGATACTTCTTAGTTCTTGTTGACTCCTATGTACTCAATATGGGACAGAGCTGTTGTTCAATAATTTGTTATTGAATGAAAAATAAATGTCTGTTGGTGTCATATGGAAAAGATTTGGTTAATGTGAAGGTTTGATATATTATTGAAGCCAGAATTGTCAAGACTGTTATATTCACCAACAATTATGAGAAATAAAGGGAAATGTAGCCAAAATTAAGACTTTTCATAGTACAAAGGACATGGCTCTAATATTATGGCACGTTCATAGACATTTCCCATTTTGGCCAATTCCCAGCTGAGGCAAGCACAGCGTGAGGAGAGAGAACCAGAGAGCCTGTCTGAGTTCCTCTTCTTGGGCTTCCACATTGGACCAGAGCAGCAGGGTGTGTTCTTTATCTTGTTCCTGGGCATGTACCTGACCATGGTGCCAGGGAACCTGCTCACAATTCTGCTTATCAGGCTGGACTCTCACCTCCACACCTCCAGGTACTTCTTCTTCAGCAATGTGGCCCTCATGGACATCTCCTTTTCATCTGTCAATGTCCCAAAGATGCTGATGGACATGCACACTGAGTAGAGATCCATCCCCTATGCCTAGTGCGTAGCACAGATGTATTTTTTTCATATTTTTACTGATCTAGAAAATTTCCTTCTCACCTCAATGGCATATGATTAGTATGCAGCCATCTGTCACTTTCTCCACTATACTAACATCATTGCAGAAGTAATCTGTACCTTACCAGTCACTGTATTTTGGATTCTGTCCTGTTCCAGTGCCCTTTGTCACACCCTCCTACTGGCACAGCTGTCCTGTGCTGACAATACCATCTCCCACTTCTGTGACCTTAGTGCCTTGTTCATGCTCTCATGCTAATACACATCCCTCAATGATCTAGTCATTTTCACATAAGATTTACAGTCATCATCCTCCCACTAATATGCATCTTGGTCTCTTATGTCCACATCAGGGCCACAATCCTCAATGTTATGTCCACCAGGGGGATCTGCAAAGCCTTGTCTACATGTGGCTCCCACCTCTCTGTGGTTTCTCCCTATTATGGAACAATTATTTGCTGTATTTTGTCCCCTTATCTAGCATCTCCAGGGAGAAGGACATAATTTCTTCTGTGATGTACACTGTGGTCATCCCATTGCTGAATCCCTTCATTTACAGACTGAGAAATAGGGACATGAAGGATGCCCTGGAGAGACTCTTCAACAAGGCAGCCGTCTTGTCTCAATGATATTTGCTCATCTTTATAACAGACACAGGTAGTCACATAGCCCCATATCCTACATGTCTAATCTTAAGCCCAGACTGGAATGAATATACTTTAAATATTTGGTAACTTGAATTTCAATTTGTTACACTTATTGTTTCTCTTCCTAAAAACACATTAGTATAAATTGTGAATTCTGAGCTTACCTTATTTATTACTGCTCTTGTCCATGACATTGAGAAATTACATACCTAGGAGTACTTATGTCTATATTCTTATATCAGGGGGATTTGTTAGTTTGTTATAAAAATCTTTATTGAGGTAAAATTGCTCTATGAATGTAGTACACATTTAAAGTGTTCATAATAGTATTGTCATATGTATATACTGTGAAATAACCTCCATAATCTAGTGAAATAATACATTCTTCATTTCCATTTAGTGACCATTTTAATTTTTTATTTTTTTTTCCCACCGTACAGCATGGGGACCAAGTTACACATACATGTATGCATACTTTTTCCTCCAATTTTTGTGTTGTGGTCTAAGTATCTAGACATAGATCTCAGTGCTACACAGCAGGATCTCATTGTAAATTCATTCCAAGAGCAATAGTCTGCATCCATTAACCCCAAGCCCCCAATCCCTCCCACTACCTCCCACCATCCCCCTGGGCAACCACAAGTATATTCTCCAAGTCTATGATTTTCTTCTCTGAGGAAAGGTTAATTTGTGCTGTATATTAGATACCATATATGAGTGATATCATATGGTATTTGCCTTTCATTTTCTGATTTATTTCACTTAGTAGGAGAGTCTCTAGTTCCATCCATTTGCTTCAAATTGCATTATGTCATTCTTTTTATGGCTGAGTAGTATTCCATTGTGTATATAAACCACATCTTCCTAATCCAATCATTTGTCGATGGGAATTTGGGTTTTTTTCCATGTCTTGGCTATTTTGAACAGTGCTGCAATGATAATGTGGATTCATGTGCTTTTTTAAGGAAAGTTTTTTCTGGATATATGCCCAAGAGTGGGGTTGTGGGGTCATATGGTAGTTCTATGCATAGTTTCCTAAGGGTCCTCCATACAGTTCTCCATAGTAGTTGTACCAGCTTCTATTCCCACCAACAGTGTAGGAGGGTTCCCTTTTCTCCAAACCCCGCCAGCCCTTGTTATTTGTGGATTTATTACTGATGGCCATTCTGACTGGTGTGAGATGATATCTCATGGTAGTTTTGATTTGCATTTCTCTAATAATCAGGGATATTGAGCATTTTTTCATGTGTTTGTTGGCCATCTGTATATAAAATGGGAAAAGGAAAGTCTATTCAGCAAGAATTGCTGCGAAAACTGGACAGCTGCACGTCAATCGATGAAACTAGAACACACCCTCACACCATGCACAAAAATAATACAAGACACCATTAAACTCCTGGAAGGAGAGGCAAAACATTCTCTGACATCAACATCATGAATATTTTCTCAGGTCAGTCTCCCAAAGCAAAAGAAATAAAAACAAAAATAAACCAATGGGATCTAATCAAACTGACAAGCTTTAGTACAGCAAAGGAAACCAAAAAGAAAACAAAAAGACAACTTTCAGAATGGGAGAAAATAGTTTTAAATGATGCAATGGACAAGGGCTTAATCTCTAGAATATACAACTAACTTATACAACTTGACAGAAAAAAAGCCAACAACCCAATGGAAAAATGGGCAAAAGACCTGAATAGACATTTCTCCAAAGAAGATATACAGATGGCCATTTTAATTTATTTGTGTCTGGGGTGAGAGAACTTAAGATCCACTGTGCTATTGGATTAAATATAAAGTGTACAATACAGTCTGGTTCACTACACTCGTGCTGTACATTATACCTCAGAAGAACTGACTGTAACTTTGTCCATTATGCTAGTGAAATAAATCAAACTCAAAACAAGGCAAATACTGCATGATCTCACTTTTATGTGGAAACAGAAATAACCAATTCACAGAGTAGAAGATAGGATGGTAGTTGCTAAGGGTTGGGGGGGAAATATGGGTCCCCATTGATTGATGGAAGATCCAGGCTGGTCAGGCTCCCGTGGCATAGAAAAGTGCCAGAGCTGGGACTTGGTAAATTATGTCTTTTCCTCTCCTCACTTCCCATTCATCTTACTTTTCATGTTTTGTTTTGTTGGTGGTGATGATGATGGGTCAGGAG
>CM052682.1:236946414-236974221 GCA_028533215.1 Babyrousa celebensis | reverse complement strand
TCATGACAGGCCAGTAAATTGAAAGACCATTTGTTGGGACAAGGAATAGCTATGTAATTGGAAAGCAAGCAGATGGAGAAGATGGTGTCCCAAAGAACCATCTTCCCTGAATTAGAATTCAGGCTTCTCTTTTCTTAAAGGTGGTTAGCACATGGGTGGTTTCTGCAAACTTCTTGGTGCTGGAATCTTTTCTTCTTAAGAGTTGTCCACATAGGTCAGGACACAATGCTCCTATAAACTTCCAAAGAGGCAAATGTTATTCTTGTTCTGCAACTTTTTATGACCATATTAATGGGAAAGTGTTACACCATTAAATATCAGAGGTGTGTGAATGGGCGCTTCTATATATTTCAGGCTAGAGGTAGAATACTTCACTTGTAGCAAAACAATAGATATACAGAGGTGAAAGTAAAAGACACAATTCCAATATGGAGTCAGATTTGTTCTTTTATTTCAGTCTGAGGTGGACGTGCTCTCCTGTCCCTATACTTGAGTGAGACTGTCCATCTTGAGTCCTTTTCAAGGCTATGTGGTTGGTAATCCTTACCTCTAACTTAACATCTAAAGAAATACTAAACTGGAAACCACCATCAAAAAGCCAAGCCACCTGAGGTAAGTAATTTATCCCTTAGTTACACTTTCCACATTTTTAAAATGAAGACATAAGATTTGCCTTGTGTACCAAGGAGTCCTAAAATATAATTACTGTTTCGAGAGGTAAAAGCATGTGAAAATCCTTTGTATGATGTATAAATAGAAGTCATAAATTTTTCTTAGAGGGAGTTAGGAACATTTTGGAGATAGTTAGCTAACAGAATAGAGCTTCTCTGGATATTTTAACTACTGAGGATATATTTTCCATGCTGAGTGGTTAAAAGCATGGATCTTGGTCAGACAAACCTGTGTTGTGATTCCAACTGATGCACTTAATTGTGTCTATCTTTGCACATTTAAATAATGCATACTTTTGTATTCTTCTGGTTAAAATATGTGTAATAATATTTATTAGTGCTACTGTGAAGATTTCATTTGAAAGTGCTTGTAAAACACAGTGCCTTGAACTACTGATATTGGCATGGAAGCCTGGATTTGGCAATTTTATAACAGGGGATTTGAAGTGACTCAAAACATGTAGGATGGTGCTAAGTACCCTGAAAACACATGAAATAGATTTAGTAATTCTTTTCATATGTAAGGAGTTTGATATCCTTTTTATGAGGAAATGAATGACTGATACCTCTTATCTGGTGCCTTTTTCATATTTTCATTTTAGAAAATTACAGAGGTTTAAACCTCTCTTAATATAAAGATGTGTATTTGAACAGAGAGATATCTCAGTTCGTATTGACTCCTGTGTACTCAATATGGGAGAAATATGTTGTTCAATAATTCTTTATTGAATAAAGAATAAATGTCTGTTAGTTTCATCAGGAATAAAACCAAATTAATGTGAGGGTTTGATGTATTATTGAGGCCAGAATTGGAAAGACTAATTCATTCACCAATAATTAAGAGAAATAAAGGGCAATGTAGCCAAAATTAAGATTTTCATAGCACAAAGGACATGACAATAATATTATGGCATGTTTATTGATATTTCCCATTTTGCCATTTCCCAGCTGAGGCAAGAACAGCATGAGGAGGGAGAACCAGACCTGTGTATCTGAATTTCTCCTCCTGGGGCCCAATCTGGCCAGAGCAGCAGGGCATGTTCTTTGCTCTGTTCTTGGGCATGTATCTGACAACAGTGCTGGAGAACCTGCTTATCATCCTGCTCATCAGGCTGGACCCTCACCTCCACATGACCATGTATTTCCTCCTCAGCCACTTTGCCCTCACAGATATTTCCTTTTTCTCTGTCACTGTCCCAAAGATGCTGATGGGCATGCACACTGAGTACAAATACATCCCCTATGCTGGGTGCATAATACAGACTTTTTTTCATATTTGATGACCTACACAATTTCCTTCTCACCTCAATGGCCTATGACAGGTAGTCCATGATTTTCTGTTCTCTGGAAAGTTTCATTTGTGCTGTATATTAAATTCAAGATATGTGATATCTTGCAGTATTTATATTTCTCCTTATGACATACTTCACTCAGTTTGAGCATCTCTAGTTCCATCCATGTTGCTGCAAATGGCACTATTTTGTTCTTTTTTATGGCTGAGTAGTATTCCATTGTGCATATATACCACATCTTCCCAATCCAATCATCTGTCAATGGACATTTTGGTTGTTTCCATGTCTTGGCTATTGTGAATACTGCTGCAATTAACATGTGGGAGCATGTGTCTTTTTTAAAGAAAATCTTCCTCACACCAGTCAGATGGCCATCATTACTAAGTCCACAAATAAATTCTGGAGGGGGTTTGGAGAAAAGGGAACCCTCTTGTACATTGGTGGGGATGGAAGCTGGTATAACCACTATGGAGAACAGTATGGATGTACCACAGAAAATTATACATAGAACTAACATATGACCCAACAATCCCACTCTTGGGCATGTATCCTAACCGTACTATAACCATAACCACAATTTTCACTCTTCCCTAACTTCTACCAGAGCCATGAATTAATCTACCCTTGATTAAATTCTAATCCAACTGTTAGAATTTTAGGAATGAACTCATGTATGTTTTGGTGCTGCTTAGTATCCTGAGAGATGGAATATGTAGCCTAAAAGGGATATTTGCCCCACCCATTTCTGTTCCATTCTTTAGCATTAGAGGTTCTGAGGATGCTCTTTTGGGGTTAAGGTGAGAAGGAGCAGTCTCACTGGTTATGAAGAACCTTAAAGGAGCAAAAATTCGGAGATGATTGAGGCCATAAAGCTCTTACCTGGTATATCTGGGAATGAGCCTCTTAGAAGTGCAAGTGGTGGGAGTTCCCTTACGGTGCAGTGGGTTAAGGATCTGGGTTTGTCACTGTAAAAGCAGAGGTTAGACCCCTGTCATGGGAAGTTGCATATGTAGCGGAAGTGGCAAAAAAATAAAATAAAATAAAAGGAAAAAAGGAAAACAAAAGGAAGAAAAGTACAAATGGCAAGTAAACCAAGTATTGCACCTGGTAATAAGCAGGAACATGTGTTTTTTGAACACTGAGGAACCTAAAGCAGCTTAACAGCAAATTAATCTTGGTTCTGTTGCTAGGTCTAGATCACTCAAGGTTCCTGCCTCCTGTCTGTAAGCTTCAGTTTCTCATCCTTTGCAGCCCCTCAAACAATTTAAGACATCAAGCCAGAGGAACATCCATCTTTACCCACAGTGAAAGCGGCCAGGAAGGGCATCCTCGTTTCTTCAGGATCATTCCTAACCAGCCTGATATGACCTCTTACCCATGCACATGCTACAGAGAGCAGCACCGTCTCCTGGTCCTTTTGAGCACCTCCTTGAACTCTGTTGTGGAGGCTGTAGATGAGTGGGTTGAGGGCTGGGATGACAAGGGTGTAGAATACAGATGCCACCTTGTTGCTGTCCAGGGCATAGCTGGAGCTGGGACAAAGGTACATGAAAATGAGTGTCCCATACAGAGTGGCCACAGCTGTGAGGTGGGAGCCACAGGTAGAGGCTGCTCACCAGCAGCCCTTGACCAAGCCCATGTGCATCACAGTGCCAGCAAGGAACCCATATGACATGGCAATAGTCAGCACCATGACTGGATGAAGCCACAGATGGCAAAGAGCAGGAGTTCATTCAGACTGGTGTTATTGCAGGAGATGTCCAGCAGTGCAGGGATATCACAGAAGAAGCTGTTCTCCTCCTGGGAGATACAGAAGCTTAGGCAGAAGATGAAGGTAACATGGACCAAGGCACTCACTGCCCACCCAGTCCAGATGCTCCCAGCAAGGCCAGACACAGACACCAAGACATGGCCATGGTGTAGAGAAGAGGGTTTCTGATGGCTACCTTGCAGTCATAGGCCATGGCTGCCAATAGGCAACACTCAGCATCAACCAGCCCTGCAGACACAAACATCTGTAGGACACAGGCTGCTTAGGGGATGGTGGTGAGGGCCAGCAGGCCCACCAGCATCTTGGAGCCGATGGCTGAGGAATAGCAGGCATTCAGCAGGGAGAGTTTGGGCAGGAAGAAGTACATGGTTGTGTGGAGATGGGCACCCATGCAAATCAGCAACATCATGCCCACATTTCCCAGCAGCCTCACCAGGTAGATGGGCAGGAAGACCAGGAAGAAGGTGACATGCAGGTCCCAGGGATCTGTGATGCCCAGATGGATGAACTCAGCAGGGCCATCCCTAGTCCAGGTGAAGTTCTGTGGCCTCATCCTACTGAACAGAAACTGAGGGTGAAAAAACAAATCAGAGGGAGGTAAGGGAAATGTCATGACCATCATGGGGGAGAAAGCATTTTCTACTGGTATCAGGACTTGGGTGTTAATCCTACCTGGTAACAAAATTGCTGTGTGACCTTGGACAAGCCATATCACCTCTCAGAACCTTTGTTTCTAATGCTGAGAAGTAACTGCCATTTAACTTTCATGAGGGAGGAAATCTTTCTTGTCTTAATTTCATATCCACAGAACTTAGAACATAGCCTGGCACATAGTAAGTGCTCAACTGTTTTATTGGACTTTGCTTTATTGATTTTGGCTTTATAATGCTTTACAGATAGTGCTTTTTTAAAAACAAATTAAAGGTTTGTGGTACCATTTTTCTTTTTTTATATTTAATTTAAAAAAGTTTTATTGAAGTATAATTGATTTCTTCTACACAACAATATGATTCAGTTATACACACATCCATTCGTTTCTCAGATTCTTTTCCCATACATATTATCATAGAATACTGGATAGAGTCCCCTGTGCTGTATAGGTCTCCATCGGCAGCTTCATTATTCCAACAGTGTTTGCTTACTTTCAATCTCCACATCACATTTTGGTAATTCTCATGGTATTTAACACTTTTTCATTATTATTAACTTTGTTATTGATGATTTGTGATTGGTGATCTCTGATGAACCACTTTCATTGGTTCCCTTAAGGCTGAGATGATGGTTAGTTTTTTTTAAGCAATAAAGTACTTTTTAATTAATTAATTAATTAATTAATTAATTAATTTATTTATTTATTTGGTTTTTAGTGCCACATCTGCAGCATATGGAAGGTCCAAGACTAGGGGTTGAACTGGAGCTACAGCTGCCAGCCTGTGCCACACATCAGATCTGAGCTTCATCTCTGACATACACCACATCTCACAGCAATGCTGGATCCTTAACCCACTGAGCAAGGCCAGGGATCAAACCCACAACATCATGTTTTTTTTTTTTTTGTCTTTTTGCTATTTCTTTGGGCCGCTCCCGCGGCATATGGAGGTTCCCAGGCTAGAGGTCGAATCGGAGTTGTAGCCACTGGCCTACACCATAGCCACAGCAACGCGGGATCCGAGCCACATCTGCAACCTACACCACAGCTCACGGCAACGCCGGATCGTTATCCCACTGAGCAAGGGCAGGGACCGAACCCGCAACCTCATGGTTCCTAGTCGGATTTGTTAACCACTGCGCCACAACGGGAACTCCAACCTCATGGTTTTAGTTGGATTCATTTCTGCTGTCCTATGATGGGAACTCCAGCAAGTAGTAGTTAAAGTTAAGGTACACACATCGCTATTTTTAGGCATGATACTCTTTCATACATAATAGACTGCAGTATAGCATAAAGGTAATTTTTCATGCAATGGGAAGCCAATCATTGGTCTAAGTCACTTTATTGCTATATAGCCTTTGTCTGGAACTAAACCCACATCTGCTTGAATTTGTTACATGAATGAATGAGGAATAGGGTAGTAGTTAGTGTCTATGCTAAGAATTGAAAACCTCATGACTTTTTTTTTAGTTTTTGCAACACACATGTGGCGTATAATAGTTCCCTGGCTAGAGGGCAAATCTGAGCTGCAGCTGAGGCCTATGCCACAGCCATGGAAACACAGATCCAAACTGCATCTATGACCTATGCCTCATCCGTGGCAATGCTGGATTCTTAACCCATGGAGCAAGGCCAGGGATCCAACCTGCATTCTCACTGAGACTATATTGGGTCCTTAAACTGCTGAGCCACAAGGGGAAATGCCAAACTTCATTATACTATGTGCCTTCTCCTCTCTAGTTTCCCAAGGCAGAAAAGAGGCAATGAAATTGGTGGAGTCTCCTGATAGGAAAGGTAACTAGCTATGGGTCTTGAAGTTGGCTGGGAGGACATCTTCCCATTGGAGTAAGAGCTGGGACAGGATAGTGCAGCAGTGGCTGGCATCTGGGGGAGATGGCCAGGAGGGGAAAGAATAGATTTGAAAATATTCCAGGACTGGACTCTTCTTCTCTCCAAGCCTCAATTTTCTCATGTGTTTAATGAGAAAAAAAGCTGCAAGTATGTGATAATGCATGTAAAGCATCTCACACAAAGCCTGACACACAGCAGGCTTTTCATGAAGTGTCAGTTAACTGAATGAATTGAGCTAGATGTCTTGCCTTGATCCTGGAAGGAAGCAACTTTATTGCAACCAGAGGTACTGTGGTTTCCAGAAAATATAGCATTGCTTCAAATTCCTGAGCCTTCTCACTTGTTCCTTTTGACTAGAACCCATATCCTCCTTTTGTGTTTGACAAAAACTATCCTTCAAATGCCTCAGAGGAAAGGAAACTTCTCCCTTCTTTGTGCTGGCTGCACTGCAGCTTATGTCTATCACAGTTTTTCCTCCTTCTATTGCACATATTAATTATGTGACTGTCCTGTGGGCTTTGAGCTCTTTGGTTCAATATTCATTCAACAAACATTTATTGAGTACTTGTCTGTGCTAAGTCTGGCCCTGTGATTCATTTTTGTCCCTCCAGGGTCTGGTATGTAATCAGAGCTCAATAAATTTTAGTCAAATACATTAAACTAAAAAGAATGTGATTGTTAATAGCATTCAGACTTGGCTTTAAGGCTGGGTTCCACCACTTTGTGGTGTGTAAATTAGGGCAGGTCACTTCACCATTTGCAGGCTGTTTTCTCATTGTAAAGTGGGAGATGTAATATCTCTGTTGGAGGCAAGCAATGTGCAGCACCTGGAACTGAGTAAATGTCCTTTCTCCTTCATTTAAGAGGAGTTCCTTGGTAACTCAGCAGGTTAAGAACCTGGTGTTGTCACTGCTATAGCTCAGGTTACTGCTGTGGCACAGGTTGGATCCCTGGCCTGTTAACTTCCACATGATGTGATTGTGGACAAACAGACTAGTTTAAATGTTTGGGACCTTACCTGTGGCTGGTGAAGATGAGGATGAGCTTCCTACAAAGCATTATTTGGATAAAAATTGTGATTATATCAAGTTCCCATCTTGGCTTACAAGGCAACAAAGCCAAGTAGTATCCTTGAGGACTCTGGTTTGATCCCTGGCATCACTCAATGTGTTAAGGATCTGGTCTTTCCTTGAGCTGTGGTGTAAGTCACAAACAGTTTGGATCACCCATTGCTGTGGCTGTGGTGTAGGCTGGCCACTATAGCTCTGATTTGACCCCTATCCTGGGAACTTATGTAAGTGCAGGCCTAAAAATAGACCAAAAATTGATTAACATGTTAGTGAGTTTGTGATGGTAGAATGTAAACTGAGCAATTTGGTGGACAATTTGCCAATGATTTACCCACAACCATTCATATGCTATGCCTTAGACTGCTTGGGCTGATGTCAGAATGTACCACAGACTGGAGGGCTTAGGCAACAGACATTTATTTATTGCAGTTCTGGAGGCTGGGAAACCCAAGATCAGGGTGTCAGCCTGGTTGGATTCTGGCAAGGGTCCAGTTTCAGACTTGCTGATGGCTGCCTTCTTACTTTATCTCATATGTTGGAGAGAGACAGAGCAGGTTGTCTAGACTCTTCTTCTAAGGGCACTAATTCCATCATGAGGACCCCACTCTTCTGACCATATCTAAACCTGATTACCTCCCAAAGGCCCCTCCTCCAGGTAGCACTACATTTGGGGTTAGGGCTTCAACCTAGGAATTTTGGGGGGTGAAGACACATTCTCCTCCTTGGTGGGGTTCACTGCTAGAGGTCAGACAATGTCTGGGAGTAGAAAGCTGTGGACCTCCAGCTCCACCCAACCACACATTCTCCATGAATGACATCATCTTTCCAGCTGAAGTTCTGCATCCAGAACCCAGTTGATAACAAAGCTCTTGTGTGTTTCCAACTCTTCACATGGAAGCAAACACTACTTACCATCACAAAGTCAGGAGCATATGTAAAATGTGGATCATGAGACTTCAAGACTTTGAAATTGTTTTGAAATTTTGGGGTGCAAGGATCCCAAAACATTAGTGTGTGTGTGTGTACGCATGCACAAAACATAGATTGAATTCTCCATTAATTTCTCTCTGTTGCCTTACTGCTCATGAGGAGTAATTCTGACATTCAGGGACATCCATTTCGTTTCTTGAAGGAAAGAAAATGGAATTCAAAGGAAGGAAGGAGATAAAATACACAGCTATGAAGGTATGGAGTTGAGGCTTAAACTCAGATATGGCTCCAAATTCAAGTTTCTTTGTCTCTAGGCAGAAACCCTAATTATATCTCTTAAAAGATGACCAAATTAGTGTTGCTACTGTCTTGCCTCAGTCCTCTCATCTTTAGATGAAGCACATTGGGCCAGATCAGGGGCTTCCAGCCTCCTCTGTGGACCTCGGTCCCTGGAATTACTGGCGGAGCTTTGTAAAAAACTATATGGCTCTACACAGTGGTCAGAAACTGATTCAGGGCTCAGAAATTTGTACTTGTAAGAAAATATTCCAGGTGACTCTATTATGTAGCTTGATTTGGGAGTGACCCCTGAGTGTCCAGAGCTTCTCAAACATTCTTTCTTTTCTTTTCCTCTTCTTTTCTTTTCTTTTTTTCTTGCCTTGCCTTGCCTTTTCTTTTCCTTTCATTGTGTATTTTGTCCTTTTAGGGCCTCAAATGCAGCATACAGAGGTTCCTTGGCTAGGATTTAATTGGAGTTCTTGCTGATGGCCTATGCCAGAGCCACAGCAATGCCATATCCAAGCCACATTTGTGACCTACACCACAGCTCATGGCAACACCAGCTCCTCAACCCACTAGGCAAGGCCAGGAATTGAACCCATAACCTCATGGTTCCTGGTCAGATTAATTTTTGCAGAACCATGATGGGAACTCCAGAGCCTCTTGATCTTTAATGCACCTAGGTAGTTAAATGCAGGTTCCTCCTCATAAGGATGGGGAGGGGCCTGAGATTCTGCATTTCTAACAGACTCCCAGGAGATGCTGATGCTGCTGGTTTGGGTAACATGCTAAGTCGTATTGGATAGCATTCCAGGACACATATTTTTTTTCCTCTTTTTTCTTTTTAAGGTTGCACCTGCATCATATGGGAAGTTCCCAGGCTAGGGGTTGAATCGGAGCTGTACCTGCTGTCCTACACCACAGCCACAGTAACACTGATCTGAGCTGCATCTGTGACCTACTTTGCAGCTCATGGCAATGCTGGATCCTTAACCACTGAATGAGGCCAGGGATCAAACCCCCATACTCATGAAACCCATGGTGGGTTATTAACCTACCAATCCACAATGGGAAATCCCCCAGCTCTGACATCTTAAGAATCTAGCTTTTTGGAGGGTTCTCAGCTCCTCCTGCTAGTTACCTTCTCTCTGCTGATGATTTTGTTTTGACTCCTCCTCTCTTCCCAGGCCCCACTATACTCATGCACACATTTCAGTCTAGTGAGGCTGAACTCCTGGTATTTATCAAAATGTGGCCTCCTCATTTCCTAAGGAGCCCCTGTTCTTAGCTCATTCCTCCTCAGCACACAGACATTTGATATGTCTCGGGCTGCTGTCACTGTGATGTTGCAGGGTTAGGGGAATGGTAGGACATAACTAGAATCTGGAGGTGGGTGAGGATTTCTTCCCTAAGAGTAGGTTCTGTCTAGCCATGGGGTGATGATGGGAGGGGTAGGCAGCAGGGACATGCCCCACCCCAGACATAGGAACTGGGGAACTTGTATTCTCCTTGGATCCTGAGGGAATGGTCTCTATTTGCCTGCAAACTCCTCTTCTCCAGCCCCACTATCCTGAACTCCACAGTGACTCCCTCTCCACAACATTGACTCCATGACAGGTTGTATCAGGGGAATGCCCATGATGACACATGCTTTGGAGCCTGGAGAGGTTGAAAAAGTGTGGCTGAGTGGGTCCCCGAGCTCTGTGTGGGGATGAGAGTCATGCTGCTTGTTTAGAGCGGTCCCCTGGGCTCCTTTTCCCCACCCATTTTCCCTGCCCCCACCCAAGACTCCATATTGGGACTCCATATTTTTCTTAGGCTTTATGACCTTTTACTCAACACAAATTCTTCCTATGGGTCTCCTAACACTTCACATTTCCCTCTTGCCTGGAATGCCCAGCCTTTTCCTTTTTTTTTTTCTTTTTTTTTTTTTTGTCTTTTTAAGACTGCACCCATGGCATATGTGGCATATGGTAGTCCCCAGGCCAGGGCTCTTATCTGAGCTGTACCTGCCAGCCTACACCACAGCCACAGCAATTCCAGATCCTTAGCCCACTGAACAAGGCCAGGGATTGAACCTGGATCCTTATAGATACTAGTCAGCTTTGTAACCTGCTGAGCTACAGTGGGAATACCAATGTTGTGTTAATTCCTACTCTAGAGCAAAGTGATTCAGTTGTACATATATACACATTTTTTTTCAAATGTTTCTCACAGGATATTGAACATAGTTCCCTCTGTTATACAGTAGGACCTTGTTATTTATCTATTTTATGTATAATTGTTTGCATCTACTAATCCCAAACTTCCAATCCATCTCTCCTCCACCCATTTCCCCCTTGGAAACCAAAAGTCTGTCCTCTATGTCTCTGAGTCTGTTTCTGTTTGGTAGACCAGTTCATTTATGTCCTATTTTAAGTTCCACATATAAGTGACATCATATGGTTTTTGTCTTTCTCCCTTTCTTTCTTCTCTTTGATCCATTTGATATTACCAGTCCTGATCCAGAAACTTGGCCTCGGGTACATCCAACCAATAACATTAGGTATGAGTATTCTTTTTATGTAAATCACAGTATGCAGACAACCCATCAATCTGCTGATGGGGGAAGTTCCTTGGTGGTTCATCACATTAAGCAACTGGCTTTATCACTCTTGTGGCACATTCCTGGCCTGTGGATCTTAAAAAAAAAAAAAAAAAAAAAAAAACTTTGGCCTGGACAATATTATCACTATCTTGCAAGGAGGTACTTGAGCTATTTTCCAGAGTGTTGTGTGTTCATACCTGATGAGTCTATGAATGTATCACTCTATTAAATCCCATGAGGGCACAAGTGACTATCCTGAGTCCCCATTCTAGGGGACTTAATAAGTGATTCGTATCAAGGGCTTGTGGTGGAAAAAATTGTTACTTACTTTGGAAATCATTACCCTAAACTGTGGATTTTCTTGCAGGAACTTTCACTGTTGCTTTGATATCTGTCTCCAATGCAGCCAGATAGGCACCAAATGAGCCACCTCCAAGAAAGTGACACCCATTCCTGTCCATTCAGGGCAAATTGCAGTAGAGGGAGACATGTGAGATCATGAGCTGGTCTCCAGATTGTTGCTGTCACCAAGCCAAATTTCAGTCTGTTTGCCTGTGGAGAGTAAAGCCTCTCCTGACACTGGGTTGTGGTGTAGAAAAGGGTGATATTTATTTCAGGGCACCAAGGTGGATGATGCTCAAAAACCCGGTGGCTGGGGAGTTGCCATCATGGCTCAGAGGAAATTAATCTGACTAGTAACCACGAGGATGCAGTTTTGCTCCTTGGCCTCGCTCAGTGGGTTAAGGATGTGTTGTTGCCTTGAGCTGTGGTGTAGATTGCAGACACAGCTTGAATCCTGCGTTGCTGTGCCTGTGGCATAGGCCAGAGGCTACAGCTCCCATTCAACCCCTAGTTGAAGAACTTCCACATACCACGGGTATGGCCCTAAAAACAAAACAAAACAAAAAACCTGATGGCTTTTATGGAAAGGTTTTTAAAGACAGAGGGAGAGAGTTACAGGTATAGGACCAGGTGGCAGACATTCCTCTGATTGATTGGTGGTGAGGTAATCAGGAATCAACATCATCAGCTTCCAGTTTCAGCCTGGTCCATGTGCTTGTGATTAGCATGCAGTTAACTTTTCCCACCTGGTAGGAGGTTTAGTGTCAGTGGAACAGCTCAAAGGATATGACACAGAATATTACCTTCAGCCCTTTAGGAGGAACTAAGCGTCCTTGACTTTGTTTCATGGCTAAATTATTCTTTTTTTTTTTTTTTTTTTTTGGTCTGGCTTGATTGTTTCCCTTTCTTTCTGTATTTTTCTCACTTCTATGCTTAAATGTATTCTTTGTAACTTGGGGAAGCCCTAGGAGGCTAATATTTGGCTACAAACCAGCAGCAGGCTGAGGACATGGGGTGGAGAAGGGGAGGGGAGGGGTTTCATTTCCCAGGAAAACCCCCTGCGGTCCTGTTCGGTTTAATCCTGAGATGTCACAGAGAGGACAGTGAAGAGGTGACTGCTGATTGACCTGCAAGTGGGACTTGGCTGATTGGAGGCACCTTAACCCTGCCTGTGTCTGAAATGTACACTTTGCCTTGGGTTCCCAGGCTGGGAGCCATTTTCAAGGAGGCAGCCTTGAAGGAACAGTGTGTTACTGAGACTCTCTGGACAACATGTGTATGTTAACCCACTGAGGACTTCTGTAAAAGCATTCAAGTTCCTGGCCAGCAAGAGTGGAGAGCTGCTTTTGGCTACCAAGACAAGCCTTGTAAGTAAGTTCCTTTGCTTACTAAAACTGCCTCCTACCATTCTGGGGCAGGTGGATGGTGGCTGGCTTTTTTTCAGGGGCCTGTTTGTGAACAGACAGGTGGGTTTTCTGCCCCCCTCCTCCATGGCAACTGAATTATACTTTATGTGAATGGAGGGGCTTGTGTGTGGGTGTCTTTCCTATCATCTTTATCTTTCATAAGCATCTTCCCTAATATATTTTTCCCCTACCAAGTTTTGGCATTTGTTTATTGTCGGCCTGAACTGATACTACAGTTAACAGAAATTTTTCAACAACTGTGTGCTTTTTCAGGTGGTTTCCACTCTTTGGTTATTATGAATAGTGCTTCTATGACCATTCATGTACAGGCTTTTATGTGGACATAGGTTTTCTTAGTTATATACCTAGGAATGGAATTGCTGGGTGGTATGGTAACTCTATGTTTGACCTTTTTGAGAAACTGCCTTCATTTTCCAAATTGGCTGCATTATTTTAAACATTATTACCACCAATATAGAAGGGTTCACCCTCCTCTCATTCCTTGCTAACATTTTGATATTGTCCATTAAAATTATTTTGAAAAATTTAACCATCCTAGTGGAAGTGAAGCAGTGTCTCATTGTGATTTTGATTTGAGTTCCCTGATGATTAGTGATGGTGGGTATTGTTCATGTGCTAATTGGCCATTTGTATTTTTCAATTTGGAGAAAATGTTTCTTTAAATCCTTTGTACAGTTTAAAATTGTGTTATTAGTCTTTTTGTTGAAGTTTAAGAATTCTTCACATATTCTTATACAAATATCAACTATATGATTTGCATACATTTTCTACCTTATGTGGGTTGTGTATTCACTCTCCAGATGGTATCTTTTGAAGTACAAAACCTGGTGATTTTGATGAATTCCTGTTGATACATTTTTTCTATTACCAGTTGCGCAGACAGTTTGGTGTCTTGCCTAAGAAACCTTTGCCTAATCTAATGTCATGAAGAATCTCACTCCCATGCTTTTCTCTAAATGTCTTGTAGTTTAAGCTCTTGCATTGAGCCCTATCATCCCCTTTTGAGTTAATTTTTGCATGAAGTGTGAGGTGAAGGTCCAGCTTCGTTCCTCTGCTTTTGGCTATTCAGTTGTCTCAGCACGGTTTGTCAAAAGCACTGTTCTTTCCCCCTTGAATTGCCCTGGAAGCCTTATTGAAAACAAATTGCCCATAAATGTGAAGATTTATTTGTGGACTCTCAATTATCTTCCTTTGTCTAGCATTATGCTAGTATGACATTGTCCATTTTAATTGAAGTCTTTTCTGTATGGTGATTATATAGCATACAGGTGTACTATATATAGTGATTCATAATTTTAATGTTATAATCCCTTTATAGTTATTAAAAAAATATTGACTATATTCCCCATGCTTTACAATATATCCATGTGGCTCATTTTATACCTAATAGTATGTACCTCTTAATCTTCTGAAATTATCTTACCCCTCCCCTCTTCCCTCTCCTCACTGGTGACCAATAATTTGTTCTCTATATCTGTGAGGCTTCTCCTTCTCTGTTATGTTCACTAGTTTGTTGTACTTTTAAAATTCCATGTATAAGTGATGTCATATATTAGTTGTCTTTTTCTGACTTTTTTCACTTAGCGTAATGACCTCCAATAACATCCATGGTGCTGCAAATGGCAAAATTTTATCTTCTTTATGGCTGAGTAGTAGTCCATTGTGTATATATATATGTACACAGATGTGTGTGTGTGTGTACACACACACATTCATTTGTTGATGGACACATAGGTTGCTTCCATATATTGGCAAATGTAAATAATGCTGCTATGAATATTGGGGTACATGAATGTTTTTGAATTAGCATTTTGTTTTTTTGGAATTTTGGGAGTATTACACACACAAGAGTGAAATTGTTGGGTCATAGGGTAGTTCTATTTTAGTTTTTGGAGAAACTACTATATTTTGTTCCATAATGGATGTACCAATTTATACTCCCACCAACAGTGTAAAAGTGTTCCCTTTTCTCCATGTCTTTGCCAACATTTGTTATTTATTTATTTTTTTAATGATGGCCATTCTGACAGGTGTGAGGTGATATCTCATCACAGTTTTATTTGCATTTATCTGATGATTAGTGATGTTGAGCATCTTTTCATGTGAAGTACTAAGCATGAATTAGTACTTAATTACTTAGTTTGTAGTAAGTTTTGGAATTGGGATGTGTGAGTCTACCAATTTTTCTTCCTTTTCAAAAATGTGTTTGTTATTCTGGGTCTATTAAATTTCCATGTGAATTTTAGTATCAGCTTGTCATTTTTTTGCAGCAAATATATCTGAGATTTTTAATGGGGATTTTATTGAATTCAGACCATTTATTATTTCTGCTAGGGTTTTTGGGGGGTTGATTTCTTAAGAATTTAAAAATGTAGAGTATCTTCCATTTATAAGTAGAGATACTTTTCCTTCTTTACAATCTAGATGCCTTCTATTTCCTTTTCTTACTTAGGCATGCTGGTTAGAATCTCTAGTACAATGTTAAATTGAAGTGGAAAGAGTTATTGTTATTCTTGATATTAGAAGGTCAGGAATAGGAAGACTAGCTAAAGAGATTGTGGAGCTCACAAGAAAAGGAGATCATGTCCAATGATTAGAGTGGGCTGGTGTGAGAGGGTACTTTTTGAAGATGACATGGTACTTTTACTGGGTGGGCTTGCAGTAAAGTGTCTCGGAAGAGGAAATAATAGTAGAAAGGCCCTGAGGGAAAGTGTATATGCTACATAGGAGTGAATGAGAGCTCCATTGTAGTCAGCATCATGGTTTTGAATAATGATGGGAACTGAAGTGCAGAGGAAACTCTTTTTTTGCCACACCCATGGCATGTGGAATTTCACTGGCCAAGGATTGAACCTGTGCCATAATGTAACATGTATCACAGCTGTGGCAAAGCTGAATCCTTAACCTACTGCACCACAAAGGAAGTTCCAGGAAATTCTGGCAGAGTGTGATATGTGTAAGGAGCAGAGTCACTTAAATGTGTAATATCATTCTAAAAGTCATGTATTGTTTCAGTAAAATTAAATTAAATAACACACTGGAGCTCCCTGGTGGCACAATGGCTTAAAGATCCAGTGTTGTCACTTCTGTGGCTCAGGTCACTACTGTGCCACAGGTTTGATGCCTGGCCTGATAAATTCTGCATGTTGTGGGTATAACCAAAAAATAATAATAAAAAAACACCACATACTAAAAGCCACTGAATTATAGATTTTAAAATGAATTTTATGCTATATAAATTAATCTCAGTAAGACTCTTCTTAAAAAATAACACATCTTACTGAAATGAAAAAAAAAATTATTCTTCACGTGAACTCTACATGGAGGATTTCCAATGATAATAGTGGCAGAAGAGTTACAAGGAGGAATATTTTTTATCAGTTTCATTTTTGTAAACTGAAAACCCATTTAGGTCAACATTTCAAAAAGAAAATTAAAGGATGAATGCTGACTGGGGAAACTTTGCCCTAGGAGAATGAGAGTGCAAAGTTTAAAACTTTAATATAAGAAGGACTTGCACAAGTCTTTAAAAGAGTCAAACAACATGAAAAAATGATTAAGAACAATAAACAAAATATATTTACAGGGAGTTCCCATCATGGTACAGCAGAAATGAATCTGACTAGGAACCCTTAGGTTGCTGGTTTAATCCCTGGCCTCACTCAGTGGGTTAAGGACTGGGTGTTGCCTTAATCTGTGGTGTAAATCACAGATGTGGCTTGGACCCATATTGCTATATCTGTGGTGTAGGCTGGCAGCTGTATCTCTGATTTGAGCCCTATCCTGGGAACCTCCATATGCCACGGATGCAACCCTAAAATGAAAAAAAAAAAAATAAAATAACATTTGAAAAGATAAAATGTATTTACAGACTTATAAAAACAATAAGTAAGCAAAAATTCAAACAAAAAAATGAAGTACTATTTTTAGCTTATAATAGTTGCAACAGTTGAGTCAAAAATTGGAACACAAAGAATGCAGAGAAAAGATCACTCCCATAAGACCATCAGTTGGGACATAAATCATTAACATTGTTTTTTTTCCTTCATTAACAGTATTGTAAAATATTTTAGGAATATGTATCATGAGCCTGAAAAATGCTCCACCTGGCAACTCCAGGTCTTGAAACTTATTTCAAGCACATGGGAAAATCTCTCTCTCTCTCTCCATGGTTTATGCACAATGATCTCTGCATTATTACTTATAATATTATGGATAATTTGAAAAATCTAATTATCCCAATAGAAGAATATTATATTAAAAATGTCAGCTGCTTCTGCTATAATATTAATTATGAGACTGTTTATAAAAACTTATAGCAGTGTGTATAAGCATAGTGTGGAAAACATTCATGCTTTAAGATTATGTGAAAAATTATCATTTTAACAATATAAAATAAATGCACAGATGAAAGAACCATAAGAATTTGTGTAAAGTATTCACAGTCGTTTCTTTCAAGAAAGGATTTGAAAAAAATTCTTTATATTTTGGACATTCACAATAATGAAATGAATGATTTTTCAGTGGGAGAAAAAAAAAATGAACCACAGTTTAAAAAAATAAAGAATAAAGACTGATCACAGCTAACAAAAAACAAAATCACCTACCAGAGGCAAAGATCTAAGCCCAGATATACGATCTTGGAAACATCTCTTCATCTTTCTTTCTTTTTCTAGACTATTTTGTCCCTCCCAGGCCACACACAGATTTTGTCTACTTGGTGTGATAATCTCCACGTTGTTGTTGGCCCCCATGAGTGAGTTTCACCTCAGGTAGGGTCAGAATTTGTTCTGAAGCCTAGTGACCTATTTGGCTGAGGTCCTAACATGCCTCGTCTTGCCAGGATTTGTGGCTCTTGGGAAGAATTTATAGCCCTAAATGTGCTTCTACTGGCATTTTTGATGTTCCCAATCTTGGTTGAATCTGCCTGCATACATATACCCACACATGAATTCACCCAGTAAGGACTGCTCATCACTCCCTCTCTCCAGACTGCAGTTCTGACCTTGGTCTGTTGGCCCTATTTCAGTCCTGCAAAAGTCTAGGTGCTGAGACCAGCTCAGCAGGATAGGGCTGAAGAACAGGTGCTGTGAAACTTAAGGAAAAAAGTTAACATAAAACAAGACACAGAGACATTTATATTAAGTAAAGGTGGGAACCGAGGGACAAGAGCGCCACCTCAAGAAACCACACTGCTTTTATTGATAGGGATTCCATTGAATCTGTAGATTGCTTTGGGTACTATGGCCATTTTTACAAAATTAATTTTTCCAACACAGGAATATGAAATATATTTCCATTTCGTTATGTTTTCTTTAATTTCCTTGATTAAATTTCTCAGCATATAAGTCCTTTACATACTTGGTCAGGTGTATTCCCAGGTTTTTTATTTTTTGGGGTGCAATTTCAAAGGGTATTTTATTTTTGTATTCCTTTTCTAATATTTCATTGTTAGTATACAGAAATGTGCCTGATTTCTGAATGTTATTCTTATATCCTGCCACTTTGCTGAATTTGCTAATCAGTTCAAGTAGTTTATGGGTTGAGTCCTTAGGGATTTCTATGTATAGTATCATGTCACATGCATACAGTGACAGTTTTATCACTTTACTTCCTATTTGGATGCCTTTTATTTCTTTTGTTTGTCTGATTGTTGTAACTAGGACTTCTGATACTCTGCAGAACAGCAGCAGTGAGATTGGGCATCACTGTCTTGTTCCAGATTTTAGTGGGAAGGCTTTAATTTTTCTCCATTGAGTATTATATTTTTTGTGGGTTTGTCATAAATGGCTTTGGCTATGTTGAGGAATGTTCCCTCTATACCCACTTTGGTGAGGGTTTTGATAATGAATGTATGTTGTACTTTGTCAAATGCTTTTTCTGCATCTACTGAGATTATCAGATGGTTTTTGAGGGTTTTTTTTGTTAATGTGATGTATGAAACTGATTGATTTTCATATGTTGAACCATCCTTGTGCACCCGGTATGAATCCCACCTGGTCATGGTGTGCAACCTTTTTGATATGTTGTTGGATTCAGTTGGCTAAAATTTTGTTGAGAATTTTTGCATCTATATTCATCAAAGATATTGGCTGATAGTTTTCTTTTTTGGTGGTATCTCTGTCTGCTTTTGGAATTAGGGTGATGGTGGCATCATAGAATGTCTTTGGGAGTCTTCCTTCTTCTTCAGCCTTTTGAAAAATTTTAAGGAGGTTGTGCACCAGTTCTTCTATATATGTTTTGTGGAATTCACCTGTGAAGCCATCTGGTCCTGTACTTTTATTTTTAGGGAGTGTTTTTATGATGTATTCAATTTCATTTCTAGTAATCAGTATGTTCAGTTGGTCTATTTCTTTTTGATTCAGCTTTGGCAGGCTGTATACTCTAGAAAGTTGTCCATTTCTTCCAGATTGTCGAATTTGTTGGCATATAATTGTTTATGGTATTCTCTTATGTTTTTTTCTGTATTTCTGCAGTCTCCATTGTGATTTCTCCTTTTTCATTTCTTATTTTGTTTATTTGGGTTCTTTCTCTCCTCTTCTTTGGGAGTCTATCCAGAGGTTTGTCAATTTTGTTTACCCTTTCAACGAACCAGCTCTTGGTTTTATTGATTTTTTTCTATTGTTTTTTTTTTTGAATCTCTATTTTATTGATTTCCTCTTTGATCTATGATTTCCTTCTTCTGCTGAATTTACATTTTTTTCTTCTTTTTATAATTCATTTAGGTGGTGGGTTAACTTGTCAATTTGAATTTTTTCTTCTTTTTTGAGGAAGGCCTGTATTGCTATGAACTTCCCTCTGAGCACTGCTTTTGTGGGATCCCATGGATTTTGAGAGTTTTTGTCTTTATTGTCATTTGTCTCAATGTATTTTTTAATTTCCTTCATGATTTCCTCATTGACTCATTGGTTTTTTAGTAGCAAGTTGTTTAGTATCCATGTAATAAGTTTTTTCTCACTTCTTTACCTGTGGTTTTTACTAGTTTCATGCGATTGTAGTCACAGAAGATACTTGAAATAATTTCTGTACTCTTAAATTTGTTGAGGTTAGCTTGTGCCCCAATATGTGGTCAAGTCTTGAGAATATTCCATGTGCACTTGAGAAGAATATGTATTCTGATATTTTTGGATATAATGTCCTGAAAATGTCAATTAAATCTAAATTTTCTATTGTTTCCTTTAGGATCTCTGTTGGTTTTTTGGTTTCCTGTCTAGAGGATCTGTCTATTGATGTGAGTGTGGTGTTAAAATCTCATATTATGATTATATTCCCATTAATTTATCCTTTTATGTCTGTTAATATTTGTTGTATGTATTTGGGTGCTCCTATATTTGGGGCATATATGTTGATGATTGTAATATCCTCTTCTTTTTTTGTTTTTTTGCCTTTTCTAGGGCTGATCCCATGACATGGCAGTTCCCATGTTAGGGGTCTAATTGGACCTGTAGCCACTGGCCTATGCCATAGCCACAGCAACATGGGATCTGAGACATGGCTGTGATCTACACCACAGTTCATGGCAATGTGGTTCCTTAACCCATTGAGCAAGGCCAGGGCTCAAACCCACAACTTCATGGTTCCTAGTCAGATTCATTAACCGCTGAGTCATGACAGGAGCTTCTTGAATGGATGCTTTAAACATTAAACTGTGTCCTTTGTCTTTCTTTATGGCCTTCATTTTAAAGTGTATTTTGTCTGATATGAGTATTGAAACTCCTGCCTTCCTGTCTTTTCCATTGGCATGAAATATCTTTTCCCACCCCCTCACTTTCAATCTATATGTGTCTTTTGACCTAACGTGAGTTTCTTGTATTTTTATCCAATCTGCCACTCTGTGTCTTTTGATTGGGGCATTCAGTCCACTGACGTTTAAGGTGATAATTGAATGATGTTTATTTTTGCCACTTTAAACATCATTTTCTAGTGTATTCTATGATTCTCCTTTTTTTCCCTTATTATTTGGTTTGATGGTCTCCAATTATTTTCTGCTTGAGCACATTTCTTTTCATTTTTTGTGAATGTAATGTTTGGTTTTGAATTGTTTTTGCCCTGTTTTTTAAGTATGTTAACCCCTTCCTATTATTGCTTGTTTTAGCCTGATAGTCCTATAGGTTCAAACATGTCATTACCATAATATAGTTTTTAAAAATATAAAAGAAAAAATCTATTCATTTTCTTACTTCCCTTTCCCACATTTTATAATTTTGATGTCTTTTTTAAAAAAAATATTTGAGGTATCTTCATGATTAGATCTGTATGCTGGCTTAGCTAAGTGACTGCTCTCTGATGTGGTTTCCTCTATCCTAGTTCTTCCTCTTGTTTTTTATTTAGAGAAGCCCTTTCAATATTTCTTTTATAATGGGTTTTGTATTGCTGTATTCTTTTAGCTTTTGTTTGTTGGAAAAAAAATATTTCCCCTCTGTTTTAAATTATATTCTTGCTGGATAGAGTATTCTAGGTTGCATATTTTTCCCTTTCAGTGCTTTAAGTATCTCCTGTCATTCCTTCTTGGACTGTAGAGTTTCTGTAGAGAAATCAGCTGATAGCTTTATGGGTGTTCCCTTATAAGTGACACTTTGCTTTTCTCTTGCTGCATTTAGGATCCTCTCTTTATCATTAACTTTTGCCATTTTATTATAGTATGTCTTGGTGTGCATCTATTTGGGTTCAACTTGTTTGGGGACCTCTGTGCTTCCTGTGTCTTGAAATCAGTATCCTTTAGATTTCAAAATTTTTGAGTGATAATTTCTTCAAATATATTTTAATCACCTTTTATTTTACTTCTCCTTCTGGAATTCCTATTATGTGTAGATTGGCCCATTTTATATTATCCCATAGGTCTCTTACATTGCTTTCATGTTTTTTTTTTTCATTTGGTTTTCTGTCTGATATCCTGATGGGTAATTTCCATTAGTCTATGTTCCATGTCACTAATTCATTCCTCTGCAGAGCCATTCCGGTTTTTACTGGCCTAGCTCCATTTGCATCTCTGCAAATGAGTTTTCTAGTTTTTCTTGTCTTCTCCTCATATTTTATAGGTCCTTTCTGAAGGAGTCTGCATTACTGTTTATATATTCTCTTAATTCCTTCAGTTTTTCACTATCTCCCTTTTGAACTCCAAGTCTGTTAGACTGCTAAGGTCTGTTTCATTGTCGATACTTTAGGTGAGTTTTCCTGTTGCTTTAACTGGGAATGGTTTCTGAGCTTATTCATCTTGCTTGTGTTTTTCTTTTTTTGTGGTGGATGTGCAATCCCCGTGGCCAGGCAGGGCTTGCCCTGGTGCTACTGGGCCACAGAGCTCTTCCTGAATGTGGATGGTGCTAGGATACTTTCTTGGCATAAGTGCAGCACTTCCTGAGGGCCAGTGGGGCTAACCATCTTGCTCTGAGGAAAAGCAGAACTTCCCAATGACTGGCAGGACTGTCAGGTTCACACTGGGTTGTAGGTGCACTTCCTGCAGCTGGGCAAGGCTTTCCCTGGTGCTCCTAGGCCATGGAGCTCTTCCCAAGAGTGGACATTGCTGGAGACTTTCTCAGTGTAAGTGCAGCACTTCCTAAAGGACAGCTGGGTTAACTGGCTGGCTCTGAGGCAAAGGAGACCTTCCCAAGGGTGGGCCAGACTGGCTGGTGTGCACTGCTGTGTAGGCAAATTTCCTGTGGCTAGGCAGGCTTTCCCTGGTGCTCCTTGGCTGTGGAAATCTTCCCAAGGGTGAGCAGTGCTGCATGGCTTGCTCCACAGGAGTGGGGTACTTCCTGTGTGCAGGTAGGCCAGCTGGGGAAAGCTGCAGTGATTGATGGCTTCCTGAGGGTGGTGAGGCCAGTCTGCAAGTATGGCAGGCAATTTCTTTCCAGGCACATGTTGTGTGGGAGATGGGGGGGTGCACTTGGAAGCTCTGCTCTCTTCTAGCTGGCAGGCAAGCATGCACACTATGGCAGCCTGCCCTTCCTTCTCTCACCTCCCCAACACTGATGCCTTGTCTCTCCTGTGGGTCCAGACCTTGTCCTGAGTTCCCTCTGTTGTGGCTTTCCACTCCCCAGCCCTTAATGTATTTCTCCCTCTACCTGTGATGCACTGCTTCCTAGTCCCTCAGGCTGTCTCCACACTGCCAACCCCAGCCCACTCCCAGGGACTAACCTCCAGGGCCTAGGTCTTGGTGCCCAACCCCCACCCAAGTATCTCAGTTTTGGGTGTCTGTGCCATTGGTTCAGATGATCTGTGTGGCTCTCTCTCTGATTTTTAGATCTCAGACTTGCTGTTCCACTTTTCTTGGGGTCTGGAGATCCCTCAACCTCAGATGATCTTTCAGACACTTGGTGACTTTCCAGGGTGTGGGTTCCCTTTCTCCTTTACAGTTCCCTCTTGGGAGTGCCAGTCCAGTCCTTATTCCCCTTCTCTCTATCTCCTTTTTTCTGTTATTTTACCCAGTTATGTCAAGAGGTTCTTGCCATTTTTGGAGGTTTAAGTTCTTCTGCCAGCATTCATTTTTTCTGTGTGAGTCATTTTATGTGTATATGTCTTTTTTTGTTGTGTTTGTGGGAGAGGGAAAGCACATCCTCCTACTCTCCTGCCATCTTTGGAACCCTCCCAATAACCCTTATCTTTAATTTTTTTTTGCTTTTCATCATCTGTCATAAAATATCTGAAAAATCCTATACAAAATATGTCACATAATTATGACTATGGTTTTTGTCTTTTTCTCTTTTAGATATGTCAGTTTTTGCTTATATATTTTTATACTAGTTTATTGATAACACACTAACTTGGCATCATGTTCTGCTTATTGTGGACTGATTCTTCTCTGTAAAATGTGCTGAAATTGGCTTGCATTGGCTTAAAGATGACTGTGAACATCTCTTTTCAACTCACAGCCAATGACAGGATGCTTGTGGATTGAAATCAGCTATGAAGGGCATAATTACATTATTGAAATTGGTAAATGCTACAAATCATTGCTTTCCTATTATAGGGAGCATTTTCTTATTCACTGAAGAGCACACTTTTGCATGTATAGTGAGTGGAGATTTCTATTAGCCATGGCTCCTACACTTTCATCTCATTTACTTTCTCTGACATTAGTTTAGAAATATCAGCTGTCTTTTAGTGAGTGTTTACACGTATTTCTTTTCCAACACAAGTAACTTCCTTATCTCCTTATATCTGGAAAGTGTTCATTCTTAGCAGTGTAAAGTTGGGTTTTGGTCTTTTTATGTAGGTTGACCATAATTGTTTTTCTGGAGAATTTGATCTATTAACATCCAATATAATCAGAATGTATTTGAAGTTATGTTTCCATGTTTGTATACATTTTCTAATTGAGACATCTGATTTCATATTTATATTTGCTTTTCTTTATCCTTTTTGCTTAATTGAATATATATTTTGTTATTCCATATTCCCTCAGTTAACTTATTATTTGTACATTATTATTATTTTATTATTTTCTGTGATTTATGTAGAGATTATGTCTTGATTTTTCTCAAAATGTTTTTATTATGCTATAATGTACTATCCAACATGAAATTTACAATTTTAAGCCTCTGAGGTACACAATTAGTTAGAATTTAGTATATACATCACTGCTATTTTATTCCAGGCCTCCAACAAGTAACTATGGAACATCAATGCAATTGAGTACTTCACAGCTATGAAAAAATAATGACAAAGATACCTATGAATCAATATGGAAGATATTCCATGATATTTATTAAACAGAAAAAAGCAATGCATAAAAGAGCATGCATAGCAAGCTACTTCCTATGTGAAAAAGAAGGGAAATTAATATATACATGCATCTTTCCACTGAGCAAGAAGAAACTCAAACGGAATAAATTTGAAACTAATGGGACTATTTGTCTACAGGAGTTGGGGTAGGAATAGGATAGAAAAGATGGAGAGATGAGTATATTTATTTGTATAATTTTGACTATGTTATCTTTCACCACTAAAAAATAAAAAAGTGATGGAAAATAAAGCAAAATAAACTAAAACAAAAAATGAACCTAGTTATATTTTGAGTAAATACCATAATCAGACTAAAGGGGAAAATAAAGTATTTAAGTTATTATTGAACAGTGAATTTTTTATAAACTCCTCTCACAATAATGAAATCACATTTTTTTGGTAAGCAAATTTTTTGAGCTGAAGTTAGTTTGTCATTAACAGTGGTTTCAGTCCAAGATTCTGATATTACATATTTGCAAAGATTTAGTAAATAAGGAAATTTGTCCTGGAAAAGAATATGATTCCTGAGTGGGGGAAAAGTGTGATGTATGTGGAAAGAGAGATCCTAGAAAGAGCTCTATGGTGTCAAACTAGAATTGATAATACCAGTTGTAACCCATGGGATGTAATGTGTATAAACCAATTGAAATTATAGATCAATATCAGTCTGGTCCCCATCTCCCAATTATTCTGTCCCACTCCTTACCCACCTCTTATGAGTAACCATTCTGTTAGTTTGCTTGTTCCTTGTTTCTACATCCTGTATTCCTTTTATATATATTTCCTGGCTGTATTCTCTGAGATCATCTAGAAGCCTTGTAAGTGACAAACAAACATAATACAAAATTTGATTTTTGAATATCAGTGTCTTCTAACAGGAACCAAAGGTAATTGGACAAATGGCTGATTGTAGGGCTGGGCCCTAGACACAATAAGAACAGGGAAATATTGCTGATCTTGAAAATAAAAACTGCTCAATTAATCAAGGAGACATGAAGCCAGGTGTATGGGGCTCCCATTGGCTAAATATGGATAATTAGAGCTTCAGAATGAATAATATCAGTAATTGCTTACAACTAAGAGTATACATAAGAATTCATGAGCCCATTATGATATAAACAAATCAATGAAAAAAAATGAATGAATGTGGAGTAAGGGGAAGTTCCTTCCTATAGTAGAACAGAGCCAATCAACATAGAGGAAATGATCAAATTAGAAAATTGCCATTTGGCCACCACACTTACAATAATTTTTCCATATATGAATCATCTGTAGATATTAGATATGGTGGGTGAAAAGTGTTGTGGTTATATAGTCTCAAAATATCTACCAAATGATACTTAATTAAAAAGGTTAAAATTATAAGTTATTGTAGAGAAGCTGGCAAACATCACCTTCAACAACTAGTAACTGGAAAAAAGATTTTTTTCTCCTTCAGTCTGCACCTGTGGCATATGGCACCTGGAAATCCCAGGCTATGAATAGAAATAGGGCTGAAGCTGCCAGATGACACCACAGCCAGAGCAACAGGGGATATGAACCATATATGCTGCCTATAGTGCACCCTGCAGCAACACTAGATCCTTACCCCAATGAGTAAGGCCAGGTATGACCTGCATTCTCATAGATACCAAACAGATTTTTAACCTGCTGAGCCACAAAGGGAACTCCAAAGAACAGAAATTCTTAATGAAGTTGTGCAATTTTTTAAAAAATCTGGGAATGTAAGGCTTCTTTTGGTATTATTATTTTTTTCTGTTTTTTTTTTTTTTTTACTTTTTTTTATTACTCAATGTATTTATCACATCTGTAGTTGTATAATGATCATAACAATCTGATTTCACAGGATTTCTATCCCACAGCCCAAACACATACCCCCACCCCCCAAACTGTCTCCTCCAGAAACCATAAATTTTTCAATGTCTCTGAGTCAGCATCTGTTCTGCCAAGAAGTTCTGTCTGTCCATTTTTCAGATCCCACATGTCAGTGATAGGATTTGATGTTGGTGTCTCACTGCATGGCTGACTTCACTTAGCATGATAGTTTCTAGGTCCATACATGTTGCTAAAAATTCTGGTATTTTGTTCCTTTTAATGGCTGAGTAATATTCCATTGTGTATATGTAAAACATCTTCTTGGTACACTCCTCTTTTGAGGACATTTAGGTTGTTTCCATGTCTTGGCTATTGAAAATAGTACTGAAATGAACATCAGAGTACATGAGTCTTTGTGATTTGTGGTTTCTTTGCATAGATGACCAGGAGTCATCTATGACCATTTGCAGATGGCCATTTGCTGGATCAAATGACATTTCTATTTTCAGTTTTCTGAGGAATATCCATCCTGTTTTCCACAGTGGTTGTACCAATTTACAATCACACTAACAGTGTACTAGGGTTCCTTTTTCTCCACACCCTCACCAGCACTTATTGTTTGTAGACTTTTTGATGATGGCCATTCTGGCTGGTATAAGGTGGTCCGTCATAGTAGTTTTGATTTGCATTTCTCTAATAATGAGTAATGTGGAACATCTTTTCATGTGATTTTTGGCCATCCATATGTCTTCTTTGGAGAACTGCCTCTTTAGATCTTCTGCCCATTTTTTGATGTGGTTGTTTGTTTTTTTGGTATGGTGCTGCAGAAGGTGTTTATAAATTTTGGAGATTAGTCCCTTGTCAACTGATACACTTGCAAAGATTTTCTCCCATTTGGTGGGTTGTCCTTTCATTTTTTTAAGGTTTCCATTGCTGTGCAGAAACTTTTAAGATTGATTAGGTCCCATTTGTTTATTTTTTTTATTGTCAATACTCTCAGAGGTGGATCTGAGAATATGTTGCTGTTGTCTATGTCAGAGAGTGTTTGCCCTATGTTTTCTTCTAAGAGCTTTATATTATCTGGCCTTAAATCTAGGTCTTTAATCCATTTTGAATTTTTTTTTTGTGCATGGTATTAGGAGGTGTTCTAATTTCATTCTTTTCCATGTGGCTGTCCAGTTTTCCCAGCACCACTTATTGAACAAGCTGTCCTTTCTCCATTGTATAGTCTTGCCTCCTTTGTCCTAGATGAGTTGGCTGTAAGTGCATGGGTTTAATTCTGGGCTTTCTATCCTGTTCCACTCATCTATATGTCTGTCTTTGTGCCAGTACCATATGGTTTTGTTGGTTGTTGCTTTGTAGTATAGTCTTAAGTCCAGGAGCCTGATTCCTCCAGCTC
>CM052682.1:236928218-236945914 GCA_028533215.1 Babyrousa celebensis | reverse complement strand
GTATAGTTCGCTGCATGCTACTTGTTTTGAGTCCCTTAAAATCCCCTGTTATCAAAAATGTCCAATCCAGGCTTCCAAGCCAATGTCAATAGTTCCAGGCACTGTTAAAAGTGTTTTACATTCACTTTCAAAATAAATCTTCCCAGTAACCCAAATAAATATTATACACATTTTGACCATAAGAAAACAAAATTATACATTAGTTAAGTGTGCAAAGATACACACAACTAGGTGCAAGAGATGGAATCACAACATAGCAAACCCTCAAAGTATCTTATTAACCTGATACTGTGTTGCAAAGATAAGCATTTTTGACTCTACTATAAGTAAACATTGGAATCTTAACTGAATGTTTGTAGCTTTGGAAGACAAGAAGCCAAGACATGGAAGCAATGAAAACATCCATCAACAGATGAATGATAAAGATGAAGTGGTACCTATATTTAATAGAATATTATTCAGCTATATAAAGGATGAAATAATGCCATTTGTAGCAACAAGGATGGAGTTGGAGATTATCATACTAAATGAAGTAAACCACATATATAAAAACATATATCATATGATATTGCTTACATAGGGTATCTAATAAGAAATGACACAAATGAACTTAAACACAAAAAAAGAAAGAGACCCACAGACATAAAAACAAACTTACATTTACAAAAAAAAGAAAAGGGGAGTTACAAATTTGGAGTTTAGGGTTAACATATAAACACTGCTATATATAAAACAGATAACTAACAAGTACCAATTGTATAGAATTTGGAACTATACTCAATATTTTGTAATATAATATAAGGGAAAACAATCTTAAAAATATATGATGTATATAATATATTTAAAACTGAATCATCTTACTCTACACCTGAAATTAATACATCATAATTCAACTATACATCAAGTTAACTAATTAATTAATGAATCAATTAAAAATTTAAAAACCAGTGCCCAAGAAATGACCACAATAAGAATTAAAATATATATACACACTTTAAAGAGAGGTAAAAAAACCACATTAAATAATAATATAACTCATTGAAACAAAATATAACAACACTTACAAACACACACACAGGAGTTTGGTGCATTGAAGACCAAAAGTTGAATGTATGATTTGGGTAATGTCACATTTAGGGTTACAGAATAATAAATGGACAAGAGATATGACTGAAGGGAAAGAGACTTTTCCAATAACAACTATCATATAAAGGACAGTGAGGAAAAGTGCCAGAGACATGGGTAAGCAACACACAACTTTTTAAGGCTTTTCTAATAAGGTCAGTGAGGGAAATGAGAACATGGTTAGATGGCTCTAAATTGGCAAAAAAGTTTTTTGTTTTTTTTTTCTGAAAAGAATCCCCAGAGCCAATGTCATGTCTCTATTTCTCAGGCTGTAGATGAAAGGGTTCAACTGTGTACATTACAGAAGCAAGGATGTATTTGTCATGGAACAGGCCTGATGAGGAGGAAAAGGTAAACTGCTATCTCATACCATAGAATAGAGACATGACAGAGAGGTGGGAGCCACAGGTGTGCAAGGCTTTGCAGATCCCTTTAGTAGAGGGGACCCTTAGGATGGAGAGCCCAATATGGCCATAAGAGACCAGGAGGCCACTCAGTGGAAAAATGAGACCTGCATACCCTAGAGTGAATATGACCAGCTCATTGAGAGAGGTGTTTGAGCAGGACAGCTTAAGCAGGGCAGCAGAGTCACCAAAGAAGTGGGGGATGACACTATCAACACATAAGGACATTTGAGCCAGAAGGGTGTGGGTCAGGGCAATGACACAGGAAAGGAGCCAGGATCCAGCCAACACACATATACAAAGCTCCTCCCTCATGCTGATGGCATAGTGTAGAGGGTGATAAATGGCCACATACCTGTCATAGGCCATCACTGGAAGAAGAAGGTTAACAATGCAACCAAAAAATAAGAAAAAATACATCTGTGTTACACGCCCTGCATAGGAAATTGATTGATCCTGAGTCTGCAACAATACTCTAACAAAAATAAAATTATATATTTACTTATATACATATACAAAAAAACCCTCTCATGATCTCATCAACATGCACAATCTGAAATGAAAAAAAGCTATTATCAAGAAAGTTCAAAGAGAGAAGCCAAGAATGTCCCCTCTATCCATCTTTAGCAACTGGTAATAAGAAGTGGCTGAGCAGCAGCCAGAGTTGGAGGAGGGAAAAGCCGGGAAGAAAATGGTGCCATGGCTGCAGAGGCGGCAGCAACTGCAGCGTCCTCCGCGGAGAGGGGCACCGGCGAGGCCGAGTGGGAGATGGAGCCATCCCAAGCAGCGAGGCCAGCACTGACCCCCTTCCAGTCATGGCCACTGAAGCATCTGTGCTGGACACCGAGGCTGATGGGCAGCACTCCTCTCCTCAGGCCTATGAGGCCCAGCTCCCGCCGCCGCCGCCGCCTTCGCTGCCACAGTGGGAGCTCGCCTGCTGCCCTGAGGCGGTGGGACTGGAGTTGGAGGCTGAGGAAATGCCTGCTGGAATGGTGGAGCTGGCAACAGCCGCCCCTCAGAAAGGGCCTGACCTCCCACCTTCCCTTGCACCGCCACCAGAGCAGCCCCAGGCTCCCAAAGAGTGCCAGGAACTACCGCTTCCCAGCCAGCAGCCCCAGCTTTCACGCCAGCGGTGGGAGGTGACTCCACGGTGTAGCAACTGATCCCCAGCTCTGAGGTGCGAGTCAGGCTGGATGACATCATTGAGGATGCCCTCCTCCTGTTGTTCCACCTCTGGGAGAAGCTCTTCTCCCAGGTCCTCATGGATCTGTCTAAAAGAAACCATGAACTGTATGGTACAATAGCTGTATTTTTGGTGGGAAAAATATACAGCCATTCTGGTGGAGCAGTTTGGGCCCCACGGGATCCCTGTGACAGTATTTCACAAAAGGGAATATAAGGATAAACCTGAGGCCATGCAGCTCCAAAGTAATACATTCCAAGCAGGGACAGAAGTGAAGCATGAAGTGAATGGTGCTGTTCCTAATGTCCCTTCTCCTGTCCCACCACCTCCTGCCCTGAGCTTGGCGGAAAGCCTGTGGACTTCCAAACCACCACCTCTCTCCCATGAAGGAGCACCTTATCCTTTCCCTTTGTTTATCAGGGACACATATATAACCAATCAATACCTCAGCCACCTCCTTGGAAAATTAAGTGGCCCAAAGGAAAAATGCACAGGGAAGAACCTACTTCAATAATGAATGCTATTAAACTATGACCCAGGCAAGTCTTATGTGACAAATGTAAAAACAGTGTTGTTGCTGAAAAAAGAAGGAATTAGAAAAGGTAGTAGTGCAAGAGACTCTTCTAAATATGAAGATAAAAAGGAGAGAAATGAAAGTGTAACTACTGTGGACAAAAAACCAAAAACTGACCATAAATTGGATGGGAAAAACCAAAACAAAAGCCAGAAAAGAAATGCTGTGGTTAAGGTTTCAAATATTGCTCACAGCAGAGGCAGAGTAGTCAAAGTTTCTGCTCAGGCAAATACTTCAAAAGCTCAGTTAAGTACTAAAAAAGTGCTCCAGAATAAGTACATGGATCATGCAAAAGCTCTGGAAGTTTTGAAAATTGCCAAAGAAAAGGCACAGAAGAAGCAAAGTGACACCTCTATGTCCAGAAGTGTGCATTCAAAAGTCACATGTAGATATCAGAATCCGAGGTCAGGTTCCCTTCCACCCCAGGTTCGTTTAAAACCACAGAGGTATAGGAATGAAGAAAATGACTCTTCTCTGAGAAGACTGGAGAAAATGCGGAGTGGCAAGATGGCACCCTAGCCTCGGTCTCACTACACCTTTACCCGCTCAGCATGTGAGGCCACTTCAGAAAATCAGAGTCCTTCCAAAGACCCTGAAGAGGCCAACAGCGAGGTTCAGGACACAACTGAAGTGCCTGTGCCTGGAGAGCAGGATGAATCACAGACAGACACTGGGCAAAAAGGGCAGCAAAAGCAATATCTCTGTTTATATGACCCTAAATCAAAAGAAATCTGACTCTTCTAATGCTTCAGTGCTTAGCATTAACACCACAGATGATTTGAAATCCTCCAACTCTGAGTGTCGTTCTTCTGAAAGCTTTGATTTTCCTCCAGGGTGTATGCACGCACCTTCCACTCCTCCACTTCCTCCTCTTCAAAGGAAGAGAAAAAGCTCAGTAATTCCTTGAAAATGAAAGTCTTTTCCAAAAATATCTCTGAGCATGTCACACCAGATGGCAGGACCATATGTGTAGGGGACATTGTTTGGGCCAAGATATATGGCTTCCCCTGGCGGCCAGCCCATATTGTTACTATGACTGTGAGCCAGAAAGATAATGGCTTTTAGTCTGACAAGAGGCCCGTATTTCATGATTCGGGTCTCCAACAACATCTTTCCTGGCTCTTTTGCCACTTTCCCCCTTTTTAGAAATCTTCCAGTCATGCTTTAATAAGAAAAGAAAGGGCCTATATCCCAAGGCTATCACAGAGGCAACTATGGCTGCCAAGCCGCTGACCCCTGAAGTGCAGGCTATGTTGACACAGTTTGAAACGTGAACAAGGACAGTAAGGGAGGCAAGAACCTTTGGAAGGCACTATAGATTTTCTAGTCTACAAAATAGCTTGGCCAAACTGGAGAGAGAAATTGCACTCAGTTGGCTGCTTTTTTATACTTAACCTTAGAGCCATTTTAGACCAAGAAGCTTAACCTGAACAAGCAATCAAACTTTGTCTTAAGGAAATGAGTTTTTAGCAGTGTTTTTCAGTTTTGAAGTCTAAAATCATCCCAAGGCACAGGAGCCATAGCCTCAACTGAAAATGAATTTCTTCAGGGACTGTTAATTGCCATTCATACCTAATACTATGTGTACACATAGTACTACATGCTATATACACATATACAGAGATACATACACATACAAAATATAGCCTGTCACTGTGTGACACAGGTTGCATATTTGAGATCATACTAAGGGCTGGTGAGCTGGGGGAATAGTTTGGATGTTTAATGACTACTTGGTTTTTAATTAATGCACACTTTGCCCTTCTATGTGCATAATGGCACAAGAGTTTGATACTTAGTAGTTTGACAAACTGAGATGCTTGCTGTTGAGATCCAGACTGGGGAAAGGACCCAATATAGGGGAATTAAGATTGTCAAGGTTGGCTAGGTTTGAATTGTCACTCTTTTGTTTAATGGAGACTTAAAACCTTTCAAACTTCTGGTTTGGGAGTTTAGATAGGTTTGTCTTTGGACATGTAAATATTTGATTGCTAAATTTGCTCACATTTCTCCTGACTGACAGACTGTTCCTAAATTCTTAGGATATCTCCTTGGTGAATTCATTGTTATATGTGTAATTATTGCATTTTTGGATGTACCTAGTATGATAATTTTTTTAAAATTTTTGTTTAAGGCATCTGTTTGCAGGTCAGAAAATGAGAAAATGTTATTCTGCAATGCTCTGAAATGTAAAAAAAAAAAAAAAAAAAAAAAAAAAAAGCATAGTTCCCAGTGCTACACAGCAGAATCTCATTGCCAATCCATTCCAATGCAATAGTTTTCATCTATTAACCGCAGGTTCCCAATCCATTCCAATCCCTCCCCCTCCCCCTTGGCAACTACAAGTCTATTCACCAAATCCATGATTTTCGTTTCTGCAGAAAGGTTCATTTGTGCTGTATATTATATTCCAGATATAAGTGATATCATATGGTATTTGTCTTTCTCTTTCAGACTTCACTCAGTATGAGACCCTCTCTTTCCACCCATGTTGCTGCAAAAGAATTATTTTGTCCTTTTTATGGCTTAGTAGTATTCCATTGTGTATATATACCACTATCTTCCTAATCAAATCATCTCTCCAGGGACATTTGGGTTGTTTTAATGTCTTGGCTATTGTGACTAGTGCTACAATGAACATGTCTAGGCCCTTGTGATGGAGCATAATAATGTAAGAAAAAGATATGTATACATGTATGTGTAATTGGGTCAACATGTTGTACAGTAGAAAATTGACATAACACTGTAAACCAGTTATAGTGGAAAAAAATAAAAATCATTATACAAATTAAAAACAAACAAATAAATAAATAGACTTCAACAACAACAACAACAACAATTTGATTCCCATCTTCACACTCCAAACAGGCTATAGGGGGAACATCAGCACATCCTTAAATGTCAGTCCAAATGCTAGTTCCATGCTGTTGAGTCTTATATTTACATATAAAATTTGTAAACTTATTATGTTTAGCATAGGGGACACACACACACACACACTCACTCAGACAATATCAAAATTTGGGAAGACTGAGGAAAAAACCTGAGGTTCAAAAAAAAAGATATTTACCTAAGAAGATAATAGAGATGATGATAGAGAAAAAGAATAATACAGATAGTTCCCCTGTGGCTTATTGGGAAATAACAAGCCTAGTATCCATGAGGATTTGGGATTGATGCCTGGCTTCGCTCAATGGGTAAGAATCCCACATTGCCCTAAGCTGTGATATAGGTCACATATGCAACTCAGATTCTTTGCTGTTGTGTCTGTGGTATAGACATGAACCTATGGCTCTGATTTGACCCATAGCTAAGAAACCTCCATATGACATTAGTGAGGCCAATAAAATAAAAAAAGACTGATACAAACCAAATCAATCTAAGCAAAGTTAGAAAAATAGTGAAAGAAAACAAACAAAAAATCTCCCTCTAGATCTATTTGAATTGCATGTGTTTAACAATGTAGCATGAAACAATTAATGAATTAAACCAAAAAATTCATGGTATGTCTCTGTCCCAGCAGTAGCATTGCAAATGGAGAATTTCTATATACCATTATAGAAGTAGAAAAAACAAAAAAATACACATGGATGAATTTATCAAAATGTGTGCTAGCTAGCAGGCCTGTAAGCTTGCTGTGGTGTGGGGGGTATTCCCTGGGGACCCACCCCTTCTTCTCTCCCCTCCCCAGAACAGGCGCAGACCAGGCTCTTCTCCCAGGTTCCCTCTGATGCAGCTTTCCACTTCCCTGCCCCTAGAGTATTGCTCCCTTCCTCTGTGACAGCTTTGTTTTCTAGTCTCCCAGGCAGTCTCTGCCCCGTCAAATGGTTTCTAGACCTCCCAAGCAGTTTCCGCTCCACCCTGGCCCCCAGACCGTTCTGGGGGACTAACCTCTGGAGCCAAGGTCTCAGTGCCCAGCCCCCACCGAGGTGTCCCTGGGCCCTTTCTCAGGGACTAACCTTTGGAGGCGAGGTCTCGGTGCCCAGCCCCCTCCCAGGCATCTCAATTTTTGGTGACTGTGCCCATAGTTCAGATGGTCCGTTCGGTTCTTGATTGGCTTTTCCATACTCCAACTTACTGCTACACTCTTCTCTGCATCTGGAGATTCCTCCGGTTCATTTGATCTTTCCCCAAGTAGGTGACTTTCCAGGGTGCGGGATCCCGTTCTCCTCCGCAGTTCCCTTTTGGGAGCGCCCTTCCCGCTCGGATTCACCTTCTCTCACTCTCCTCTTTTCTCCTGTTCTGCCCAGTAATGTCATGAACTTCTTGCCATTATTGGAGTTTAGGTTCCTCTGCCAGTGATTGGTTGCTCTTCTGTGTGAGTCATTTATTCTGTAGATGTGCTTTTTTTGTTGTGTTTGTGGGAGAGGGCGAGTGTGTCCCCCTACTCCTCGCCATCTTGTCCTCTCCTATATATTTTTTTAATAATGTTTTTTATTTTGTCCATTATAGCTGGTATACCATGTTTGGTCAATTTTCTACTGCACAGCAAGGTGACACAGTCACACATACATGTACACATTCCTTTTTTCTCATATTATCATTCTCCATCACGTCACAAAACTTAATTCCTGGGGCTATACAGCAGGATCCCATTGCTTACCCATTCCAAAAGCAAAATTTTACATATATTAACTCCAAATTCCCAGTCGCTGCCACTCTCTTCCCCTTCCCCTTGGCAACCACAAGTCTGTTGTCCAAGACCATGATATTCTTTGTTGTGGAAAGGTTCATTTGTGCCAGATATTAGATTACAGATATGAGTGATGTCATATGGTATTTTTCTTTCTCTTTCTGACTTACTTCACTTAGTATGAGAGTCTCTAGTTCCATCCATGCTGCTGTAAATGGAATTATTTTGTTCTTTTTTATGGCTGAGTAGTGTTCCATTGTGTATACATATAAAACATCTTCTTAATACAATCATCTGTTGATGGACATTTAGGTTGTATCCGTGTCTTGGCTACTGTGAATTGTGCTGCAATGAACATGCAGGTGCATGTCTTTTTAAAGGAAAGTTTTGTTGGGATATATGCCCAAGAGTGGGATTGCTGAGTCATATAGTAGTTCTATGTATTAGTTTTCTAAGGTACCTCCATACTGTTCCCCACAGTGGTTGTACCAGCTTCCATTCCCACCAACAGAGCTAGAGGTTTCCCCCATCTCCACACCTGCTCCAGGATTTGTTTTTTGTGGACTTATTAATGATGGCCATTCTGATGGGTGTGAGATGGTACCTCAGAAGATTTGATTAGCATTTCTCTAATAATCAGTGATGTCAATTCAAGTTCTTGTTGGCCATCTATATATCTTCTTTGGAGAAATATCTATTCAGGTCTTTTGCCCAGGTTTCTATTGGGTTGCTGGCTTTTTTGCTGTTGAGTTGTATCAGTTGCCTACATATTTTTGAGATTAAGCCTTTGTCAGTTACATCATTTGAAACTATTTCTCTCATTCTGTAAGTTGTCTTTTTGTGTTCTTTTTGGTTTTCTTTGCTGTACAAAATCTTCTCAGTTTGATTAGGTCCCATGGGTTTATTTTTGCTTTTATTTCTGTTGCTTTGGGAAACTGACCTGAGGAAACATTTGTAAAGTTAGTGCAGAGAATATTTTGCCTATGTTCTCTTATAGGAGTTTCATGATGTCTTGTATTTCATTTAAGTCTTTAAGAAATTTTGTTTATTTTTGCATATTGTGTGAAGGTAAATAAAAATGACCATGCAATGGACAGTTAGGAAAAGTGCTAGAGACATGGGTGACCAAGATAAATTCCTAAGGATTTTCTAACAAGGGGAGTGAGTGAAATAAGAACATGGTTAGGTGAATTTCACTTGGCAAAAAGTTATATTTTTTGAAAAGTATCCCCAGAGCCAATGTCATATCTCTGTTTCTCAGGCTACAGATGAAAGGATTCAGTATGGGGGTGACCAGTGTGCAAAGCACAAAAGCAATGAAATACTTGTCATGGGACTGACCTGATGAGGAGGAAAGGTACATGGCCATAATTGTTCCATAGAATAGAGACCCCACAGAGCGGTGGGTGCCACAGCTGGACAAGGCTTTGAAAACCCCTTTAGTTGAGGGAACACTCAGGATGGAGACCCCAATGGGCCACAATAGACCAGGATGTCACTCAATGGAAAAATGACAGCTGCAGCCCCAGAAGTGAATATGACCAGCTCATTAAGAGAGGTGTCTGATCAGGACAGCTTACACAGGACAACAAGGTCACAGAAGAAGTGGGGGATGATGTTGTCAGCACAGAAGGACAGTCAAGCCGGGAGGAGGGTTTGGGTCAGGGCATAGGCACAGGACAGGAGCCAGAATCCAGACAGCAGATAAATACACCTCTTCCCTCATGATGATGGCATGTTGCAGAGGGTGACAAATAGCCACATATCTGTAATAGGCCATCAATGCAAGGAGAAGGTTATCAATACCAACAAAAAATAATAAAATATATGTCTATGTTATACACCCTGCATAGGGAATGGATTGATCCTGAGTCTGCATGTTTATCAGCATATTAGAGACAGTGACAGATGAAAAGGAGACATCCATGAGGGCCAGGTGGCTGAGGAAGAAGTAAAATGGTGGTGTGGAAGTGAGGGTCCAGCCTGATGAGCAGGATGATGAGTAGGTTCCCCAGCACTGTGTTCAAATACATGCCCAGGAATGGGGCAAAGAAGACCCCTGATGTTCTTCCCAGATGGGGAGCCCCAGGAGGAGGGACTCAGACATGCCACCCTGGTTCTCCCTCCTCATGCTCCTCTCCTGTCTTCTGGGGATGGAGTTGAGTGGGAAATATCAGAGACATTGAACTTCCAGTTGTGGCCACAATGCTACATCCCTCACTTTCTCATGGAGAAAAAGAATAAATGACTGCATTTCTTTCATGACCTAGTGTTGCCAAAGCAAGTGACACACCTTCCACATTCACCATGATTACTTTCAATGAAAACCAGCAAGTTCATTTTTTTTTCTTTTTATCAACCATGTTTGTGACACTAAGCTACTAATTGGACCTAGAGGGATAAATATGACATACAGGACCTCTTCCCTCAGGAGACTAATCCTCAAGGGCACACTTGACCATGGACTAACTAAATGAATCTGAAGCTAGATTCCCTGTATTGATTTTAGTCCCGCCATTTTCTCACTGTAGACTTGGGGTGCTAAATCTCTATTGGCCTCATGTTGTCCCTCTGTAACTTGAGGATGCCAATGTCACACCTTCACAGAGTTAACCAAAAGGATTTTATGCCATTAGGCATTAATATCAAATAACACTTTACTGCATAAAATAAACACCATAAATTGCATGCATTATTTTTTGAGAGTATTTCTATACCATCCACAAACTATCAAGTTCAAGAATTTAATAATACAGTATTATCAGGTGGTCAGCATAAAGCACTAAGAAGTTGACCTAAAATTCATGTTAACTTATCTGAGTCTCACACTCCTCAGGTGAGTTTCTGAGCTCATATCCTATCACTGTGCTAAGTTCCCCACTTGAACTTGTCTTAATGCATATTTATCTTCTTGCCAAGAAATAAACCTTATTTCAGGCCATGTGTCTCCATCTATCTCCATCTACAACTGATCCTCCAAGGTGGCTGAAATCTGGATATTCATCTTTAGGAAAACACTTGAGATCTGAGATGGGGTCTGAGAGATATTGAAGAATTGGGGTGTCTCTTAGAAGTCAGTGACCAGACTGACCAGCACTATTTCCCAATATTGATCTTCACACTGATAATAATGGAAATTTAATGAACACAATGACAGACAAATACATTTTTCCATGATAGCCACAAAGAACTTTTCAAGAATCCTAGGAGCGATGCTATTAAAACTTCACTTTTGGGAGTTCCCATTGTAGTTCAGTGGATTAAGAACCAGACTCGCATCCATGAAGATACTGGTTTGAACCTTGGCCTCAGTGGGCTAAGATTACAGTGATGCCTTCAGCTCTGGTGTAGATTGCAGACAGGGCTCGGATCTGGCATTGCTGTGGATGTGGTGTAGGCCAGCAGCTGCAGCTCTTTTTTGAACCCTAGCCTGGGAACTGCCATATGCCACAGGTGCAGCCCTAAAAAAATGAAATAATTGAAAAAATATAAAGCTGTACTATCGACATACTCAGAAGGAGTAGGAAATGAGCATGACCATAGACTTAGTAACAGCTGTAGTCATGTTTCTTTCTCACACTTTTAAATATATACTGGAAACTTTCCTTCTATGACTCTACTGTTCCTCCCAATCTTTAATTAGACAAATAGGCAGGACCTTAAGAAGAAATATTGGGGGATTTAAAGGAGTCCTACTGCTCAGATAACTGTACACACATATATAACTGCAGACCTTGAGTTTGTCAATGGTTTTCATATGCCTTCAATTTCATTAAGTCCAACACCCTTTATTTCTGGCTGGGGAGTATAAAACGTGTTTTTCCCTGTATTTTACCAAGGGGAGTAGTGAAATCACTTAAAGCATCTCACATAATTATTGCATAGTGGAAGCTGGTCTAAAACATTGATTTTCTGATCATTTTTCACTACAAACAACCCACTCATTTCTTTCTATGGGGAGTAGAGAGCCTAAGGTGAAATGTTAAAAGTGAAGAGGTAAATGTTAAAATGTGCCTGGCAGAGGAAACTGACATTAACACTGAGTAGGAATCTGTCAGCAGACAAAACTTTAGGCATCACACTTCCTGATTGCAAACTATAATTCAAATCTTTAGAACTCAATACAGTATGTTACTGACATAAAAAAAAAACATATAAAAATAATGAAACAGAATATAGAGCCCAGAAAGAATCTCACACATATATGATCAACTGATCTTTGACAATAGAGCTAAAAACACACAATGGAGAAAGATGAATCTCTTCAATAAATGATGCTGGGAAGCTGGATATCCACACACAAAAGAATGAAAGTGAACCCCCAACAGTGAAAACAATGGTCTGTGCCATCCTGTCCTGGGGAATTAAATTGGCAACAATGTGGTCATAAGCGAGCTATTCAAATGCATCCCACAGTTCACAGCCAGGTTCCAACAACATGGATGGTTCTAGCAGCTATTATGCTTTGTGAGATAAGGCAAAGAGACAAAGGTATATATCATAGTATCTCACTTATATCTGGAGTCAAAAAATCAAAAAAACAAATCAACAAAACCAAATGAAAACAGACTCTTATACATACAGAGAAGAAACCAGTGTTTGCTAGAGGGAACTGTGTTTGGGGGAGAGGGATGAAATAGGTGATGTGGATGAAGAGGAACAAAAGAAACCATGATGATTGAATATACAGCATAAATAATATGATTAAAAATACTGTAAAAGCATATAGAGACAGATAGTTATTGGATTCAAAATTGTGATGATTTTAATCTTTGAAAATGACAAATCATCACATAATATACCTGAAATTAACATAATATTGTTTCCAAACAATATTTCCAATAGCACCTGGGTGGGGGCTTGAACCTGGACACTCACATTAAAAGTTTGATGTGCTACGGTCTGAGCTACACAGTTCCTGCAAATTATAATTCAATAAAGAAGTTGGTAAAAATGCTCAGTGCTGGAATTGTCCTCAAACAATCATTCATAATGCTGAACATTTTTATGAACTTTTGGGTCTTAGGCTAATGGCTTTACCCATGTTTCCTAATTAATACCAAACATCAGCCTTATATATATATATATATTTTTTTTTTTAAATCACAAAATTTTCATTAGGAATTTGTGTTCTTCATAGATCCATTTGTGGTTCAGTGGATTATGAACCCTGGCTAGTATCCCCAGCCTTGTTCATTGGGTTAACATTCCAGCATTGCCACAGATTATATTGTAGTCCACAGATGAGGCTAGATCCCTTGCTACTGTCACTTTAGTGTAGGCTGGTAGCTACACTTTCCATTCTACCTCTAGCCTAGGATGTGGCCCTAAAAAGAAAAAAAAAAATTCCAATTACTAGTGATTTTATCCTTTATCTATTGCTTAAGGTGGTGTTTGCCAGGTTCTCTACAGTAAGTTACCATTTGCAATAAACTAAGTATCATTTGGTTGCTATTTTGAGACTATATAACCAATACATCTTTCTTAATACAATTTCATCCACTGTATCTAACATCCATTGATGACTCCTATATTGAATGTACTATAGTAAAGGTGGTGGCCACATGATGATTTTCTAATTTGATCATTACCTCTATGTTTATTAGTTGTATTCTCTAGAGGAAGGAAATTCCCCTTACTCCACATTAATTTTTTAGTTGACTTATTTATAACATCATGGACTCATGAATTCTTATTTATTCTCTGAGTTGTAACCCATTACTAATATTATTCATTTTGAAGCTCTAATTATTCCAGATTTGGCCAATGGGAGCCCCATCAAGCTGGATCCTGTGTCCCCATGATTCACTGAGTAATTTTCATTTTCAAGCTCAGCAAAATTTCCCTGGCCTTGACATGTCTGCCCCAGCCCTAGAACAAGCCATTTTTCTGGGTAACATTGGTTTCCCTTAGAGGAGACTAATATTCATGCACATTTGGCATTATGTGTGTTTGTTCATTACAAGAATTCTAAGTCATCTCATAGAATATAGCCAGGAAACATATATAGAAAAATCACAGGATGTATAAACTAGAAGCAAGAAAACTAAAGAGATGCTTACCCTTAGCAGATGAGTCAGGAGTGGGAAAGAAAGAATGGAGGATTGGAACCAGACAGATGTTGATATATAATTTCAAACTGTTAATACACATTACAACACGAGTTCAAGCCTGTAACTTCAATTCTAGTTTGAACCAAAGAGTTCTTTCTAGCCTTTCTTTTTCCATGTACATAGCACCTTTCCCCAATTCATGGATTATTCTCTTTTCCAGGACAAGGGTACTTATTTACTAAATCTTTGACTATATGTAATTTCAGAATCTTAAATGCAAACCACTGTTAATGATGAACAAACCTCAGCTCAAAAAATTTGCTTACCAAAAAATGTGCTTACCATTTTTAGCTGCTGTGAGAGTAGTGTATAGAGAAAATTCAGTGTTCAATAACAACTTAATTACTTTATTTTCCCATTAGTCTGATTATGTTATTCATTGAAATAGAGCTATGCTAATTTTTGTTTTGTTCTATATTTTTAATTTCCATCACCTTCTTTTTATTTTTTAGTAGGTAAAAGAGAACACAGTGAAAACTATACAAATAAATGGACTCATCTCCCCATCTTTTCTATCCAATTCCCATCCCATGCCCTATAGGTAAGCAATCTAATTAGTTTCAAATTGATTCCTCATGTGTTACTTCTTCTCAATTGGAAGATACAGGTATATATTATTTTCCCTTCTTTCTCACATAAAAAGTAGTATGCTATACATGCTCTTTTATGCATTGCTTTTTTTCCATTTAATATAACTTGGAAATCCCTCCATATTGATTCATAGCTATATTTGCCATTATTTTTTCATAGCTGTGAAGTACTCAAATGCATTGATGTTGTGTAGTTTTGAAGCCCTAGAAGAAAATAGCAGTGATGAATGTATTAAATGCCACCTAAATGTATACCTCAAATGGTTAAAATGGCAAATTTCATGTTGTGTTGTACATTATACCATGAAAAAATTTAAGAAAAAGCAAATCATAATCTCTACATAAATCACAGAGAAGAAGAATAAAATAATAATAATAAATGATAAGTTAATGTTGAGGATATAGAATGACAAATTATAAAGGGAAGCAAGAATAAATACAAAATCAGATGTCTCAATTAGAAAACATATAGAAACATGGAAAACATAAATTCAAATACGTTCTGAAACTTTCCACAGAAAAGAAAATCATGGACTTGGAGAGCAGACTTGTGGTTGCCTGGGGGGAGGAAGAGGGAGTAGGAGGAATTGGGAGCTTGGGGTTAAGGGATGTAAACTATTTATTTTGGAATTGATTAACAATGAGATCTTGCTGTGCAGCAGTGAGAACTATGTCTAGATATTTATAATGCAGCACAATGGGAGAAAAAATTTATGTATACATGTATGTGTAACTGGATTTCCATGCTCTACAGTGTGGGAAAAAAGTGTGGTGGGGAAATAACAATAAAAAATAAACTAAAAAAAGAAAAAAACAAATACATTCTGATTATATGAGATGTTAATAGATCAAATTCTTCAGAAATACAATGATTGTCAACTTACATAAAAAGAGCAAAGCCCAAGTTTACACAGCAAAGAACTAACAATTTCCAGATACATGGACATAAGAAAGTTGAAACTGTTGTGGAAAAGAAATACATGTAAACACTAACTAAAAGAAAGTTGGTATATCTAAACACATATCAGAGGAAATAAATGAGATGTGAGGGTAGGAGCCATGGCTGAAGAGAAATCACCCCTCAACTATAAATGCAGTGGTGTTCTCTTCAATGAATAAGAAAAGGCTCCCTGTCATAGGAGAGCATGACACTGTAGCATTTGCCAATTTCCATAGTGTTTTTAAGCCCATCATGGCTGACTTCAGTTCACCAGCAAGGTGTCATTGACTTTGGAGTTAAAAAGAGATGTTCCCAACCAGCTTGAAGCCAATGCAAGCCAATTTCAGCACATCTTATAGAAAGGAACCACTCTACAAGGAGCAGAACATGATGCTGAGTTGGTATGTTCTCAATAACAATGCATAAAATATTTAAGCAGAAACTTACATATCTAAAAGTAGAGAAAGATAAAACCACTATCATAATTATGTGACATAATTTGTATAGGATTTTTCACATACAGTTAGATGAAGAAGAAGAAAAAACTTAAGATCAAGAATGTTTAACAATGCAAGTAACAAACTGGAACTTATTGACATATTATCACTATATATGATGGCTGAATGCATTTCATTTAAATTTACAGAGTTGCCAAACTTGTGATAATTTTAGGAGGTAATCTTATGGTGCTTATGGCTACAACATGAGGATTTACTGATTGTCACTTCAAGAAGTTAGCCCTATTGACAAATATTTCTAAGGCCTGTTTTACATTTCTGTTCCTGAGGCTGTAGATGAAGGGGTTCAGTATGGGGGTAACTACTGCATACACAACAGAAGCAGTTATGTCTTTGTCATTGGAGTCCCAAGATGAGGAGAACAAGAAAACACTAGCAAGTGTCCTGTAGTGTAAACACCACAAATAGATGAAAGTTACAGGTGGAGCAAACTTTAAAGAGTCTCTTGGTGGAAAAGACCCACAGAACTTGTCCCAATATGAATATATGAGCCCAAGATTCCAAACAATGGCAGGAAGAAAAGTGTTCCTCCCACAGTAAAGATGACAAGCTCATTGAGGGAGGGTCTGAACAGCTCAACTTCAGGAGGGCAGTGAGGTCATAGAAGAAGTGGAAGATGGTTTTGTCAGCACAGAAAGACAGTTGGACAAAGGTGAGGCTGTGCAACAGGGTGTGGATACAACAGAGGAACAAGGACTCAGCTACTAAAAACACATACAATTCCTGCCTCATGATGGTGCTGTAGTGGAGAGGCTTACAAATGTTCACTTACATGTCATAAGCCATCACTGTGAGAAGGAAGTTGTCAAGGCTCCAATAATATATAAATCACTCACATTAAGCAAGTCTTTTTCCAAATAAACCAATGGACTTTCATTCTTCATTCAATAAATAGTTATTGAACAACTGCTTTGTCCCATATTGAGTACAAAAGTGTCAAAAAGAACTGAGAAGTCTCTGTGTTCAAGTTCATATCTTTACATCAAGCAAGGGTCAAACCTCTGTAATTTGCTAAAATGAAAATGGGAAAAGGGCACAAAGTAAGAGGCACATCTTAAAAAGGATATGAAGCTCCTTACATTTGAAGAGAATTATTGAAGCTATGTCATGGGCTTTCAGTGTAGTTTGCTGCACCCTACCTGTTTTGAGTCCCTTAGAATCCCCTGTTATAAAAAATGTCCAATCCAAGCATCCAAGTCAATGTTGATAATTTGAGGCACTGTTCCAAGGGTTTTAAACACACTTTCTTTTTTGTCATTTGTCTTGTCCTTTTAGCAACACACCCACAGGATATGGAGGTTCCCAGGCTAGGTGTCTCATAAGAGCTATTGCTACAGGCCTATGCCTGAACCACAGCAATGCCAGATCTGAGCCACATCTGGGGCCTGTACCACAGCTCATGGCAATGCTGGACCCTTAACACACTGAGTGAGGCCAGGGATCACACCTGCAACCTCATGGCTCCTAGTCAGATACATTTCCACTGTGCCATGATGGGAATTCATACATTCACTTTCAAATTAAATCTTTCCATTAGCTCAAATATTCTTGTGAACATTTTAACCATAAGAAAACAAAACTAAACATTATTTAAATGTGCAGATACACACAATTAA
>CM052682.1:236893282-236918643 GCA_028533215.1 Babyrousa celebensis | reverse complement strand
GGAAGTAATAATTAAAGAATAAAAAATCCCAGATAAGTAAGTTCTGGATATCCACTATAGAGCATTGGGTCTATAACTAACAATACTCTACCCTATATTTTAAATGTTCTAAGAGGGTAGGTAGATCTTAAGTATTTGTCATTATCTTCATCATCATCATCATCATAGATGGGATAGGAGGAACCTTTGGGAGGTGATGCATGTATTTGTGACCTTGATAGTTGTATACCTATACACTGAGTCATCAAACTGTATACATTAAATTGTAAATTTTTTATATGCCAATCACACCTCAATAAAATGCTTTAAAAACTAAGAAAATCTACCCAATAGAGTTATTAGGAGGATAAAAAGGTCAGTACTTATTGAGCACATGGAACAGTTTCTGAAATAAGCATCTTATAAATGTTTATAAACACTCGTGAATAAAAGAATTTTTTGAAAGGCTGAAGGAAAATAGGATAAAATGTTACTGTAGTCAATCTTTCTGGGTGATGGAAACATGGATTATTACTTTTCCTCTTTGTATTTTTCTACTGTTTTAAAATTTCAAATTATCACAAACAAAAAAAAATGAGGAAATACTGTGATTGCTTATAAAGTACCTAGTTATCTTGGACAAAATATTGAGTGACCCATAAGTGGGTGGAAACTGCCTCTTTTTATGTCTTACTGTATCTCTAGCACCTAGTACAATTCTTGACATATAGTAAACAGTCAAGAAATATTTATGAATTAATTGACTGCCTGGAGCAATCAGATATTAATAAGCATAATTACTGATCTCAAGGAATATGCAGTCTAGTGGGATGTAGTTTAAACTTTAATAATGAGATCCTGCTGTGTAGCACTTGCAACTATGTCAGGTTGCATATGATGGAGCATGATAATGTGAGAAAAAAGAATATATACGTGTATGTGTAACTGGGTCACTATGCTGTACAGTAGAAAACTGACAGAACACTGTAAACCAGCTATAATGGAAAAAATAAAAATCATTAAAAAAACTTTAATAAGAAATAGTTTGTATTTTTTGGATATATGATTCATTTGAGAATTGTTACTCAGCAAAGAATTCCCAAATCTTTTTTGCATGAAGAAGTAGTAGAATAGCTGGTTAAGAGCATGAAGCCAAGCAGGCATCAAATAATCTCATGAGATGGTTCAGAAATTCATTCTGTCACTTTTTAGCTCTGTTACATTGGGCAATCCATTTCACCTCTCTGAGCTCATACTCTTCATCTCTAAGGAAAAGAAGACTGCCTACTTCTGAAGGTGATGCCATAATTAAATAAGATATTGCATTTGCCATTATTTAACTGAGTGCCTAGCACAAGACAAGCACTTGCTACATGATGAAAGAATTTGTGAGTTTTAAAATTAATGTGTGAGCAGTACAGCCAAGAAATTGAGTTATTGCTTAGAATGGAAGTCCAAAGCTTTAAAAGGGGACAGAGCACAGACCCATTTTGATGGCAGGTCACCAAGCAAAGTGTCCTGGAAGAGGCTGAACTTAAGCCTTGCGTGTTAGATATAGAAGATGAAGGAAAGTAGAAACAAAGGCATGACAGTACAAATGGTTATGGAGGGAATGAGTCATCAAGAACTGGATATTCTTGGGTAATGTTTGCACTGGGAGAAAGGGTAGTTTGAGTCCTAACTGGGGAATTTCTACGGTACACACAAAATGAGAAGCCCCCACTGACCAATAACTTGGGATGCCATGACACTGAGTGGAAAAGCAGGGTCATACACCAGTATTTTATAAGTAGATTTGGGAACATAAGAACAAAAGTAAATTCTGGGATCTTAAGTCTTAACCTTACTAATTTTGATATTCTGAGTTCTAAGAACATTACCCAACATTCTAAGACTGGAAATGGAAAAGAGACTGGTGGCATCAGATGTTCAAGTCTTTTTAATCCAAAGCTATGTAGACTCCAAAAAAAATTTCCTCTAACTAACTCTATAGGTGGTCTTTTGGTGTAAACCATACAGCTTTATAAACAACACCCAGGAGGTTTGAGAGAGACAGTCACAGTGCATCTCTGTGGCAAACTCACATAGGTGTTTTTTGTTTGTTTGTTTGTTTTGTGATTTTTTTTGTCATAAAGGAGCTGAGTCAAGAGAGTGATTACTAGGAGAGAAAGGACAGGCTACTTGGGATAGAAACTCCAAAATTTCAACAATTGTTGGTTTGTTTTCTACTGTCTCCTCCATCTGAAATTCTGTGACTTCTTAAAGTCTCAGAGGATGCTCCCTTGAGAGAGGGTGGAGCCTATGAGTGTCTACAGTCTCTTGGGCATGTGGAAGGTGCAGGGAAGGCAGGAAAGACACCCTGAAGATTCCGGAGGGCTGAAATATTGTCTAAGATCAGGTGACTTCCCTGTATAGTTTTATCTGGGCAGTCTACAGCCAAGACAGGAATTTGGAAAATAATTACACAAACACAAACCAGCACATAACATCAAAAACAGTTTTAGATCCAGGAATTGGATACCAAGTATGGGACAGATATTAACATTAAAAGAAATGTTTTTACTGTCTATGCTCTCTGTCTTTTATTGCTTATCTTCTCACTCAAATAAAGTTTCACCAAGAAGTGAGGGATATGGAGTAACTGTTGGGTGATCTCATGTCTCAATACCTTTCCAGATGAGTTTCAGGCACAAGGATAACTGATGCAGAGAGAAGCATCTGAATGAAAGGAAAGAATCATTCTGTCAGCCGGCAATGAAGAGGGGAAGCAATTTACTGATCACTCTGCTCTGAATTAACTACTGAAAAAGCCTCAAATAGAAAATAATTTATCCAAAGTCCCCCTCCCCTTCCTGGGAATTCTAACTCTCATTCTCTCTCCATCTCTTCTCTTCTCTTTCCCATTTCTTCTTTCCTGTTACAGAAGAAAACTGAAAGGAGCTTAAAATAGGTATCAATTTCTGAATTTATTAATGGACAGAAGTCACAGTCTAGGTAGTTATGATAATTTCAGTTGTTCTAATTACTGATAGGAAGAATAAACAGAAAAATGCTTGGATAGAATATGTTGTATGTTGGAAGAATCTGTTATAATGATAGCTTATGTTTAGGTGAACCCAAGACTATGGGAAGAAATAACCTAACAAGACCCCCCATATTCACCCTCCTGGGACTGTCCTACTGACCTGAAGATCAGAAGCCACTCTTGGCCGTGTTTCTCCCAATCTACTTCATCACAGTGATAGGAAACCTGCTCGTCTTCCTAGCCATCCACTCAGACACTCGCATCCAGACACCCATGTACTTTTTCCTGAGTATCCTGTTCTTTGTTGACATTTGCTATGTGACAGTCATCATCCCCAAGATGGTAGTGAACTTCTTATCAGTGACAATGACCATCTCCTATGGTGAGTGTCTGACCCAGATGTATTTCTTCATAACTTTTGGAAACAGACAGCCACCTCCTGGCAGCCAGGGCCACTGACCACTATGTAGCCATATATAATCCCTTACCCTACATCACTGTCATGAATCACAGGCACTGCATCCTGCTTCTCATCCTCCCTTTCTGCATCCCACAACTCCTCTCCCTCCTGCACATCCTCCTGACCAAACATCTCACCTTCTGTGCTTCCAATATCATTGACCACTTTTTTTTGTTATCACCAGCCGATGCTAAAATTGTCCCATTCCTCCCATTTTGTCAAGAAAATCACAGTCATGACAGATGGGTTGGTGGTCATAATGACCTCCTTTTCATGCATCATCATCTCCCACTTGAGAATCCTCATCACTGTTCTAAAGATTCCTTCAGCTGCTGGGAAGTGAAAAGCATTTTCCTCCTATGTCTCCCAAATCATGGTCATGATCCTGTTTTATGGAAGTATTAGATGTGTCTATTTTCAGCCCTTGTCCAACTATACTGTCAAGGATAGACTAGCAAAAATCATCTATACCATACTGACTCTGATGCTCAACCCAATTATCTATAGTCTAAGAAACAAAGACATGAAGCAGAGCTGGATGAAAAGCATCCACAGGGTGAAATGCCAATAAGAGGAGCTGAGGTCTTAGAATCCTACAAAAAGTGCTTGTCCCTGATTGCAGGTTTTTAATATGCCTGTGATGAGATTCTGAAAGATGGTATTTTCAACAATATTTCTTCACTGAGAGAAGAACGTTTACTGCATATATGATGAAGATAGTGTGTTGAAGCTACTCATGTATATGATGTTTATATTCCAAGTCTCTCATACCACCTGCCTGGGACAAGGTCTACCTGAAGTCTGTTATCTGTGCCCCAATCTGAACCTCAATCAACCTTACATTCTCCTTTCCAGAAAAACACATCCCTTTCACTTAATGCTAACTCAGTTGAAATTCTTCCTGTTCTCGTGTTTTGATGTTATCAACTCCAGGTATCCTTATTCAGGCTGAGTTTTTTTATGTAGTTATTTAAAGCTGTTTGAATGCATGTGTGAGGAGTGTGTGTGTGTGTGTGTGTGTGTGTATGAGAAAGAGAGAGTTCATTCAGCACATTAGCCCAAGGGCTTCTCAAAAGCAAGATCCACCTCCCATTATAGGTTAGAACAATGACTCCTTCCTCTGCATCATCTCAAAGATTCAGACCCTGTCTTCTATAATCATTTCAAATAAATGGAATCAGCCCACCAGATGACTCTTGATAAAGTAGTTCCAGGCCACATCCTCAAGAGCCCATCATCTCGGCATTCTCCTCCCTGCTTCCCACCTGGCACAGCTGCAGGTGCATTTAACTCTTTCCTTATTCATTTCATTTGACCTGAATTCAACTGCACCTTCCCAGGGAGGAAATATTAGGTAATGGTGACCCTGGTAGTGGGTGGTCCCAGATACTGGGGATCCTTCTTTCTTAATAGATTCAAGCCAACCTACTAACCTTGTTTGCGTAGGAAAAAGAAGTTTTGTTCATTTGGGAGTTCTGAAAAATATTAAAGTCGCTGCTAGTCCATACATTTCTTTGGCAACTCAGAGGTCTGTGAATTTGTTTGTTCAACAAATTTCTATTTCTTATCTAACATATATCAGTATCCTAAACTCAAATACAATGATTATGTTCTAGATTTTAAGCCAACAATCTGATGGCCAAAATTCTGTGGGATCCTAAAAAGACAAAATAACCTAGACAGTATAAATAACCAAGATTTTGGAGCAAAATTTTGTTATTTGGGATTTTTTCAATTACAAGGCGCAGAAGAACACACATCTTTTTTAAACTGAATTATAGTTGATTTACAATAGTCTGTTATTTCAGGTGTACAGCAAAGTGATTCAGTCATAGTTTTTTTTCAGATTTTTTTCCATTATGGGTTATTATAAGATATTGAAAACAGTTCCCTGTGCTATACAGAAAATCCTTATTGTTTATGGAACACACATACTTTTAAGTAGCAGGTGCCAAATTAAAAAATATCTCCAGGCTTAAGCAGGGAGAGACTTTATCTGCAAGGGGTGGGGGAAGGGTCTGAGGCAATAGAGCGAAGGCTGCTATTGCATATGGAAGATCCCCCCAGCATGAAATCTGAAAAGGTCTCAAAAGTCAGGCAGTAAAGGACTTTTTTGAATAGAGAGAAGGGAACAGGGCTAGAAGGAATCAGGTGTGCATAAATGGAATGAGCTGGTGACAGTGGTAAGACTGGATAGTTGATGAGGGAAGTTTTTCCAGACGTCAGGTCAGTCAATGTTACAGAAGGGTGTTACATAGGGGTGTATTCTGACTCTGGCTGTGAGTGGGTCAAAGTTCAGCCATTTTCCATAACACAAAAGGATGGATGGATGGCTTCCACCTCTGTATTCCAGAGGTCTTCGAAAGGGTTATTGTAAGGATTCACAAGGGGAGGAAAAGAAAACCTACATCTCAGCTGCATGGAGATGTTACAGAGGAATAAGAAGCCAAGGATGGCGATGCCCTGCAGAGCTGGTACATGGTTCAGGTACTGAAAGGTTATTCAGAGGAAAATGCAAGATTCATAAATATGGGCACTCCCATTGTGGCAGAGCAGAAATGAATCCGAATAGAATCCACAAGGAGGCAAGTTCAATCCCTGGCCTTGCTCAGTGGGTTGGGGACCCAATGTTGTTGTGAGCTGAGGTGTAGTTTGCAGATATGGCTCAGACCCTGAGTTTCTGTGGCTGTGGTGTAGGCTGGCAGCTATGGCTCAGATTCTACCCCTAGCCTGGTAACATCCATATGCAGTGGGTGTGGTCAAAAAAAAAAAGCAAAATAAAAGACTCATAAGTATGTCATATTTCTGCCCCTCCACAGCTGGTTCACAGAAGGGGGGGCAGTGGTCATGGGGGGCACATGGAAAACAAGTGGCTTTTTTCTCCACTCCTCTCACATGATGATTCACCATCTGGGGGTGAGTTGGAGCCTAGGAGTTAAGCACAGTGAAAATTTCTGAAATGAAAATTTCCCTGAAACAGGCTTGTCAAAGTGTATTTTTAACAAATTGATGAAGGATCAGTGGGGTGAGAATAGTGGAGTCTATTTTCTGAGAACTATTGCAAGCATTCTGTGTCATACTATGATGCTCTGTTTTTTCCCTCCTTTTGGTGTATAGATAAGCTGTTGTTAAGGCTTTTTTTTTTTTATGGCTGCACCCTGGGCACATTGAAATTCCCTGGTCAGGAATGAAATCCTAGCTGCAGCAGCAACCTGGGCTGAAGCTGTGGCACTGATGGATCCTTAACCTGCTGCACTGGGCCAGGGATCAAACTCAAGCCACTACAGAGACATTGCCAGATCCCTAACCTGCTATGCCAGAGTGGGAACTCCTATTGTTGTTGTTTTGTTTTTTAATTTTTTATGCCTTCCTCAATTGGGGAGTATATATCCAAAGTTTAGGTTTATTGACTGTTACTTTTCAGTTTCAGAATAATTATTTTGTTATACTGCTTGAACAGACCAGATAATACAGAACTAGTTTATAAATACAAAGGAAGAGAATACAAGCATTGACCTGATATTTGCAGCAATATTTTTTGGCCATGCCCTTGGCAAATGGAAATGCCCTGGCCAGGGGTAGAACTCATGCTATAGCAGCAAGCCAAGTCATAACAATGACAATACTGGATCCTTAATCACTAGGCCACAAGGGAACTCCTGCAGCAATATTTTAGAAAGTTCTCTCTTTCCATTTTTGAAACTGGCAAGATGAATTAGCCTCATAGGAGTTGTGAATCCCCAGACATTAAATAGATCAGGAAACTTTCAATGTTTCCCCACTCGGTAAAAGGTGAGGCATGCAACCCAGCCACATGCCCCAACACTCTGGAGAGACCATGAATACAAACTTTGCAGTTCTCTCCTTCAGGGACTAATTAACCACTTGGGGCCCTCCCCTGAATACTGATGACATGAATTTCACTATTTGTCAACTCCTAAAAGAATCTGTGCCCAGATGCCTCCAGCCCCAACCACTCTGGAGCCTCATGCATCATGGTGGCCAAAACATAGCTCTTAGCTGTACGGAAAATGTCCTCTTTCCCCTCAGCACATCCTGCCCACCCTGCAATCAGATATTCACATAAAACCAGTTTTTAAGATCGTGTATTAGAAAACCATTGAGAGACGAGTGAAAATTTAAGTTTAAAAATAAACCAGTTATGAGGGAGGGGAGGGGGAGGGAGTGGGATGGGTTGGGAATTTGGGGTTAATAGACAAAAACTACAGCCTTTGGAATGGATAAGCAATGAGATCCTGCTGTATAGCAATGGGAACCCTAACTAGTCACTTATGATGGCGCATGACATTATGAGAAAAAATAATCGATACATGTATGTGTAAATGGGTCACCATGTTGTACAGTAAAAAAATGACAGAACACTGTAAATCAGCTATAATGGAAAAAATAAAAATCATTATTTAAATAAATAAATAAATACTAAACCAGTTCTACTCTCTGGAACAGGAGTAAAACTCTCCACTCCTTCACGTGGGATGTGCATCCTGACTGTCCCCAAAGAAGACAGTATGAAGTGGGGGTGGGGGGGTAACTTTACAGTGGAGAAGCCTCACAAACACCACTTCATTCAGGTGATCAAGGTCAACCTCAACAGTCATAAACCATGTTGACAGCATCATAAGAATATCAGAAGGCTGCAGTCAAGGTGTGGACCAGGCTGACTTCCTTTCTGGAACCTCTGAAGAGGAACTATCCTTCCAAACACATTCACAATTTTGGTGAAGTTCAGTTCCTTGCAGTTGCAAAATAGGGGTCCCATCTCCCTGCCAGCCTCCAGGACTCCTGGAGGGAAGTCACAATCTTTGCCATGTGGCTCCCTTTATCTCCAGGTCCTCAGGGGCTCCTAGAGGCCCTCTGATGCTTCTAATCTTTGACTTCCTCTGTCTCTGACCTCCTACTAAGATTTAAAGGAATCTCCTGCGATTAGGTCCAGCTCATGCAGATAATCTTTCTTAAAGTCACTTGAGCCATATAACATAACCTCATCACAGGAGTAAAATCTATCAGATTCACAGTCCCAGAAAATATGCAAGGAATATAGACCATGAGGCAGAGCTCCTGAAAAGTCAGCTTAGAATTCTGCCTATCATACTTCTGTTTACCTGTCACCTTTCCTGTAGACAAGTACAAAAGCTCAGGGGTTCTCCCACTCACCAGAACAGACATGTGGTCATGGTAGCTACATCCTTTTATGTTGGAAAGCTCACCATCAGTGCCTCTAAGACACAGTACAACCATCCTGATAAGGTTGATTGCTGCAGAAAGATAATGATGTACTATTCAGATAGTAAGTGATAATAAATAAAATGCTGTGAATAATGACATGAGGACACTGTCTAGCACATGTAAAAGACTCAATAAATGATAATTGTTATTTATTGTTATTACTACTGTGATTAATTAGATCCCTTTAGCTGTCTAGATACTCATTTCATGCTGATCTAGACAATGTCAAAATACTAAACTTTTTCAAGTGAAAAGGACAGCTTTAAAGAATTGTGAAATGACATTCTAATAATTTGGGCATTTTAGGATTCCTTACTGGCCATTTGGGCTCAGGATGATATTTGAGCTTCCTAAGCTATTAAACACAGCTTGATATTACTAACATTATTTTTGTCTTCTCTTTAAATAGCCATTCTGCATATAAGTATTATTAAAGCAAAAATATAGAAATGGCACAAATGAAACATTCCGCAGCATAGAAAATCATGGACTTGGAGAATAGACTTGTGGTTGCCAAGGGGGAGGGGGTGGGAGTAGGATCAACTGGGAGCTTGGGGTTAAGAGATGCAAACTACTGCTTTTGGAATGGATCAGCAATGAGATCCTGCTGTGTAGCACTGAGAACTATGTCTAGTCATTTATGATGGAACATGATAATGGGAGAAAAAAAAATGTATACATGTATGTGTAACTGGGTCACCATGCTGTGCAATAGAAGAAGAAATTGTATTGGGGAAATAATAATTTTTTAAAAAAGTGCAACCAGATATAAGGTTAATTCTTTATTATACTTAATATCGCTAATTTCATTTCAATAAAACACAATCTATTATATTACCTTAACATTGTTCATTTGAATTTTACTGAGTGTTGTAGTTTTGTTTACATTTAAATTGTAAATTTTGGTTATTTTTTACAATTTAATTTTGCCTTGGATCATTGCTCTAGGAAGACTTTCTGGCTAATGTGCATGGGTTGCTAAGAATTAAAGAACACATCTACCCACGTCAGTGCTCAAGCAACTGCTGCGTAAAAAGGTGAAGTGAGCTCTTGCTTGTGTTCTGGGTACAGTGATACATTAAAACTACAGGTTCACTCCAGCATCATTCACAATAGCTAAGAAACAACCTTAGTGTCTGTTGACAAATGAATGGACAAATAAATGGACAAATAAAATGTTGTGTATATATATACAATGGAATGTGATTCAGCCATTAAAAAGGAAATCTTGCAATTTTTAACAGCATGGATGGACCTTGAGGACATTAGGCTAAGTGAAATAAGTCAGAAAGGAATTCCCAACATGGCACAGCCAAAACAAATCTGACTAGCATCCATGAAGATGCAGGTCTGATCCCTGAGCTCGTTCAGTGGGTTAAGGATCCTGCATTGTTGTGATGTTGTTTACGGACATGGCTCAGACCCACTGTGGCTGTGGCTGTGGTGTAGGCCATCAGCTATAGCTCCAACTCAGCCCCTAGCCTGGGAACCTCCACATGCAGTAGGTGTGACACTAAAAAGGAAAAAAAAAAAAAAAGAGAACAAGTGAGACATCAAAAGACAGGTACTGTGTGATATCACTTGTGTGTGGAATCTAAAAAACTACAACTCACAGAATTAGAGAGTAGTTTGGTGGTTTCCAGGGGTGGGGAGGTGGTGAGAGAAATGGGAAGCTGTTGATCACAGAGTACAAGCCTCCAGTTGTAAGATGAATTAGTTCTGGAGATCTAAAGTACAGCATAGTGGGTGACCAGAATTTATAGCTTCTTGAGGTACTGACATTTTTATCAATATATAATGTCCTTATTTATCTCATGTAACCATTTTTTTACTTAAAGTTTATATTTTTTTCTGATAGTTAACATAGCATCTCAGCTTTCTTTTAGTTACTCTTTTCATGGAATATATTTTTCCAACCTTTCACTTTTATGTGTGGCTCTGAATCTAAATTGAGTCACCTGTAGACAGTTTATGGTCAGATCATGGTTGTTTGTTTTTAAAAACCCATTCTGCCAACCTCTGCCTTTTAATTGAATAGCTTAATTCATTTAATTTAAAGTAACTGCAGCTAAGGAAGGACTTAACTTCTACCATTTTATTACTTGATTTCTATGTCTTTCATCTTTTTTGTTTCTCAATTACCCATTACTTCCTTCTTTTGTGTCTAATTGATTTTATTCTCATATACTGTCTTGATTCTCCTCTCATTTACTTTATGTATAATATACATACACACACACACACACATATATATAAGCAATAGACAGATAGATAGATATAGTTTTATTGATAAAATAGCTGAACCATGGGCAATAGAGCACATAGTGTCTGAAATAAGGCCTGGATTTGAAATCAGGGCACCAAAGATCTTTCAAGCTTAATCTGGAAAGAAAGAAATAAGGCTATGTTGTGACTCCCTAAGTCATTGGAAAGCTGTTCCTTAACAAAAATGAGAGAGGCCTTTCAGTGCAGTGATTCAACAACATGGTTTGGCTTCAAATCATCCTTGGTTCAAGTTTTATTTTGCTAGTTACCTTACTTTTTGAAGTAGCGTAAAAGGGAGACAATAAGGACACATGTTCTGAGTCTGTTGTGTGCTTTATGTGAGAAAGACTTAAAATTACTGAGTACATAAATATTAATTGCCTTCCTTTAGGTGAAAGATGATATAACAATGAACATGATTTGTGTTTAATAGAAATTCATATATAAGACTAAGACAGCAAATGCAGATATTTCATTCTAATCAGGTCATTGAGGAATGCTTCCTGTAGGAGGCTGCATTTTAGCCTGGAGAAGCAGTGAATGGAGAAATAGAAGGAGGTGAGGTGGTTGCATTGTAAGATGTGATCAGAAATCTTGGGAATTCCCATCATGATGCAGTGGAAATGAAGCTGACTAGGAATCATGAGGTTTTGGGTTCCATCCCTGGTCTCACTCAGTGGGTTAAGATCTGGCATTGTCATGAGCTGTGAGGTAGGTCACAAGCTACTTGCATCCAGTGTTGCTGTGTCTGTGGTATAGGCCGGCAGCTATAGCTCTGATTAGACCCCTAGCCTGGGAAACTCTGCATACCACAGGTGACTTCCTAAAAATACAAAAGATGAAAAAAAATCAATAAGTGACAGGCAATGAGCAATATGTATTTGGCAGGGAATGTCAGGGCCCTGAGGTGTGGGTGCTGTGTGCTTTCATCCATTAAAAAGAGTGAAATGAGGCTATTGATATTGGAATTGATTAGCAGTGAGATCCTGCTGTGTAACACTGGGAACTATGTCTGGTAACATTTGATGTACAATGGTAATGTGATAAAAAGAAATGTATACATGTATGTGTAGCTGGGTCACCATGCTGTACATTACAAAATTGACATAACACTGTAAACCAGCTACAATGGAAAACAATAAAAATCAATACATACACACACACACACACACACACACACACACACATATATATATATATATATATATAAAGAGTGAAAGGTCTAAAGCTGGTGGCTTTCCCCAGGGGTGGTAGCAGAGGATGGTAAGCAAATAACTGAGCAGTAGACTAGGGGTTTGGCTAATAAAAGAAGGGTGACCTAAGGTTAGGTTCTAAGGTTATGACCCTCCCTTTTGTTATAGGATAGAGGCATAAAAGCACAGCTACTAAACTAGCAGTTGTATTTGAACTTGACAGCAATGGGGCAGAAGACACCTGACATGTTGTGGGGGGGGGGATACTCTGGGTGTATCTGTCCTTTGGAGAAATGGGGAGATTCAGAGGAGGCCAAGTGGAAGCTTTATAGGTTCAAGGGGAATATTGGACCCAAATATCCCTGCCTGGTACTCCACCCTCAGTGCTCCATGAGACATCTCCCAGGTAAACACAGGGGTGGGAAGAGCCAGGTCCAGAACATTATTGTCCCTCTTGGACACCTACATCAGGTGAGAAAGAAGTTGCACTACACCCAGAAGTTTGAAAAAAGGGATGTGGGACCACCTGGGAAGGAGAAGACTTGTAATTCCTCCTGAATCTGTGGAGACAGTCCTGCACATGGATAATGGATGTTTGTGTGCATACTCTCCCCTCCATCAAACACAGGGAACTTAGTGACTGCCGGAGGCCAGCTCTGGCAGCCAGGGAGTGTACACTTTTTCCTAGTTTGAGATGGATGGTGTCAGTGGAAATGTGCAATATGGAGACAGCCTCTTTGTCCCTACTTTCAGGGCACTGGACTGCTCAAACTTTATTGGCAACAGTGGTTGATTATATGGACAGTTTTTCACTACAGATTACATCACAGTGTTAAAAGTACATTGGTTAACTATTACATGGTATAGCAGCTATACATCATGTTTTAAGATCTCTATCTTAACTTAGTGAGTACTTTGAAGAGGCCATAGACACAAGAATTTGGCATTCACAAACCTTGTTTGTAGACTGGTGCTTATCTTCAAAGCATTTATGGCAGGGAGACAGTGTAAGTAAATATAAACCAACTTAACTAAACTAGCTATCACTTAAAAGCTTCTAAAATCAAGGACAAAACTCACAGCTAGGTTTTTCTGGATAATATATGTCTAACTTTTATGAAACTCATTAAGATCCTAACTCTAAAGTTTACCATATAACTAGTTAATAGATAAACACTATGTATTACCTAAGTTGGATTTAAATAGGGGAAAGTCCTTCAGGATGAAATTCTTATTATATTATTGTTGTAATTTTGTTAAATCACAAATCACCACAGGAAAATAGGAATGGAAAATAAGAATAATAAGTAAATAATCAGGAAAGACTGAGGAAAACTGAATAGTAAGTCAATAACAGAAAAGACTAAGTAATCCATGGAACAATCCCCACTCAGCAACACAAAATGGAAATTTAGTTTTCCACCTATGTCAGCAGGCAAGCCTTATTGTATTTTGGGGCCTGTCCTCAGATTTGTGCTTTACAGGCAGGCATCCCCTTGTTTAGGAACCTGCCCTTGGAATTGTACCATTCAGACAGGCCCCTTTTCCTGGTTAGGAGCTTGTCCTCAGAACTGCACTGTTCAGGCAGGCTTCTTTTTTCTGATTAGGACCTTTCCCTCAGAATTGCTCCATTCAGGCAAGCTCCCTTCCTCTGCTTCTTGTATCTTCTCAGCTCCCCGCAAGTCACACAGTAGTAGAGGATGCTGCCAGGAGGAAAGCAGGATCTGTGAGTATCTAAAGCTGGCAGATGACCATACCAATCCAAGGAAGTGAACATCACTTTCGAGAAGCACAAGGAGATTGTCTGCTGTCAATCAGGTGCCTTTGCTGTGTGCTATCTCTTGGCTCAATATATCTTCTTTTTTGACTAATCATCTCATGGAGCATAACAGAGGGAAAAGTGAAATAAATATATGAAGCAGGGCTTTGATGTTCTTCCCAGGAAAGAAATCAGCTTTGAGAATGAATGTCTAATGTGAAGGTGTGAATCTCTGATCTCAGACAATTACTCATCACTGGACACTAAATAAGAGACCTAACTTATGTTCATGCAAAAGGTGGAGGTTTTCAATCTATACTCCAAAGATGAATCTTCCTTTACCCATTGCTTTTGAGTCACCCTCCTCTGACCTCAGGATTTGTATTATCAGCCAATGAATATGAAGTTTGGGAAGAGAATTTTCTCACCCAAGTTCACTTCCCCTTTCTCAGTTTCTGGGCCTGAGTTCAGATCTGATCCACAGTTGTGACCTAGGCCACAGCTTCAGCAATGCTGGATACTTAATTCACTGCACCAGGCCAGGGATCAAACCTGCATCCCAGGGCTCCAGAGAGGCCAGCTCATCCTGTTGTGCCACAGGGAGTACACCTACATTCAATTCAATGCTTATTTTCCATTACTCAATGAATTTATTACATTTATAGTTGTACAATAATCACAATCCAATTTTACAGGATTTCCATCCCACAACACCAGCACATCCCCCCGTCCCCAAACTGTCTCCTTTGAATGCTTTTTAAATGGCTTTCTTGCTTACTTTATAAAGGAGTAGAAGGAAGCATCTTGATTTTAAAAGTTGACTACTCATCAACCACGTTAGATAACTTATGATTATCTAGATGTGGGTTAATCACTGATAATCACTAATCAGGAGCAGACCTGAAACTGCCTCACAGGCTGCCTCTGTGGTTCCTGTGATCATCAGCCATGGAGTAGGAAAGAGAAAAAAGAAACAAAACTCTCAACCCCCTTCTCCCTCTCTCTTCCTCTCTAGCTTTCTCTCTCTTACCAATGCTGCCACATATCGGTTTTCTGTACATCACTATCTCAAAGATTTTAAAAGAACAAGTGAAAGCACAACTTTGGCTCTGATTTTTTTCCATATTCAGGAGGAAAAATGTTGCAGTAGAAACTCTATTAATTCTCAGTGTAAAGACAATATGGAAAAATTCATGTCCTCAATAATGTATGAACCATCAATTGAGAGTATTGATTATCTGTAGGTACATGCACATCCACAGGAATGTCCAACCTCACAAGACTCCCTTAAATTCATCCTCTTGGGACTCTCCTCTCACTCAGAGGACCAAAAACCACTCTTTGTCCTCTTTCTTATCATGTACCCGGTTACCATGATGGGAAACCTGTTCATTGCCTTGGCTCTCTGCTCTGATCCTCAACTCCAAAATCCCATGTATTTCTTCCTAAGCTTCTTGTCCTTTGCTTATATTTGCTACATAATGGTTATAGTCACCAAGATGTTGGTGAAATTATCAGAGACAAAGACCATTTCCTACACTGAATATCTGGCACAGATGTATTTCTTCCTGGCCTTTGGAAACATGGACAGCTATCTCCTGGCAGCTGTGGCCATTGACCACTATGTAGCCATTTGTAACCCTTTCCACTATGTCACTGTTATGAACCACAGATGCTGTGTGCTGCTACTGGCTGCCTTCACAGCTTTCTCCTACCTTCACTCCCTTTTGCATGTCCTGGTGAGTCACTCACTTTCTGTGCATCGAATGCTATGCATCACTTCTTCTGTGATGTCAACCCCATTATGAAGCTGGCCTGCTCTTCTACGTCTGTCAATAGAATTGTTGCCATGACAGAAGGGTTGGCCTCTGTGATGGCCCTGTTTGGCTGCATTGTCATCTCTTACCTGAGAATCTTCATTGCTGTCCTCAAAATCCCCTCAGCTGCTGGAAAATGCAAAGCCTTCTCCACCTGCAGCTCCTATCTCATTGTGATGACTCTATTAGTATTAATTATGTCTATTTCTAGCCATTGTCCAGCTACTCTGTCAAGGACTGAATAGCAACAGTCATCTACACTGTGCTGACATCAATGTTGAACTTAGTTATCTACAGTTTAGGAAATAAAGACATGAAATGGTGCTTGGAGAAACTGATAAGCAGGATTAAGTCTCATATGGATAGGCTTTCTACTACAAAAGCCAACAAAATTCCTGGGCCCTGATTATGATGTGGAGTGGTGGTGTGTGCACACATGCACACTCCTGCACACACACAGCCTCTGAGGCAAGTCTTCCATGGAGAAATAATCTTTCAACAACTGGAACTGCACCCTGTCAATTTGCACCCCTTGGTAACTTTCATGTTGCGGTTGGACAGTTCTACCCATGTCTTGGTTCATATGCTACAACAATAGACTTGCACCATAATTCCTCTCCATTCTAGAAAATCATATTCCCTTTACACTTTCCACATTTATTTGAATCCTCCCAATTTCAATCTATTTATAACTTCAGCTGAATTGTATCACTTAAATTTTTATATACGTCTATGTAGAAATCTATATGCATGCAAAGATACTTATGCATACATAAACACTCTGTTCTAGTTAAATTTCTAGAAGTTTTTGCAGGTGTGGGTATGTGTGTGTGACCCCCCAAATATGACCAGGTGCTTCCCAATTGCAGCATCTGTGTTCCCCAGGCATGGGGTAATGGAACCATTGTCCCTTTTTTTATATATATTTTTTAATTTATTTTTACCCACTGTACTGCAAGGGGATCAAGTTATCCTTACATGTGTACATTTTCCCCCCACCCTTTGTTCTGTTGCAATATGAGTATCTAGACATAGTTCTCAATGCTACTCAACAGGATCTCCTTGTAAATCTATTCTAAGTTGTATCTGATAAGCCCAAGCTCCCGATCCCTCCCTCTCCCTCCCTCTCCCATAAGGAATCCAAAAGTCTATTTTCCAAGTCCATGATTTTCTTTTCTGAGGAGATGTTCATTTGTTCTGGATATTAGATTCCAGTGATATTAAGTGATATCATATGGTATTTGTCTTTGTCTTTCTGACTGATTTCACTCAGTATGAGAGTCTCTAGTTCCATCCATGTTGCTGCAAATGGCATTATGTCATTCTTTTTGATGGCTGAGTAGTATTCCATTGTGTATCTATACCACCTCTTCCAAATCCAATCATCTGTTGATGGACATCTGGGTTGTTTCCATGTCCTGGCTATTGTGAAGAGTGCTGCAATGGACATGTGGGTGCATGTGTTTCTTTAGGTAGAGTTTTGTCTGGATATATGGCCAAAAGTGGGATTGTGGGGTCATATGGAAGTTCTTTGTATAGATTTCTAAACTATTCTCCATAGTGGTTGTACCAGTTTACATTCCCACCAATAGTGCAGGAGGGTTCCCTTTTCTCTAAACCCCCTCCAGCACTTGTTATTTGTGGACTTATGAATAATGGCCATTCTGAATGGTGTGAGGTGGTATCTCATGGTAGTTTAGATTTGCATTTCTCTTATAATCAGTGATCTTGAGAATTTTTTCATGTGTTTGCTAGCCATCTGTATATCTTCCTTGGAGAACAGTCTCTTCAGGTCTTTTGCCCATTTTTCAATTGGTTGAATGGCTTTTTTGCTGTTGAGTGTATAAGTTGCTTATATATTCTAGAGATTAAGCGCTTTTTAAAAATACTTCCAATGTATGGATATCCTATGCCTATCCTGGGCTATGGGATCATTAGATTTGCAACAAAGAAATCACTTAATTGACTATTATTTATTCAGCTCTATGCCTTTACACATGTTTTGGTCTCCACTCGTCCTCACCTCCATGTGCTCAGAGTGAAGTCATCACTTGAATCTTTTTGGGGCTCCTTGCCTGTGTGTTCTATTCTCTTAGAGATGCCTGTTTTTCTATATCTTTTCTATCTGTTGATTTTTTTTTTCAGATTGAAGGAAGGTTTATTTATTCTGTTAAATCAGAAATGCTTCCTATGGCTGCTGGAAGCAGAGTCAAAAAAAAAAAAAAAGCATATACTTCAATTTAAAAAAAAATCAATGGATGAAAACTAATAATAACACTTTGGTTTAAAATGCCTGATATGAAAGACACTTTCAATTGATTTAAAGAATGAATTATAAAGAAAAACATTCAGAATAAGAGAGAGAAAGACAAATACCATAGTTTTCATTCACGTGTGGAGTCTAAAAACCCAAATAAATGTCTCATAGAACAAACCAGTGGTTGCCACAGACAAGGGGACGTTGTGGGAAGTGGGGGTGTAGACATGGGCAAAACAGGTGGAGGGGGTTAAGAGGCACAAATTCCTAGTTATAAAAATAAATCACAGGGATGTAATGTACGTCACAAGGAATATAGTCAATAACATTGTAATAATTTTGTATGGTATGCAAATCTATAAAAAAAATATTGACTCACTAGGTTGCACACCTAAAACTAATATAAGGCAACTATACCTCAATAAAATAAGAAAGATGAATTATTTTATGAGTTAGATTCATTGCCAATGCACCTCAACAGGAAATCCTAATTTTATTTTATTTTTTATTTTATTTTATTTTTTTGGTAACTCAATTCTGCCTTTTTTCAACCCAATCTAACAATCTCTCAGTGACTTCTGATTTGTAATTTAGCCCCATTCATTCATTTCCCACTTCCCATGGCTATCATTGCTCCTTCCAAGTTTGGTTTCTAAACTCTCATGGATTATGCAACTTCTTCCATACATATACAAAGAGAAAGCAGGTCTTTCATCAGACTGGTCTATCTTTTGGTCCCACACAAGAATCTGCAGCTGACATCTGACCTTGTTCCATTCATTTGTCACCATGCATGACAGTTAGGGCTTGCTTTTGAGAATGGTGACTGGTTCTCTTTACTCTTTATAGTGCACAATTATGACCCAGTGGAGATGCCATTCTTAGCCACCATGCAGTGGGTCTCGCCATGTCCCTTTGATGTGAATCTCTCTACTCCCTACCAACCTGGCTTTTTTTCTCTCATCCATTCTCTAATTTGAATGAGCCACTCTAGACCCATGGTATGGCCATCATCGAAAAGTCTACAAACAATAAATGCTGAAGGAGGTGTGGAGAAAAAGGAACCCTGCTATACTCTTGATGGGAATGTAAAGTGGTGCAACCACTATGGAGGACAGTATGGAGGTTCCTCAAAAAACTGAATATAGAAATACCATATAGCACTGGGAACTATATCTAGTCACTTGTGATGCAGCATGATGGAGGATAATGTAAGAAAAAGAATGTACACATGTATGTGTGACTGGGTCAATTTGCTGTACTGTAGAAAACTGACAGAATACTGTAAACCAACTATAATGGAAAAAATAAAAGTCTTTAAAAAAAAGAACTACCATATGACCCAACAATCTCACTCTTAGGCATGTATCCAGAAAAGAAACTCTAATTTGAAGAGATATTCACCCCAGTGTTCACTGCAGCATTATTTACAAGAGCCAAGACATGGAAGCAATGCAAATTTCCATCAACAGAGGAATGGATCAGGAATATGTGGTACATATCTACAGTGGAATACCACTCATCCATAAAAAAGAATGACATAGATGGACCTAGAGATTACCATACTGAGTGAAGTAAGTCAGACATAGAAAGACAAACATCATATGATATCATTTATGTGTGGAATCCAATAAAATATAACACAAATGACTCATTTAAAAAGCAGAAACTGGGGAGTTCCCATTGTGGCTCAGCAGAAACAAATCTCACTAACATCCATGAGAATGCAAGTTTGATCTCTGGCCCCTCTCAGTGGGTTAGGGATCAGGCACTGAAGTGAGCTGTGGTGTAGGTCACAGACATGGCTCAGATCTGGTGTAGCTGTGGCTGTGGTCTAGGTTGGTGACTATAGCTCCAATTTGACCCCTAGCCTGGAAAACTCCATATGCCATGGGTGTTGTCCTAAATAAGTAAATAAACAAACAAAAAAAACCAAATTCCTAGATTTCAAAACCAATCTCATGGTTACCATGTAACAGAAACTACTGGGGGGAGGGACAAATTGGGAGGGCGGAAATAACATACACACACTATTGCATAAAATAGATGATTAACCAGAACCAGCTGCATAGCACATGAAAGTCTACTCAATAGTTTGCGATCACCTATACAGGTAAAGATAATGGATGTGTGTATTTGTATGACTGATTCACTTTGCTGCACACCTGAAACAAATACAACATTGTAAATCAACTATAATCCAATATTTTTTTAAAAAAAGAAAACCTTTGGATTACCTCAAGGAAAGTACTGAGGACAATATCTAGTACTCTGATGTATACAAATCGAATGCCATCATTTTCTCGTTTTTTCCTTTTTTTTTTTTGTTTTTGTTTTCTGGCTTTTTTGAGCCACATCCACAGCATATGGAGGTTCCCAGGCTAGGGGTCGAATGGGAGCTGTAGCCGGCAGCCTATGCCACAGCCACAGCAAAGCCAGATCCAAGCCACATCTGTGACCTATACCACATCTCAAAACAATGCCAGATCCTTAACCCACTGAGCAAGGCCAGGGATTGAACCTGCATCTGCATGGATGCTAGCCAAATTTTTTCCACTGAGCCATTAAGGGGACTCCTTTTTTTTTAATTTTTAGAATGAATTGTGTCCCCTTCAAAATTCATAAGTTGATATCCTAATCTCTAGCATCTCAGAATGTGATTTATTTGGAGAGAAGTTCTTTAAAGAGGTAATTAAGATAAAATGATGTCATTAGGGTGGGTTCAGATACTATATGACTGGTGTCTTTATAAAAGGAAAAATTTAGGACCCAGACATATACCAAGGGAAAAGCATATAAAACACAGGGAGAAGGTGAGAGCCAAACAGGCCTCAGAAGAAACTAAAACTGTCAGTACCTTGGTCTCAGACTTTTAGCATCCAGAGGGTTGTGAGAAAAAAAAATTCTGGTGGCTTGAGCCACCCAGTCTGTGATACTTTGTTACAGCAGCCCTAGCAAACTAAGACTTTTTTTTTTTGTCTTTTTAAGGATGAACCCAAGGCATATGAAAGTTCAGACTAGGGGTCAAATCAGAGCTGCAGCTACCAGCCTACACCACAGGCATAGCAATGCCAGATTTGAGCCACATCTATGACCTAAACAACAGCTCATGTCAACACCAGATCCATAACCCACTGAGCAGGGCCAAGGATCAAACCCAGTCTTCATGGATAGTAGTCAGTTTCCTGACTACCGAGCTACAACAGAAACTCCCAAGACAATACTTTCAATAAATTTCCTGGTGATAACTGAAAAGTAAATTGTACTTAAGGTCTCAACTTTTTAATCCATAGCAAAGGCTTTCCACATGTCTTCCATTCAGGCTAAAAAGTTAGTTTTCCAAATATGAAGCTCTCTTATTTCTGGATTATTCAGGAGAATGTAAAACTGGAAACTTTCCATAATCTCTAGCTTGTCTGAGAATAAGACCTAGAACTCCACTAGTAAGATATTGGGGTGCAAAAGTCAATATGAGAACAAAATGACAAAGGAACCCAGATTTAAATGGAAGCCTTAAGGACATAAAGAATCACTATAACCTAATGATATTGGAAGATGTCCCTGCCATCAGCCCCATGAATTATGTGGGAAATATGAGAGAGTCATCTTCCTGTCGAGCTTATACTTTGCCATTTTTCTTTGAGCAGCCTTTTCCTTAGCAACTGCATGGAAGGAGGCAGCTGGATCTTAGAGGGGAATCCAAATTCTCCTGAGTTCCCCAGTCATAATGCCCTTTCTTAATTTTCATCATCTGCTGAGGTAGCATACACTTTTTTACCATTTCTTTTTAATAAGTTTAAAGATGCTAGCTGATGTACATGCAATAGATTGTCACAGGCATGTGATGGAATCTAGCACAAATCAATCACGTCCAGTTCTGACTGATGGGATTTAATGACCTCATTTCAAAGAGGAGGAAATTGTTCTTTCTCTTCAGGCCCCATGTGCTTTGGGATCAGGTGACCTAGATCAGATGGGATCAGATGTGGGGCGAAATCTAAGAACCACACCACAAATAAGCTCGAAAGTGGTACAGAAACAACATCAAGAAACCCCAATAACAATGATATGAATCTCTTAAGGGGGTGGACCCCAAGTTCCTGAGGAACATGCACTTTTCCAGGAAGCATAACAAGAAGGGCCTAAAGAAGTTGCAGGCCAACAATGCCAAGGCCATGAATGCATGTGCTGCCGCTATCAAGACTCTTGTAAAACCCAAGGAGGTCAAGCCCAACATCCTATAGGGTGGCAGCCACAAGCTCAGTCGACTTGCCCACACTGCTCACCCCAAGCTTGGGAAACATGCTCGTGTCCTCATGGCCTTAAAGACAAAAAATTAATTTAAAAATTAAATCAAGATCTTTTACTTAAAATCGTATAAATATTCCAATATACTCAAGAACACAGGGTCTTGAAGGTAATGAAGCTAATCTTGATGATAGTATAATGATGGATACATGACATTATATTTTTGTTAAAACCCATAGACGGTACACCACTGAGAATGAACACTAACGTAAACTATGGATTTTCAGTGTTAATGTATCAATGTACATTAATGAACTATGACAGATGTGCCACTATGGAAAGCATGGGGGCGACTTTGTGTATATAAGGGCATGGGATGTAGGAGAACTCTGTACTTTCTGATCAAGTTGTCCATGAACCTATACTTGCTATGAAACATAAAGTCTATTTAAAGAGAAAACAATTTTTAAAGAAAATATGTATTTAAATATTGTGATTACTATACCATTTATGCTTGAGTACCAGGTGGCTTGCTGAGGTTAAATAACTGGCCTAAAGACACTGATAGAATAATTGATAGAACTGAAATTTAAAAATAAGTAGTCTGCCTTAAGACACTGAGGCAATAAAATGTTTAAGAAGGGTAAACAAAAAAAATCACAATAAATGAGCCTCAGAAAAGTTGACTGTTGCAAAATATCACAGAGCATGTAAGAAGCAGTGCCAGCATCTGAATCTATCCCTCTATCTCCAGAGCTTGTACCTTAATCACTTGCCATTATGTGATACCTGCACCTAGATACCATCATCCACGCAGACAAAGACACTTAGAGAGGTGAGAGGTCATTTCTCCATCCTGTCTACACACTGACACCCACAGGAGCACAAGCATGTCCAGACAGCACATACACTGAACCAGCACACATATGTGCATTGTGCACTTGCACCTGCATGAACACACCTCCAACCCTGTGGCCTCATGGCTCCACTGTGCTTCTCAGGTGAAGAGGCTACACCCCCAGAGCCCAGGCTACACCCCTGGATCCCAGGCTCCCAGGATCCTGGACACAGAACTCAGTAGGGCATTAGGAAAGCTATCACTCCTGGGAAGGCTGCAGGACTCCTCCCCCAGGGCTCTGGCTGGCTGGTGGCTGAGGGGAGGACACCCCCCTGGAGGGGCCTCCCTGCTGTCAGCAATTCCCACTGTGGGCAGAGAGAAGAACCAGCAGGGTCCTGAACTTAGAGCAGCACTTCACGCTGCCTCCTGCCTCAGAGATTCAGAGCCTGATCACAACCTGTCAGCAGGACCCCAGGCCTGGTCAGGACCCAGAATCTCCTCTGTCAAGCCCACAGGTAGGCAGGCTGAGGGATGTTTGGGAACAGAGCCTGGGTGTTAACTTCTTCCTGTGATCTTTTCCTAACCCCATCTTCCCTCCTTCATCTCAAAAGCCAGGAAACATTGACCCTCCTCTAGTTTTTCCTCTCTCGCCTTTGGGAACCACAGATCCCACATTTTTGGAGACCCTACTCTGGGTGAAGCACTGGCTCCTGCCTTAAAGGGCACTGTCCACAGCCTACAACTCAGTGCCACACAGTCACCTCTGTAAGGATAGCAGTCAGCAAGCGAACAAGGGAACAAAAAAGTGAGGATCATGTAGGCATTATGAGCACACGTTCTAAAGCTGGACTCCACCACCTCCCAGCTGTGACCTCACAAGTCACTTCAAATCCTCTCCCTCACTTGCTTTGTTTTTTTTTTCCTTCTGTGGCCACCCCTTGGCATATGGAGTTCCCATGCCAGGGATCAGATCATGACCACAGTTTCCCCCTAAGCTGGAGCTGATGCAACATAGGATCCTTAACCCACTGTGCTGGACAGGGGATGGAGCTTCCATCCCAGAACTGCCAAGACACTGTCCATCCTGCTGCAGCAGAGTGGGAATGCCTCACTTTCATTACATGTAAAGTGAGGTCTGTAAAGACTAATGTGTCAGCGTCTGTGAGGTAACTAGGGCAGCATCTGGCACATGCACACACTGAAATTCTTACCTATGATGTGACCGTGATTGAGAACAAACATGGGAAGTGGTTGCAGGGAAGTGAAGGTCTCAGGATGGAAATGCCTGGTAAGGCAGGGCCAGCTCAGGGGGGAAACACAAGAGACATATTTTCAAAAGTCCCGCTTTAGCACCTCTGGGAGATCAGATCGATATACCAAAGGTCTGGGGAGACAAAGTAAAGACAATTATTCACCAAAGGACTGCAGTGGGCATACTGTAAAAAACGATCCTGAAAAGGGCCCTGCAGACATGGGAGCAGGACATCCCTGTTCAGCAGGCTGTACACCTGTGTCTTACTACTGACAGTGGGAAGAGAGGAGACAAGGAGAGGCTGGGTTTCAAAAAAATGGGCTCAATTTTTTTTAGCTTCCACCTGTAAGTGATATCCTATGATATCTGTCTTGGACTTACTTCACTTAGTATGATAATCTCTAGGTCCATCCATGTTGCTGCAAATGATACAAATGAACTTGTTTGCACAACAGAAACAGACTCACAGACTTTGAAAACAAACTCCTGGTTACCAGAGAGGAAAGGGAGGGTAGGATTGGAGGTTGTGGTTGGCATGTGCACACTGATGTTTATGGAATGGGTGGTGAACACGGACCTGCTGTACAGCACAGAGAACTCTATTCAATATTCTGTGATACTCAACATAGGAAAAGAATCTGAAACAGAATGGATATGTGTATATGGATAAATGAATCACTTTGCTGTACAGCAGAAATTAACACCACATTGTAAATCAACTATACTTCAATAAAAAGTTTAAAAATGAAAAAAAAATAAAAAACTAAAACAAACAAAACTGGTCTCAGGAAAGATTCTAAGGTCAGATACTGATGATGGGAAAGCAGTGAGCCCTTGTTTGCTCAGACTTTGCCAGAGCTGAGCTCTAAAGTCTCCACAACCTTCTCTCTGAAGACAAGGAGGAGAGCAGAGCCTGTGACTTTGTGGAATGAGAGGAGCAACAGCTGGAGGAGGAGCAGCAGGTCAACAAGGAGGCTTCAGGCTGTTGGCAGGACCGAGGACTTCTGCCAGCAAAGGACAT
>CM052682.1:236846705-236869931 GCA_028533215.1 Babyrousa celebensis | reverse complement strand
AATGATGTCTTTGTCATGAGACTGGCCTGATGAGGAGGAAAAGTAGAGGGCCATCATTTTCCCATAGGATAGAGATACCACAGAGAGGTGGGAGCCACAGGTGGACAAGGCTTTGAAGAGCCTTTTAGTAGAGGGTACCCTCAGGATGGAGACTCCAATGTAGCCATGAGAGACCAGAATTTCGCTCAATGGAAAGATGACAACTGAAGGCCCTGCAGCAATTATGACCAGCTCATTGAGAGAAGGGACTCAACAGGACAGCTTAAGCAGGGCAGAAAGGTCACAGAAAAAGTGGGGAATGATGGTGTCTGCCCAGAAGGACAGTTGAACCAGGAGGAGTGTGTGGGTCAGTGCACTGGCACAGGAGAAGAGCCAGGATCCAGCCAACAGACAAAGACACAGTTCTTCCCTCATGAAGATGGCATAATATAGAGGTTGAAAAATAGCCACATATCTGTCATAGGCCATCACTGTTAAGAAGAAGGTTATCAACACAAGCAAAAATTATGAAAAAGTATGTCTGTGTTACACACCCTAAAGAGGAAATGGATTGATCTTAAGTCCACGTGTTCATCAGCATCTTAGGAACAGTGACAGATGAAAAGGAGACATCCATTAGGGCCAAGTGTCTGAGGAAGAAGTACATGGGGGTGTGGAGGTGAGGGTCCAGCCTGATGAGCAGGATGATGAGCAGGTTCCCCAGCACTGTGGTCATGTACAAGCCCAGGAACAGGGCAAAGAAGAACCCCTGCTGTTCTGGCTGGATGGGGAGCCCCATGAGGAAGAACTTGGACACACCACTCTGGTTCTCCCACCTCATGCTCCTCTCCTATCTTCTGGGGAAGGAGGTGATTGGGAAATGTCAGAGATATTTAATTCATGATTTTTTCCACCACACTAGGTCTCTCACATTCTCATGGAGGAAAAGAATAACTGCCTGCATTTCTTTTATCACCTAGTGTTGCCAAAGCACTTAACACACCATCTACACTCAACATTATTCCTTTCACTGTAAACAAGAGCAAATTCTTAATTTTCTTCTTTTTCATCAACCATATTTCTGACACTAAGCTATTAATTGGACATAGAGGAATCAGGAGATTAACCCACAAGGGCACACCTGACCAAGGACTAACTAAATGAACCTGAAGCCAGATTCATTATGTAATGATTTTGGTCCTACCACTTTCTCACTGTAGGACTTGGGATGCTAAATCTCTCTTGGCCTCATGTTGTGCCTCTATTACATGAAGGTGCCAATATCACAGCTTGATAGATTAAAAAATAATTCCAATAATATCAAAGAACACTTTTCTGCATAAAATAAACACCAAAAATTTCATGCATTATTTTTATAAGAGGATCTGCATACCCCCTAAAAAATAGTATAGAGTTCAGGAATTTAACAGTATTATTAGGTGGTCAGCATAAATGACCAAGAGGCTGACCTAAAATTTATGTTAACTTACAGTCTTAAGGTGCATTTTTGAGCACATATCCTATCACTATGGTAAGTTCCCCACTTGAATTTGTCTAAATGCATGTTTATATACTTGCCAAGATATAAACCTTTATTCAGTGTATGTAGCTTCATCTATCTCCATCTACATTTAATCCTACAAGTTGGCTTAGATCTGGATATTCATCCTTTAGAAGACATCTGAGACTTGAGATGGGGTCTGAGAGCTGAGAGATACTGAAGTATTGGGATGTTGTCTTAGAATTCAGTGACTTGATTGACCAGCACTATTTCCCAATATTGTCCTTCACACTGATAATAATGGAAAGTTAATGAACATAATAACAGACAAATACATTTTTTCCATGATTGCCTCACTGAATTTTTCCATAGTCCTAGGAGGGAGGTGTTACTAAAACCTCACTTTTGGGAGTTCTCATTGTAGCTCTGTGGGTTAAGAAAGTGACTAGTGTCCATGAGGATGCCAGTTTGAATTCTGTCCTCACTCAGTGTTTTAAGGATCCCACAGAGCTGCAGTGTAGGTTGAAGACAGGGCTTGGATCTGGTGTTGCTGTGGCAGTGATGTTAGCAGCTGCAGCTCTGATTCAACCCCTAGCCTGGGAACTGTCATATGCTGTAGGTGCAGCCCCCAAAAAACCTAAAATTAAAATGCAAAACTGTACTATAAACGTACTCAGAAGGAGAAGGAAATGAGCATGATCTTAGAGTTAGTAACAGCTGAAGTCACATTTCTCTCTGATGCTTTTCAATATATACTGGAATTTTGATGCTATGAACCTAATGTTCAACCCTCTCTTTATTCAAAGAAATAGACAGGGCCTTAAGAAGAAATATTTTGGGATTTGAATGAGTGCTCCTGCTCAGATTACTGTCCACACTAACATTCCTTCAGCCCTTTAGTTTGCCAATGGCTTTCATATGCCTTCAATATCATTCAGTCCATCAAACTTTATTTCTGTCTGGGAAGCAGAGAGTAGTGTTTTTCCCCTGCATTTTACCAATAGGAGTAGTGAAATTGCTTAAACAATCTCACATAGATATTGCATAGTGGAACCAGGTCTCAAACATTGATTTTTTGGTCATTTTTCACTACAGATAATCCATCATTTCTCTTATGGGGAGTAGAGGGGCTAAAGTGAAATGCTAAATGGGAAAAGGTGAATGTTAAAATATGCCCGGGAGAAGAACATAACTTTAACCCTTTGAGAGAATCTTTCAGCAGATTCTTGTTCCAGAACAGGGAGCTGCTCAGGTTTATTACCTGACTCAGTTCACAGGGCACAAGGAGGGACCAGGCACTTGACCCTCCTGACAAGCACAGGCTTCTTACTAAAATCTGATGGGTCAGATTTAGCCAAGGATCTCACAGATCTCTTACAGGAGAGCCAGTGCTCCTAATGACACCCAGGAGCTTCAATGGGAACAGAAGGGATCAATACAGATGTGGTACTCTGATTCCATCAGCAACACTTGCAAAGAGGTGTCTGGGACTTTCTCAGTAGTGAAGAGGAGACAAAATGTAACCTAGGGATGGAGCATTAAGAAAAGATGATTGGATGAGGCTGATTTTCTGATTCTCTTAACAAATGCTGTTCCCTGAACAATAAGGACATGGAGAATCAGAGCTTTGGGTCTCCATGCGGCTACAATTTGCTAAGCTCTTGTGATATGCCTAGCTTTGTAAGCAGCTTACAGACAAGATTTCTCAGAAAATAACACAATCCCATGTCAGAGCACTGGATGCTGAGAATCACTTGGCCAAACCATGGCCACCAAGCTATTAAGTGGGGAAATGATAAAGATAAGAGTTACAAAGTACGTGATTCCATAAATGGGGATGGCATTTTCAAACAGATTGACCAAAATTGAAGCAAAATGTCAAAATATTGGGCTCCTAAATTTCCTGCTGGAGGAGTCCAATCACAGAAAATTTGATGCCAGTTTTTCTGCAAAGTCAGTTTCCTGTGGAGCTGCCTATTTAGTTCTGGACTCAGGGAGGTGGAGAGTAAAAAATGTGAGAATGTTCCACAAACACACACACACATACACACACACAGATATTTATATCTTTGATGTGAAGGAAGTTGAGGTATGGGTTTGTTACACAAAATTGTTCACACACTATCACAGGCACACACTTGCTGAATGGAGATTTATAGGTTTACCTAGCTTATACTCTCACTAGATAAATACAGTCAGGGTGTGAGTCAGCTTCATACAAATCTATGCAAACCTCACATAGAAAATACACATGCCCAACACATCTACATAAACAGAACTCTTAAGAATCCTACAACAACACAGAGCCATTTTTGTTACAAGAAGTCATTCATATTTGAATCACAAGCAGTGCACAAATTCTTACACATGGCATACAATCAGCAGATGCATGTAAAATAAGCACACACTAAGGAAATGTCCAGGCTTCTCTGACCTCTGTATATTCTAGTGTGTGGCATTCAGTGTGTTTGTCAGTTACACATACACACATAGGTTTCATGACACAAAGCACATATAGAAATACACCTAATGTCTCTGATGGTCACATAAACACTTACAGACCAACACACATGCCTGACTAGGGAGATTCTGGGGCTCCTTTTGAGCTATACCTGTGCTCTGAGTTCAAATACCTTCTGCTTCATTCTGTTACCAGAATCCTCACTTTCTGTCCATAAGACCCAGGATCCAAAGAAAAAGAACAAACCTCAGTGGCCTGAGGCCCTGTACAGACTCTCTTGTAGTTTCTACATTTTCAAAATGATATGCAAGAAAATTTACTATTCTCCATCCTAAAGAGACCCTGGAGGGAATCACTCCCAGGCCCTGACCAGATAAGCAGTCCATTGTGGCATCCACCCAACTTAATCCTGGCATTTTGAGAAGGAAGATAATTAGGGTCCACAGCAGCTGAGCTTCACCTGGTTTCACAGGAGAATGTTTCTCTGATATCATTGGTAACTTTGTCTTCTGGTCAAGTCCCCAAGAACAGGGAGTTCCCACACTGGCCATGGCCTCTTCTCCCGACAGCAGTGTGTGGCACAGGGAGTGGAAGGGCTTCTGCAGGTTCCCCAACAATGACACAGGCTTCCATTAGAACACAAAGTCCCTTAAAATGTGCATGTCTTCCCACTCCCCTGGAAGGTTTTGTAGGGTAAGTACTATGACTTGTTCGGGAGAAGGGGGATTGACTTCATATTCTGGAAATAAAGTCTCTGGGTTCTTACAATTCTAAGAGGGCATACTTGAACAATTTATCCAAGGCTGATTAGACTCATTTTCTATACAGCTGAAATAATAATCATAGTCTTTGTGTGAGTTTAAAGAATGGTTAAATGAGCACCTAGTGAAAGCTTAAAATAAATGTTAAAGTTTATTGTCAGTGTCTTTGTATCACTAGAGATAAGCTATAGCTCACAACAGGCAATTGTGATTGGTAACTGTTGAATGAAATCATCAGCTCATTCATTCCCTCATTCCCTTAAATAATCTTTATGGTTCCCACAAATGTAGTACTGATATATTCTCTAGAGACATAACATATAATAATATAATCAGGAATCACTTTCTTACAACACACATCCAATTGGAAGGTGATGCAGAGAAAAATTCAGGCAAAATGAATGGCACATAAATGGTAATAAGTGCTGTGAAATGATGAGAATCATGCATGGAGCAAGGGAGACTCATGAAGTTAAAAAAAATACACAAGTGCTACAAGATTCATTTCCAAATGAACACAGATACCCATTCAATCAAGTGGCTCCAGGTCTGCAAACTGGTTTACACCATTATGCACCAATTAGACTGGCTAAAATTGAAAATAATGCCGCTGTCAGTGTCACTGAAGATATGATGGAACTGCAACACTAATACACTGCTCAGGGGAATACAAAGAGTTTGAACATTTTAAAAAAAGTTAACCATTACATAGCACACAATCAGGTATTTGTACAAGAAAAAGAATATATATATTTACATAGATTTATACAAGATGGTTCATATCAGCTTTATTTAATAGCCAAAAGCTAGAAACAGCCTAGATGTCCATCAATGAACTTACTGTTTGTAAGTGAATTGATTTATAATAGAGTACAGCAAAGGAAAATATGCTCAATATTTTATAATAATCAATCAGGGAAAATGACATAAGAATATACATACATGTGTGTATAAAAATCACTTTGCTATACCCCTGAAAATTACACTACATTGTAAATGAACTATACTTTAATAACAAATAAAATATTATGAATGTAAAAAAAAATAGAAAGTTTTAAAATTAAATTTTAAAATAATTAAAAAATTATATGTGAGTGGATAAAAGTTGTAGTATATCCTTATGCTGGAATAATACTCTGCACTGAAAAGAATGAACTATTGATAGAAAATACAACATGAATAAATCTCAAAATGCTTATGCACAGTGAAGGAAGGCAGCAGAAAAAAAGAATAGACTCTATTATTCCACTGAAATCAGCTTCTAGAGGATGCAAACTAATTCTTGAGACAGAAACAGATTACTGATTCCCCTGAGGACAGATGGGAGGAGCAAAGAGATGGCAGGAGAGGAGACATCAGGGAAGTTTGTGATCTTGATGACTTGTGTTGATAATTTCATGGGTGTGTACATAGGTCAAAACTAGTCAAATGATTTACTTTATTTTCTTTACCTTTTTAAAAATTAAAGTCAGTTTACAATGTTGTGCCCATTTCTATAGAATAGCAAAGAGACCCAGTCCTGTACCTATACATTCCTTTTCTTATATCCTCTTCCATCATGGTCTATCCCAAGAGACTGGATATAGTTCCCTAGACTATACAGTAGGACCTCATTGCTTATCCATTCCAAATGCAAAAGTTTACATTTAATAATCCAAAACACCCCACCCATCCCATTTCCCCTCCTCCTCTTTGGCAAAAACGGGTCTCTTCGGTATGACTATGAGTCTGCTTATATTGTGTAGATAGGTTCATTGATGCCATGTTCATTTTAGATTCCACATGTAAGTGATACCATATGATGTTTGTCTTTCTGACTTACTTCCCTTAGCATGAGACTATTTTGTTGCATCATGTTGCTTCAAATGGCTGAGTAGTATTCCATTCTCTATATATACCACCTCTTCTGAATCCATTCATGTCTTGATGGACAGGTAGGTGATTTCCAAGTCTTGGCTATTCTGAACAGCGCTGCTATGAATATAGGGGTGCATGTATCTTTTTGAATTGTAGTTTTATCTGGATATATGTCCAGGAGTGGGATGGCTGGGTCATATTCAGTTTTCTGAGTCAAATGGTATACCTTAGGTATGTTAAGTTTATTGTATGTCATTTATACCTCCATAAATCTGGGTGACATTAAAGAAACAATAACAAAAACAAGTATGGCCATGTTATTCCTCTATAGAATCCCTTACAGCAGGTTCCCAAATCAGACTGAGAACCAAAAATGCAACTAAAATGCTTAATTTTACATGTAAACTTGGCTAGGCCACAGTACCCAGATATTTGGTCAAACACAACTCTAGTTTGCATAAAGGTATTTTTGTGGATGAGATTAAAATCCACAGACTCTGAATAAAGCAGACTGTCTTCCATATGGAGGGTGGGCCTCACCCAAACGGTTAAGGACCTTGAGAAAAAGAAAAAGAATGACCTCACACAAAGAAGAGATACTTCTGTCAGTAACCTGCCTTCAGACACAAACAGTAACTTTTCCATGGGTTTCTGGCCTGCCAACCTACCCTGTAGACTACACTTACTAGCCTCCACAATTATTATTGACAATTTCTTTCTTTTGTTCTTTCTTTCTTCCTTTGCTTCTTTCTTTTTCTTTCTTTCTCTGTCTCTCTTCCTTCCTCCCTCCCTCCTTTCTTTTTTTTTCTTTTGCTTTTTAAGGCCACACCCATGAGCCATGGAAATTTCCTAGCTAGGGGGCATATTTAGCTGCAGCTGCCAGCCTCTGCTTCAGCCACAGTAATGCAGGATCTGAGCCACAATTTTGTCTTACACCACAGCTCACAGAAACACTGGATCCCTGACACTCTGAGAAAGGCCAGGGTTTGAACCCACATCCACATTTATATAAGTCAGTTTCATTTTCACTGAGCCAAACAGGAACTCCAAGAAAATACTTTAAAATAAATCTTCTTTTTCTGTCTTTCTTTTTCTTCTTTTTTGCCCATCTGATGATATACAGACATTCCCAGGCCAGGGGTCTGATCAGATCCTTAGCTGCAACCTACTCCATAGCTGTGGCAACTGGATCATTTAACCTACTGCAGAGATGCCACCAATCCCATAATGCCACAACAGGAACTCCAGAAATCTTTCTCTCTTATACACACACACACACACCCTCCCCATTTGTTCTCCTTCTCTGGAAAATATTGACTAATACACATACTATGACCAGATATCTGTTCCTCTGATATCTCTTAATTAATTACCCACTATCCCTCCCAACTTATTCCTGTCCAGTTACAGAGGCTCAATTAATGTCCCTGGGATAGGCTAGGCACCATCTACCCTCAGAATATTTCTAGGTGCTGATTTTCATACTTTTGCCCAGGCAGCCCCATGGCCCACCTCCCTGTACTTACTAATATCTTTGGATACTACCCTCCCAGTGAGTTCAACCTAGATTACACAGTGTGAAATTATGAACCCCATACCAGTCCTCTTGCTCTGCCACCATTATTTTGATTTTACTTTTTTAGGGATACAAAGGTGGCATATAGGAATTCCCAGGCTAGGGGTGGATTATGAGCTGTAGCTTCCTGCCTATGACACTGCCATAGCAAGGTGGGATCTGAGCTGCATCTGAGACCTATACCACAGCTCATGGTGACACTGTATCCTTAACCCACTAAGCAATGCCAGGGATCAACTCTGTGTTCTCATGGATTTTAGTCAGGTTTATTACAGCTTAGCCATGACAGGAATATCTTGCTCCTTCCCCCTTTTTTTGTTTTTTTGCCTTTCCTAGGGCCACACCCATGGCATATAGAGGTTCCCAGGCTTGGGGTTTAATTGGAGCTGTAGCTGCTGTCCTATGCCAGAACCACAGTAACATGGTATCTGAGCCACATCTGTGACCTACACCACAGTTCATGGCAATACCAGATCCTTAATCCACTGAGCAGGCCCAGGGATCAAACCCACAACCTCATGGTTCCTAGTCAGATTTGTTAACCACTGAGCCACAATGGGAACTGTGCTCCTCCTTTTTCATGCCTCATTTATTCATAGAAGTTTTTACTACTAGAAACTTAGAATTTATTTATTTCAGACCTAGAAAGGCATCTTACATAGAACTTTCAGGCCAGTAAAGAAACAATGACAATATTTAAAAAAATAAATTTTATGGTGTGTTAGAAGGATAAAAACTTCTATGGACAAAAATGAGAATCATAAGCTGAATCATAAGTGCTGAAATATAAACTCTACAATGGGACACATTTTTTTAACTTGTATTCTTAGAATGTAGAACATTGCCTGGCACCTAGTAGTCAAGCAGTAGTTGTTTTTGTGCAAAAATTAAAAATTCAGGCATTTAGTGCTTTTTCTTATTGAAAGGGAGATCTCTGGAGAAAAGACAACACTCATTTCTCAGACTAAAATTAATCCAAAAACTGTAGACAGGTCACAACACAAACATCCAATTTAGAGAGAAAACTTTAGTCTTCCGGGAATGGGGAAATTGGTAATTGGATTGACTACTCTGTGCTCCCCTATTGTCAAAAGCACAGCAAAATTAAAGTTTATTTAGGTTTAACAAACCATCAAAAGTACTTCATTAATTTGATACTAATTGACAAGGTAAGAATTTTGGACTTTATTAAAATGAAACATTAGAATCCTAACTGAATGTTTATAGCTTTGGAAGGCAAGAAACCAAGACATGGAAGCAACTCAAATGTCCACCAACAAATAAATTAAAAAGGAAGATGTAGTAGCTCTATATAATAGAATACTACTCAGCCATAAATAGAATGAAATAATGCCATTTGTAGCAACATTAATGGAGCTACAGATTATCATACTTAATGAAGTAAAACAAAGAGTGAAAATATAAATCATATGATATTATTTATATGTGGTTTCTAAAAAAAAAATGATATGGGGAGGTTTCATTGTGACACAATGGAAATACTCCAACTAGTATTCATGAGGATGTGGGTGTGATCCCTGACCTTGTTCAGTGGGTCAGGGATCAAGCACTGCCCTTTGGTGTGGTATAGGTTGCAGATGTGGCTCAGATCCCACAATGTTGTGGCTGTGGTGTAGGCCAGCAGCTGTGGCTCCAATTCAAACCCTAGCCTGGGAAATTCCATATACCTTGGGTACTATCCAGAAAATGCCAAAAAAAGAAAGATACAAATGACTCATACACAAAAATGAAGTAGATAAACAGACATAGAAAACAAACTTATGGTTACCTAAGGGAAAAGGGGGAATGGACAAATTAATAGTTAGGGATTACTATATACACAATACTGTATATAAAATAGATACTTAAGAAGGGCAAAGTGTATAGCACATGGAAGAGTACTCAATACTTTTTGAAAATATATGAGAAAACAACCTGAATACAAGTATATAAATATATATATATGCTATAAATTATATAATATATTGAAAAATTAATTATTTCACTCTACACATTAAAATAACCCAACATTGTAAGGTAGCTCTACTTCAAATTAATTAATTAATTAATTAAAATCAGTTAAACAATTGAAAAGGCAATGCCCAAAGATAGATGACAATAATAAAACTTAAAAAAAATATACTATGATAAAGCTTTAAAAAGCCAATTATGATAATAATATAATATATTGAAAAATAAATCTAAACATAATTACATATAAACAGAAAGGAGTTTAGTGTTTTGAAGACAACAAGTTGAATGTGCACTGTGGGTAATGTCATATTTAGAATTATAGAGAAATAATGGCAAGAGGTATGAATAAAGGGAAGAGATTGACCCAATAACAATGACCACTTAAGGGAGAGTGAAGAAAGTGCTAGAGCCATGGGTGACCGACACACAGCAATTTAAGGTATTCCTAACTAGGGCAGCAAATTAAAAAGGAATGTGTTAGGTGATTCTTACTTGGCAAAAAGTTTATTGTTTCTGAAAAGAATCCCCAGAGCCAATGTCATGTCTCTGTTTCTCAGGCTGTAGATGAAAGGGTTCAGCATGGGGGTGACCACTATGTACATCACAGAAGCAATGATGTCTTTGTCATGGGACTGGCCTGATGAGGAGGAAAAGTACAGTGCCATTATTGTTCCATAGAATAGAGATACCACAGAGAGGTGGGAGCCACAGGTGGACAAGGCTTTACAGATCCCTTTAGCAGAGCGGACCCTCAGGATGGAGACACAAATGCAGCCATAAGAGACCAGGATGCCACACAGTGGAATAAGGAGAACCACAGATACTGAAGTGAATGCAACCAGATTGTTGAGAGATGTGTCTGAGCAGGAGAGCTTAAGCAGTGCAGCAGGGTCACAGAAGAAGTGGGTGATGATGCTGTCAGCACAGAAGAACAGTTGAGCCAGGAGGAGGGTGTGGGTCAGGGCATCAGCACAGGAGAGGAGCCAGGATCCAGCCAACAGACATAGAAACAGTTCTTCCCTCATGATGATGGCATAATGTAGAGGGTGACAAATGGCCACATACCCGTCATAAGCCATCACTGCAAGAAGAAGGTTAACAATGCAAGCAAAAGTCATAAAAAAAATATGTCTGTGTTATACCCTGCATAGGGAATGGAATGATCCTTAGTCTGCATATTCATCAGCATCTTAGGGACAGTGACTGATGAAAAGGAGACATCCATGAGGGCCAAGTGGCTGAGGAAGAAGTACATGCAGGAGTGGAGGTGAGGGTCCAGCCTGATGAGCAGGATGATGAGCAGGTTCCCCAGCACTGTGGTCAGGTACATGGCCAAGAACAGGGCAAAAAACATGCCCTGCTGCTCTGGCTGGATGGGGAGCCCCAGGAGGAGGAACTCAGACACATGGCTCTGATTCTCCCTCTTCATTCTGCTTTCCTCTCCTCTGGGAATGAAGAGAAATCAGAAATTCCTGGAACTTAGAAGTATTCGGCATTGCAGTTACCTCATGGTCACATGGTTTCTCAGAGTGACTCTCATGTGCATACAGATCTCACTGAACTGCACTCACACACTGATGTTTCATCCAGTCTGGTGAGAGCAATAAAACATGATTGGTCTGAACACTGACACAGTCATGTGGAGAAAGTATATGACTTCAATCAAACCCTTTAGTGGAAATAAGGAACTGCTCATTCTCTTTTTCACAAATTGGAGACATCATGATAGACAGTAGGGATGGAGTAATAAATAGGACATAGTCACTTCCATGGCTCTGCTGTCAGACTCCTTATGTGCTTGTGTTTCTCTTACACACATATACACACTCACACACACACACACTCACACACATACATACCACTTAGAGCATTATATGGAAGATTAATCTAGAATGTACAAAATAAAGTGCTTGACACAAAAATTTATTTTTTTTAAGATTCCATTCATATGAGATTCCTAGAAGAGTCAAATTAATTGAGACGAAAATTGAATGGTGACTGCCAGGGGCTGGTGTGGGGAGGAAAATGAGGAGTTATTCTTCAATGGGTACAGATTTTCCACTTGTAAAGAAAAAAAATTATTTACAAGTGTAAATACTGTAAGATTCCATTCATATGAGATTCCTAGAAGAGTCAAATTAATAGAGACAAAAAAATGGAATGGTGACTGACAGGGGCTGACGTTGGGAGGAAAATGAGTTACTGTTCGATGAGTACAAGAGGTGGATAGTGGTGGTGGTTGTACAACAATGTGAATTACTTAGTGCCACAGAAATATACACAAAAATCTTTGAAATGTAACATTTTGTTACATATATTTTATCACAATAAAATTTTTAATTTAGAAAATGTATAGAAGAGTCAATAAATACTGCCTAAAAATAGCAATCAAAAGAATATTGACCCAAAAATTAAATAAGTCATTTCATTATTTGGGCAGGATGTGTAAGCAGACATCAGGAACTAAAGATGACAAAGATACAGGAGGACATCAGGCAAACTCTAGTAGCTTCTCAAAAATATGTGTTTACCTCTGAGGTCTTGTTCTCACATCCAGAAAACAGTATAGGCCCAGACCATGGCCCTTGCAGATTAATTAGTAGGTCCACAGCACTTGACTCATTCCATTATTAAAAATTTTTCCAAGAAATGTCTTCCTTCATATCTGCCAATGTTTCTCTTTCCCCTTCCATAATCAGGGCTTTAAAATGGCTCAGTTCTGAGCATACAGGCAAAGTGAGGGACATGTGAATTTGCCCAGTTATGTGACAAGAGAGCCAAGATATTACATATTCTGTAGGCTCAAGGACCTATATCAGAATTCACAGTCATGTGACTAACTAGACAAGATTCCTAAATTGATCCCACACTGTTCCCCAGAGTGGAAATGTGGAAATCATTAAACATCAATTAAGAACATTGCAAGAAGTTCAATAGCCTTCAAACCATCTGGACAAAGTGCCACCAACTTAGCATAAAGAGGAGGTTGTTTGCTGCTTGTTTATGTCTAGAGCTGAGACAAAGGAAGACTCAGGCTTGAGGCTGTCTGGTCAGGTCAAATACATACAGATACTTCCCAGGCCCTCACATGGCCCTCTCTGATCTACAGCCATCCAAGGAGAGTAGGAGATTGTGAGTGTGTTATACAGAGAAACAGACACTCAGCATGAAGAATAGTGACATAAAAACAAAACCCCATGTGTTGCTTTTTGGCACTGTCCAACCTATACTCAACCTAGTGAGAAACGAGGATTGTATGAATTCATACCAACTTACTTAAAACATTAAAATGAAATCTTTTGTCACACACAACTGCTTAACATGCAAACAAGAACCCTTCTACACTGTTGGTGGAGATGTCAAATGATGTGGCCATTATGGAAAAGAGTATGGAGATTCCCCAGACATTAAAAATAGAACTATCACATGATACAGTAAACCCACTTCAGGGTGTAGGTCAGAAAGACCAGAATCAAGATCTCAGAGAATTATCTACTCTCTCATGTGCACTGCACCTCTGTGCACAATAGATAAGCTATGGAAAAAAGCTTCATGAACATTGACAGATGAATGGATAAATGGATTATAATTTTGGCTTAAATTTGGAAATCCTGCCATTTCTGACAAGATGGATGAAATTAGGAATATTATGCTAAGTGAAAGAATCCAGTCCTACAAGAAGAAATATTGCATAATTTCAATTTGAGAAACTCATAGAAGCAGAGAATAAATGGCAAATGCAGTGCCATTATTTAACTGAAATAAAGTTTCAGTCATGCAAGATGAATTAGTTCTAGAGATGTGCTATACAGCATAATGCCTGGAGTCAAGAATACCATACTTTGCACCTAAAAGTTCCTTAAAAGAGTAGATCTCATGTTAAGTTTTCTTACCACATCAAAAGGACACAAGGACATTTTGGGAGTAGACCAATATGTTAATGACCTTGACTGTGGTGGTAGCTTCACAACTGTGTGCAGATGTCCAAACTCCTCAAATTACATATATTAAATATGTGCAGTTTTGTGCATATATATTAAACCTCAAAAGCTGTTTTAAAAAAAGCAAGAAACGACCACATCCAGTCACCCACACAACTCACAAAGCATACACACACAGAAACTTCATTACACACACTAAGAATCTCATGTGCTCCAACCCCAAACACAAATAACATAAAAAGATGGAAGATGAAACAGCAACCCCACCACACACACATGTACTGCAGATTTCCAAACTTCATGGTCTAATATTAGCATTGTACAATAGGGCTTTCCACAAGGATGTAAATACTCTATAGTTGTGTTATCCAATATAGCAGACCCAGTCTCCTGTGGCTACTGGAGACTTGAAATAAAGATAGGGAAACTGAAGAACCCACATGATAATTTCAGGTCATTTTAATTAATTTTATTGTTAAGGCCACTTGAGGCTGGTGCACTATGTGGGTCAGTTTGTGAATCACTCACTAAAAAGACAGGGTTATACAGGAAGCATAAACACACATTTTACCTCCCTCTTCTTCCTAGTCCTCACATCAACACACACAACTTACCCAAGGGATGGTTCCCCACCTTGCTCCAATCTGTGCTAGACCAGGCTACTACATGAGGAGTCATCTCTTATGCCTCCATGGCCTGAGGACATTTAGCACTTCCATGGCTGTTTACATGAAGGAGAACAATGAGCGGGGAAGATCCTGCATTTACCAATAGGACCAAGACCCCAGGGAACACACTACAAATTTTCTGGTTACAGAAGAAGACAAGGGAGTTAATTGCCCAATTTCTCACCTTCCTATGGAGATGGATCCAGTGCAGGGACCAAAGGGACTGAACTACAGGAGTCCCAGAAGATGACTCTAATATCAGTGACACATTTGTCTTCCCTCTGCCTGCTCATGGGGCGGAGAGGCCATGAACACCCTTGAACTTTGGAGAACCTAAGATGGAATCTGCTACTAAATCCACTGCAGAAAGGACCAAATAGAGTAGGACCAGATGTTGAGAGTCCCACACCACTGACCCTGAAGTGTGTTGGAGCTCAAATCCCATCACCATCATTTATTCCATCCATATGAAACCACAAAAGACCTAAAAAGCCAAAGCCATCTTAAGCAAAATGGACAAAACTATAGGCATCACACTTCCCAACTGCAAACTATACTTCAAACCTTTAGAAATCAACACAATATATTAGTGTCTTTAAAGTGCACATATTAGGAGTTCCTGTCATGGCGCAGTGGTTAACAAATCTTAGGAACCATGAGGTTGCAGGTTCAGTCCCTGCCCTTGCTTAGTGGGTTAACGATCTGGCGTTGCCGTGAACTGTGGTGTAGGTTGCAGACATGGCTCGGATCCCACGTTGCAGAGGCTCTGGTGTAGGCCTGGGGCTACAGCTCCGATTTGACCCCTAGCCTGGGAACCTCCATATGTCACAGGAGCAGCCCAAGAAATAGCAAAAAGACAAAAAAAAAATAAAAAGTGCAATATTAAAAAATGGAACAGAATATGGAGTCCAGAAAGAAACCTACACATATATGATCAACTGATCTTTGACAAGGAAGCCAAAAACACGCAAAGGGGAAAGGTGAGTCTCTTCAATAAATGGTGCTGGGATACTGGATATGCACACACAAATGCATGAAAGTGAATCCCCAACAGTGTAAACAACTGTCTGTGCCATCCTATCCTGGGGACAAAAATCTTTGCCACATTTGTTGGCAACATGGCCATAAGGGAGCCAGTCAGGGGCATCTCACAGTTCACAGATATGTTCCAACAATGGATGGATCAAGAAGGTGTTATGTTCTATGAAATGTCAGAAGGACAAGGATAAATATCATGGCATCTCACTTATAATTGGAGACTAAAAATAAAAAAGAATAAACAAAACAAAGTGAAAACAGACTCATAAACACAGAGAAGAAACCAATGATTTCCAGAGGGGACAGTATCTGGAGGAAAGGGATAAAACAGGAGATGTGGATGAAGAGGTAAAAATTTCCATTCATAAAATAAAGAAACCTTGGGATGTAATATATAGCATTAGGAATATGATGAATAATAATGTAAATGCTTATGGGGACAGAAAGTTACTAGATTCATGATTTTGGTGATCATATCACAATGTGTGAAAATGTCAAATCAACATATTGTACACCTGAAACTAACATAGTATTGTTGGCAAACTAGTGACTGGACAGGGACTTGAGCCCTGGACCCTCAGATTAAAAGCCTTATACTCTACTGACTTAGCTACCCAGGACCTACAAATTATATTTCAATAAAAAATTTAGTAAAACAGCTTGGTGCTATAATAGTCCATGAACTAACATTCATAATGCTGAAAATTTTTATGAACATCTGGGTCCTAGGCTAAGGGCTTTACCAATGTTTCTTAATACTAAACATCATACTTACATTTGCAGATGTTTTTCAAAAACTGCACAGCTTTATTAATAATTTGTGTTATTTGGAGTTCCCATTGTGGCTCAGCAGGTTACAAACCTGATTAGTATCCAGGAGGATGCAGGTTCAAACTCTGGCCTCACTCATTGGGTTAAGGATCCCGTGTTGCCAAAGGCTGCATTGCAGGCAACAAATGTGGCTTGGATCCCCTGTTGTTGTGGTTGTGGTGTCAGCTGGCAGCTGCAGCTCTAATTATACCCCTAGCCTTGGGAATTCCATGTGCCACAGTTGCAGCCATAAAAAGACACATTTTTTTCCAATTACTAGTGATATTATCATTGATCAATTGTTTAAGATGGTGTTTGCCAGCTTCTATACAGTAACTTGCTATTTTAAAATGAAATTAAGTATCACTTGGTAAATATTTTGAGACTATATAACCAAAAAACTTTTTTAAATAAAATTTCACCCACTATATCAAACATCCATTGATGATTTGTACATGGAAAAAACTATTGCAAATGTGGGGGCCACATGGTGATTTTCTAATTTGATCATTTCCTCTATGTTGATTAGCTGTATTCTCCTACAGGAAGGATCTTCCCCTTACTCCACATTCATTCATTTTTTCATTGATTTATTTCTATCATCACAGACTCATGAATTCATATTTATTCTCTGAGTTGTAAGACTTTACTGATGCTATTCATTTTGAAGCTCCTATTATTCCAGATTTGGCCAATGGTGGCCCTGTCTTACTGGTTTCTCTGTCCCCTTGATTCAGTGAGTACTTTTTATTTTCAAGCTCAGTAGGTCTTGTTGTGTCCTGGCCCCAGCCCTAGAATCAGCCATTTTTTAAGTCACTTTGGTTCCTGTTAGAAGACACTGATATTCAAAAGTCAAATTTGGCATTATGTGTATTTGTTCATTACAAGACTTCTAAGTGATATCAGAGAATACAGCCAGGAAACATTTATCAAGGAAACAAGGATGTAGAAACTAGAAACAAGCAGACTAAAGGAATGTTACCCATAGGAAATGGGTCTGAAGTAGGGCAGAAAGAATGATATATGGGAATCAGACAGATGTTGCTATTTAATTTTAGTGGATTTATACACATTGCAACACTTGAGTTCAAGTTGGTGTCTTCAATTCTAGTTTGACACCGTTGTGTTCTATCTAGCCTCTCCTTCTCCATGTACAACATAACTTTCCCCCCATTCAGGAGTCATTCTCTATTCCAGGACAAGTTTACTTATTTACTAAATCTTTGAATACATGTAATTTCAGAATCTTGAACTGAAACCACTGTTAATAACAAAATAACTTTGGCTCAAAAAATTTTCTTACCAAAAAATGTGATTACAGTTTTTTAGTTATTGTGAGAGGGTTTGTAGACAAAATTTGGTATTTAATAATGACTTAATTTATTTATTTTCCCCTTGAGTCTGATTATGACATTAACTCAAAATATATTTAGGCTCATTTTTTTGTTTTATTCTACTTTGCCTTATATCTCATCACCTTCTTTTTATTATTTAGTAGGTAAAAGGTAACATAGTCAAAACACTACAAATATACTCATCTCACCATTTTTCTGTCCTATTCCCACCCAAACCCCTGATGTAATCAGTTTCATTAGTTTCAAATTTGTTCCTTATGTGTTTCTTCTTGCTCAATGGGATGACACATATATATATTGTTTCCCCTTCTTTTTCACATAGGAAGTAGCATGCATGATATAGATGCTCTTTTATGCAATGCTTTTTTCCATTTAATAATATATCATGGAAAACCTTCCATATTAGTTTATAGGTATCTTTGCCATAATTTTTTCATAGCTGTGAAGTACTCAAATGCATTGTCTCTATAGTTTACTTTTGAAGCCCTAGATTAAATAGCAGTGATGAATGTACTAAATACCAGCTACTTGTATACTTCAAATGGTTAAAATGGTAAATATCATGTTGGGTAGGACATTATAACATAATAAAAAAAAGGAAAAGCAAGTCAAAATCTCTATTTAGAGCCCAGAAAAAAAATAACAAAATAATAATGAATGATTCAGGAATTAATGGAGGGGATATGGAATAACAATATATATATCTTATTGATCAAAAAGGATACTGGGATGTGAGAATACATATGATATCAGATGTCTCAAGTAGAAAACATATAGAAATGTAGAAAACAGAAGTTCAAATATATTGTGATTATATTGGATGTTAATATATCAAATTTTCCAGAAATACAATCATGGTCAACCTACACAAAAAGAAAAAAAACCTGGAGTTTCCATTGTGGCTCAGCAGTTAACAAACCTGATGGGCATCCATGAGGATGCAGGTTCAATCCCTGGACTCACTCAGTGGGTTAATGATCAAGTGTTGCTGTAAGCTGTGGTGTAGGTTGCAGATATGGCTCTGATCCTTCATTGCTGTGGCTGTGGCATAGGCTGGCATCTACAGTTCTGATTGGACCCCTAGCCTGGGAACCAACATGTGCCATGGGTGTGGCCCTAAAAAGAGAGAAAGACAAAAAAAGACCAAAACCCAACTTTACACTGCAAAGAACTAGCACTTTAAAGATATAAGGACATAAGAAATTTTAATTGTGGAAAAGAAATAATGTAAACACTAACTAAAAGAAAGCTGTATATCTAAACTAATATCAGAGGAAGTAAATGAGATATGAGGGTAGGAGCCATGTCTAAAGAGAAATCTCCCCTAAAGTATAAAGACAAAGATGTGCTGTTCAATGAATAAGAAAAGGCTCCCTATCATAGGAGAGCATTAGTTTTCAGGATTATCCAATTTCCATGGTGTAATTATACCCATTGTGGCTGATTTCAATCCACCAGCTTGGTGTCATTGACTTTGGAGTTGAAAAGAGATGTTCACAATCAGCCTGAAGCCAATGCAAGCCAATTTCAGCACATCTTACAGAGAAGAATCAGTCCACAAGGAGCAGAACATGATGCTAAATCAGTATATTCTCAATAACATAGTATAAAAAATACATAAGAAAAAATGACATATCTAAAAGGAGAAAAAGAAAAAACCACAATCATAATTGTGTGACATATTTTGCATATGATTTTTCTCATATATTATAAGATGATGAAAAAGCAGAAAAATAAAGTAACATTAACAATGAGAGAAAAAACTGGGCCTGACATATTAACACTATGTGTGATTGTTGAATGCATATTCATTTGAAGTTACAGAGTTGACAACAATATGATAATTTTAGAAGATAACCTCACTGTGCTCATGACTACAATGTGAGGATTTACAATGTGATTGTCACTTCAAGAAGCTAGGCATATTGACAAATATCTCTAAGGATTCTTTTGTGTCTCTGTTCCTGAGGCTGTAGATGAATTGGTTCAGCACAGGAGTGACTATTGCATATACGATGGAAGCAGTTATGAATTGGTCATTGGAGTCCCATGATGAGGAGAAATATAAACACCATCAAGTATCCTACAGTATAAAGACACGGCAAAGAGATGGAAGCCAAAGCTAGAACAAACATTAAAGAGTCTTCTGGTGGAAAAGACACTCAAAACTGTGGGCCCTATGTGAATATAGGAGCCCAAGATACTAAACCAAGGCAGGATGAAAAGTGTTCCTCCCACAGGAAAGATGACCAGCTCATTGAGGGAGGTGTCTGAACAGCTCAACTTCAGGAGGGCAATGAGGTCACAGAAGAAGTGGGGTATGGTATTGTCCACACAGAAGGACAATTTGACCAAGAGGAGGGTGTGCAACAGGGCATGGATACAACAGAGGAACCAGGACCCAGATATTAATGAGACACACAGTTCCTGCCTCATGATGGTGCTGTAGTGGAGAGGCTGACAAAATATTCACATACCTGTCATAAGCCATCACTGTGAGAAGGAAATTATCAAGAAAACAAAAAGTGTGAAAAAAATATGTATCTTGGAAATGCAACCTGCATAGGGAATGGATTGTTGCTGAGTCTGCATGTTCACCAGCATCTTTGGAAGAGTGACATTTGAAATGGAGACATCTGTGAAGGCCAAGAGATGAGGAAGGAGTACATGGGTGTATGGAGGTGAGGGTCCAGCCTGATGAGGAGGATGATGAGCAGGTGGTCAGGTACATGACCAGGAACAGGGCAGAGAACATGCCCTGCTGCTCTGGCCAGATGGGGGAGCCCCAGGAGAAAGAACTGAGACTCACTGCTCTGGTTCTTCCTACTCATGCTGTTCTTGCATCAAATGGGAGTTGGTAAAGTGGGAAATGTCAACGGACATGCCATAAGATTATAGTCATGTCCTCTGTTCTATGAAAAGTCTTAATTTTTGCTACTCTCCCTTTATTTCTTTTAATTGTTGGTGAATGCATCAGTCTTTGCAATTCTGGCTCCAACAATACATCAAACCCTCACATTAATGAAGTCTTTTCCCAAAGAAACCAATGGACATTCATTCTTTATTCAATAAAAAATTAAGGAACAACTGCTTTGTCCCATATTGAGTACACAGGAGTCAACAGAACTGAAAAAGCTCTGGGTTCAAGTTTGCAACTTTTCATCCTGCCAGGCTCAAATCTCTGTAATTTGCTCTGATGAAAATGGGAAAAAAGGTAAGAGGTGTCAATTATTCCTTTCCTCTTAAAAAGGATATGAAACTCCTTACATTTGAATAGAGTTACTGAAACTCTGTCATGGGCTTTGAATATAGTTCGCTGCAGCCTACAGGTTTTGAGTCACTTAAAATCCACTATTTTGAAAATGTCCAATCCAGACTTGCAATCCAATGCCAATAGTTCCAGGCACTGTTCCAAGTGTTATACACACACTTTCAAATTAAATCTTCACAGTGGTCCAAATAAATATTCCTTTCTTGTCTTTTTGTCTTTTTAGAACCACACCAGTCACATATGAAGCTTCCCAGGCTAGGGATTGAATCAGAGCTGTAGCTGCCAGCCTATGCCATGGCCATAACAATTTGGGATCCAAGCCAAATGTGTGACCCACACCAGAGCTCAGCAATGCCAGATCCATAATGTATTGAGCAGGGCCATCGATTGAACCCATGACTTCATGGAAACTAGTTGGATTCATTAACCAATGAGCCATGAATGGAACTCCTTAACCACTGAGCCATTATGGGAACTACCCAAATAAATATTATTTTACACATTTTAACCATAACACAACAGATGTATACTTTATATAAATATGCAAATATACACACAAGTAACTGCAACAGGTGGAATCACAGCACAGAAAACCATCAAATGTAGCTTATTAACCTGATACTGTATTGCAAAGATAAGCATTTGGGACTTTACTAAAAGTAAACAATAGAATCTTAACCGAATGTTGTAGCTTTGGAAGGCAAGAAGCCAAGACATGGAAGCAAACTTAATGTCTTTCAACAGATAAATGATAAAGATGATGTGGTACACATGTTTAATAGAATAGCACTCAACCCTATAAAGAATGAAATAATGCCACCTGTAGCAACATGGATGGAGCTAGAGATTATCATACTAAATGAAGTAAACCAGACAGAAAAAAAATGTCATGTGATATTGCTCATATTTTCTGTAAAAAAATGATACAATTGAATTTTACACAAAACAGAAAAAGACTCACAGACATAGAAACACACTTATAGTTTCCCAAAGGAGAAAGGGGGGAGGTACAAATTAGGAGTTTGGCATTAACGTAACACATTGCTATATATAAAGTAGAGTAGCTAACAAGTACCAATTGCATCAAATGTGGAAATAAACTGAATATTTTATAATAACATAAAAGGAAAAACAAACTGATATATATATATATAGTATATAACATTTTAAATTGAAATCACTTTGCTCTACACTTGAAACTAACACATCATTGTAAGTTAACTATACTTGAAATTAATTAATTCACTAATCAATTAAAATTTAATGATCAATGTCCAATAGATGACCATAATAAGACTTAAATTTAAATATATATACTTTAAAAATCTGTAAAAATCCAAATGTAATAATAATATAACACATTAAAAAAAACAAAATTTAAGCACACTTACTTATATACACAAAGGCGTTTGATGCTTTGAAGACCACAATTTGAATGTGCATTGTGGGTAATGTCATATTTAGGCTTATGGAAAAATAAATGGACAAGAAGGGAAAGAGACTGATTCAATAACAATGACCATTTATTTTGGGGGGGTTAATTTTTATATATATATTTATTTATTTATTTATGTTCATTGTTATTTCCCAAATATAATTTTTTCTACTGTACATTATAGTGAGTCACATACAGATACATGTATACATTGTTTTTTTTTATATTTTTTTTTTTTATTTTCCCACTGTACAGCAAGGGGGTCAGGTTATCCTTACATGTATACATTACAATTACATTTTGCCAAAACTTTTCTTCTGTTGCAACATGAGTATCTAGACAAAGTTCTCAATGATACTCAGCAGGATCTCCTTGTAAATCTATTCTAAGTTGTGTCTGATAAGCCCAAGCTCCCGATCCCTCCCACTCCCTCCCCCTCCCATCAGGCAGCCACAAGTCTCTTCTCCTAGTCCATGATGTTCTTTTCTGAGGAGATGTTCATTTGTGCTGGATATTGGATTCCAGTTATAAGTGATATCATATGGTATTTGTCTTTGTCTTTCTGGCTCATTTCACTCAGGATGAGAGTCTCTAGTTCC
>CM052682.1:236819711-236846205 GCA_028533215.1 Babyrousa celebensis | reverse complement strand
AAAAAAAAAATTGCAACCCAGAATACTATATCCAGCAAGAATATCATTTAAAATAGAAGGGGAAATACAGAATTTGTCAAACAAAAGCTAAAATAATACAGCAATACTAAACTCATTCTAAAAGAAATACTGAAAGGACTTCACTAAATATAAAAATAAGTAAGAAGAAATAGGATGGAGGAAACCACAAATGCAGTCACTTAAATAAGCCAGCATACAGATCTAAATGAGGGGGGAAAAAAAAGCTACTGTTAAAGCAATGATAGATGTAAGGAACAGCAAAAGGACAAACATGAAGTTGTTAAAAAAAATACTTCAAAATCATAGACTACATGGAAGGGCAGTAAGATAATATACATCTTTTTTTTATTTTAATAATGTGTTTTTGAACCTCTTTGCCTACCATGTTAAAGCAATCACATAGAGGAAGGGGTTAACATACTTAAAAAAGAGGGCAACCACTAATCAAAATCAAACATTATATTCACAAAAACTAAAAAGAAAATTACTCAAGCATCAAATAAATGGAAATCGTCTAACCAAAAAAAGAAAAGAACAAAAGAAAAACATAGGTTCAACTGGAATACAAGGTTTAAAATGGAAATAAATACATATCTATCAATAATTACCTTAAATGCCAATAGACTTGATGCTCCAACCAAAAGACAGAGTGGCAGATTGGATAAAAAAGCAAAAGCCTACAATCTACTATCTACAAGCGACTCATCTTATGGCTAAAACACGTATAGATTGAAAGTATGGGGGTGGGAAAAGATACTTCATGCCAATGGGCAAGACAGGAAAGCAGGAGCTGCAATACTTAATATCAGACAAAATTGACTTTAAAACAAAGGCCATAAAGAAAGACAAAGAAGGACACTATTTAATGGTAAAACAATCCATTCAATGAAAGGATATTACAATCATCAATATACATGCCCCTAATATAGCGGCACCCAGATACCTACAACAAATACTAACGGACATAAAAGGAGAAAGTTATGGGAATACAATCATAGCAGGAGACATTAACACCCCACACATCAATGGACAGATCCTCTAGACAGAAAATCAATAAGGCAACAGAGATCCTAAATGACAAAATAGAAATTTTAGACTTAATTGACATTTTCAGGACATTACATCCAAAAAACATCAGAATACACACTATTCTCACGTGCACAAGGAACATTCTCAAGGATCAATCACAAACTGGGGAACAAAGTGAACCTCAATAAATTTAAGAGTATAGAAATTATTTCAAATAACTTCTCTGATCACAATGGCATGAAACTAGAAACCAACCACAGGAGAAAAAAATAAGAAAAAACTTACTACTTGGAGACTAAACAACATGCTACTAAAAAGCCAATGGGTCTATGAGGAAATCAAGGAGGAAATTTAAAAATACTTTGAGACAAAAGATAATGAAGACACAACCACTCAAAATCTAGCAGATGCCTCAAAAGCAGTGCTCAGATGGAAATTCCCAGCAATATAGGCCTTCCTCGAAAAAGAAGAAAAATCTCAAATTGACAACTTAACCCAACATATAAATGAATTAGAAAATAAGAACAAAAAAACTAAAGTCAGCAGAAGGACGGAACTCATTAATATCAGAGAAGAAATCAATAAAATAGAGATTCAAAAACAATTGAAAAAACCAATAAAACCAAGAGCTGGTTCTTTGAAAAGGTAAACAAAATTGACACAAGTCTGGCTAGACTCACTAAGAAGAGGAGCGAAACAACCCAAATAAACAAAATAAGAAATGAAAAGGGAGAAGTCACATAGGATACTACAGAAATACAAAAATCCATATGAGAATACTATAAACAATTGTATGCCAACAAATTTGACAACCTAGAAGAAATGGACAACTTTCTAGAAACTTATAGCCTGCCAAAACTGAATCAAGGATAAGTAGATCAACTGAACAGACCAATCACTAGAAATGAAATTGCATATGTCATGAAAGAACTCCCTACAAATAAAAGTCCAGGACCAGATGGCTTCACAGGTGAATTCTACCAAACATACAAAGAGGATCTGGTGCCCATCCTCCTTATACTTTTTCAAAAATTTGAGGAAGAAGGAACACTCCCGAAGACATTCTGTGATGCCACCATCACCCTAATTCCAAAACCAAAGATACCACTAAAAAAAGAAAACTATAGGCCAATATCTCTGATGAATATAGATGCAAAAATTCTCAACAAAATTTTAGCCAATGAAATCCAACAACATATTGAAAAGGTCATATAACCAAAATCCACTGGGATTCATCCCCAGTTCATAAGAATTGTGCAATGTACACAATCAACCATCTTCATACACCACATTAACAACAAAAAGTCAAAAATGACCTGATGACCATCTCAATAGATGCAGAAAAAGCATCTAGCAAAGTTGAACATCCATTCATGATAAAAATTCTGACCAAAGTGGGTGTAGAGGAAACATACCTTAACATAACAAAAGCCATTTACAACAGACTCACAGAAAATATAATACTCAATGTATAAAATCTGAAAGCCTTCCTGCTAAAATATGGAACAAGACAAGGATGCCACTCTCACCACTGTTATTCAACACAGTATTGAAAGTCCTAGCCACAGCAATCCAAAAAAATAAAAAAGAACTAAAAAGTATCCAAATTGAAAGAGATAAAATTGTTAATGTATGCAGATGATATGATATTTAATACATAGAAAGCCCTAAGTATTCAACCCCAAAAACTACTTCACCTCATCAAAAAATTCAGCAAAGTAACAGCATACAAAATTAACATCCAGAAATTGGCTGCATTTCTGTATACTAACAAAGAAAATGAATACAAAAATATAATACCTTTTAAAATTGCAGCCCCCAAAAATCAAATACCTGTGAATACCCCTGACCAAAGAGGTAAAGGATTTATATGCCAAGAACTATAAAACATTAATCAAGGATATTAAAGAAGATGTAAAGAAATGGAAAGATATTCCATGCTCTTGGATTGGAAAAAACAATATTGTAAAAATGGTCATACAACCCAAACTAATCTACAGAAACCATGCAATTCCTATCAAATTACCCATGAAATTTTTCACAGAACTAGAATAAACAATCCAAAAATTTATATGGAACCACAAAAGATCCAGAATTGCCAAAGAAATCATGAAGAAAAACTGAGCAGGAGGCATAACTGCCCAAGACCTCAAGCAATATTACAAAGCCACAGTCATCAAGACAGTGTGTTTCTGGTACCAAAACAGATATACAGACTAATGGAACAGAATAGAGAACCCAGAAATAAACCCTGACACCTAGGGTCAATTAATCTTTGACAAAAGAGGCAAGAACATAAAATGGGAAAAAGTCTTTTCAGCAAGAATTGCTGGGAAAACTGGACAGCAGCATGCAAATAAATGAAACTAGAAAACATTATCACACCATGCACAAAAATAAACACGAAATGGCTGAAAGACCTAATTATAAGACAAGACACAATCAAACCCCTGGAAGAGTACACAGGCAAAACATTCTCTGACATCAACCTTACAAATGTTTTCTCAGGTCATCTGCCAAACGAGCAGAAATAAAAGCAAACACAAACCAGTGGGAACTCATCAAACTGACAAGTTTTGCACAGCAAAGGAAACAAAAAAGAAAGCAAAAAGACAACTTACAGAATGGGAGAAAATAGTTTCACATCATGGAATCAATAATGGCTTAATCTCTGAAATATACAAACAATTTATACAACTCAACAGCAAAAATAAAAAAAAATAAAAAATAACAATGGAAAAATAGATAAAAGACGTGAATAGATATTACTCCAAGGAAGATATACAGATGGGCAACAAGCATATGAAAAAATGCTCAACATCCCTAATTATTAGAGAAATGCAAATCAAAACAACCATGAGATACCACTTCACACCAGTCAGAATGACCATCATTCATAAGTCCACAAATAACTAATGCTGGTGGGGATGTGGAGAAAAGGAACCCTCCTGCACTGTTGGTGGGAATGGGATGTGGTACAACCATTATGGAGAACAGTATGGAGGTACCTTAGAAAACTATACATAGATCTACCATATGATCCAGCAACCCCCATCTTGGGCATATATCTGGACAAAACTTTCTTTAAAAAAAGCACAAACACCCACATGTTCATTGAAACTCTATTCACATTAGCCAAGACATGGAAACAACACAAATGTCCAGCAACAGATGATTGGCATAGGAAGATGTGGTAATATATACACAATGGAATACTATTCAGCCATAAAAAGAACAAAATAATGCCATTTTAAGCAACATGGATGGAACTAGAGACTCTCATCCTGAGTGAAGAAAGTCATAAAGAAAAAGACAAATACCATATGATGTCACTTATACCTGGAATCTAATATAAGGCACAAGTGAACCTGTCCACAGAAAAAAAAATCATGAACTTGGAGAATAGACTTGTAGTACCCTGGGGAGGAGGAGGGAGCTTGGGGATAATGGATGCAAGCTATTGCTTTTGAAATGGATTAGCAATGAGATCCTGCTCTGAGAATAATGTCTAGTTACATAAGATGGAGCATGATAATGGGAAAAAAAGATAAAAAAAATTAAAAAAAGAAAGAAAGTGCATCAAATCAGATCACCTGGATATAGGCATAATTAGCTTACATCACAGGTGACATAGAAGATTATGGGGTATTTTTTTTTTGCCATTAAGTTTTTCTTGGAAAAATGAATCAACAAGAAAAAAATAAAATTAATCTCTTACCACATAACATACAAAATCAATATCAGGAGTAATATAAACTTACAAATATAAATTTGTAAGGAAAGCTATAAATATAGCTTTTAAGATTTAAATTGGGAAAAATATTTTGACCAGATATACAAGTTAGTTCCAATAAGGGAAACTGATAATTTTGGTTGTTAAAATTGAGAATAACATTAAAAAAAAGAAATATTGGAAAATGAATAAAAACATACAATATACTTTAAAATTTCAGCCAAAAAAAATCAAATACCAGTGAATACTCCTGACCAAGGTAGTGAAATTCTTATATGCTAAGAACTATAAAACATTAATCAAGGAAATTAAAGATGATTCGAAGACATGGAAAGATATTCCATGCTCCTAGGTTGGAAAAATTAATATAATAAAAATGGTCATACTACCCAAAGCAATCTACAGATTCCACGCAATCCCTATCAAATTACCCATGACATTTTTCATAGAACTAGAACAAACAATGTAAAAATTTATATGGAGCCACAAAAGATCCAGAATTGCTAAAGCAATCCTGAGGATCAAAAACCAAGCAGGAGGCATAACTCTCCCAGACTTCAGGCACTATTACAAAGCAATAGAAATCAAGACAGTGTAGTTCTGGTACCAAAACAGGCATACAGACCAATCAAACAGAACAGAGAACTAAGAAATAAACCCAGACACCTACAATCAATTAATCTTCAACACAGAAGGCAAGAATATAAAATGGAAAAAAGACAGTCTTTTCAGCAGATGGTGCTATGAAAACTGGAGAGCTGTGTGTAAATCAATGAAACTAGAACACACCCTCACACCATGCTCAAAAATAAACTAAAAATGGCTTTATGATTTAAATGAAAAAGGAGACACTATCAAACTCTTAGAAGAGAACATAGGCAAAACATTCTCTGACATCAACTTTAAAAATATTTTCTCAAAGTCTCCCAAAGCAAAAGAAATAAAAGCAAATATAAAACAATGGGGCCTAGGAGTTCCCATCGTGGCTCAGTGGTTAACAAATCTGAATAGGAACCATGAGGCTGCATGTTTGATCACTGGCCCAGCTCAGCGGGTTAAGGATCCAACATTGGCCTGAGCTGTGTTGTAGGTTGCAGATGCGGCTCAGATCCCCTGTTGCTGTGGCTCTGGTGTAGGCCAGCAGCTACAGCTCCTATTAGGCCCCTAGCCTGAGAACCTCCATATGCCATGGGAGCAGCCCAAGAAATGGCAAAAAGACCAAAAAAGAAACAAAAAAAAAGCACTAGGGCCTAATAAAACTGACAAGCTTTTGCACAGGAAAAGAAATCATATTAATAAAAAAGACAACTTATAGAATGGGAGAGAATATTTTTAAATGATTCAAACAACAAGGGCATAATTTTTAAAATATACAAGCAAGTTATACAACTCAACAGCAAAAAAGCCAACAACCCAATTGAATGATGGACAAAATACCTGAATAGGCATTTCTCCAAAGAAGATATACAGATGGCCAACAAGCACATGAAAAAAATGCTCAATATCCCTGATTATTAGAGAAATGTAAATCAAAACTACAATGAAATACCACCTCAGAATAGTCAAAATGGCCATAATTAATAAGTCCATAAATGAAAAAAGCTGGAGGGGTTTGGAGAAAAGGGAACCCTCCTGCACTGTTGGTGGGAATGCAGATTGTTATGACCACTATGGAAAACAGTATAGAGGTACCTTAGAAAACTAAATATAAAACTACCATATAAAATCCCTCTATTGGTCATATATCTGGACAAATCTTTCCTTGAAAAAGACACATGCAGGTGTATGTTCACTGCAGCTCTATCCATAATATCCCAGTCATGGTAAAAACCTAAATATCCATTGATAGATGGTTGGATTAAGAAGAAGTGGTATATATACACAATGGAATACTGCTCAGCTCTAAAAAAAGATCAAGATAATGCCATTTGCAGCAACATGTATGGAACCTGAGACTCTTCTACTAAGAGAAGTAAGTTAGAAAGAGAAAGACAAATACCATATATCACTTATATCTAGAATCTGATATATGGCATAAATGAACCGTTGCACAGAAAATAAACACATGGACTTGAAGACCATACCTGTAGTTGCCAAGGGGGGGAGAGAGTGGGATGGATTGGTAATTTGGGGTTAATAGAAGCAAACTATTGCCTTTGGAATGGATATGCAATCAGATCCTGCTGTATAGCTCTCGGAACTATGTCTGGTCACTTATGATGGAGCATGATAATGTGAAAAAAAAAGAATGTATACATGTATGTGTGACTGGGTCACCTTGCTGTACAGTAGAATATTCAGAGAACACTGTAAACCATCTACAATGGAAAAAATAAAAATCACCATAAAAAAGAAATAAAAAACTTATTACCATAAAGAGTTGGATGCATAGCTATAAGCATGAACATATACATCAAACAAATGTGATACTGACACACAAGGAGGGAAAGCTAATGTTTATTATGCTTGGTCAGTGGGCATGTTAAGCCAAATTTTGTATTGCATATGTTTCAGATAAAATGTATTTTAGATGTTTTGCAATGTATTCAATTTCCTCAGAAGAAGAATTTGATATTCAGAAGATTGAAGGGAATCACCCCAGGCCTCACACTCTGGCAGGTACATCCTGCAATTGAGATCTGTTTTCCCAAATCCTCTTCTCTTACAGTTACATGGTGCTAAGCCTCAGAAGCAGTTTTTATCCTATTCATCTTTAACAAAGTACAGCCTGAGGGAGGAGAACTATGTGGTCCCTCCCTGGATGTAGAAGAAAAGAGATTGTTATTTAGGCTTGTAACATAAAACATGTATCATTAAGCTGAGTAGAAATTATTTTCACAGAGATTCATAATGAAGACTTTGAATAAGACAGACACCAAATTCAGTGGGGGAAACAGAAATGTCCAGACCAGAGGTGCTTTATTTGTCTTTCAATCCCAGTGTGGACTGAGCATGCATTTTGTTCAAACTCATCCATGCAGTCAGAACACCCCAGAGACAACTGATCTGAGAGTGACCTGCTTCATGTATGGAAGAGCAGTGACTTAGAGTGATCAGTGTTTCTATAATCTAGAAGAAGCCTTGAATCCCTAAGTGGAGGAGCTGAACTCATACCTGTGGATTGTTGCCTGGAGCAATAAAGGCTAATATACAGGTTCTTCTCATGACTCACCATCATCCCCACCAACAACCAAAAACATGAAAAGAATACTGAATAGGAAGTAAAGAAAGGAAAGAACATAGTTTACAAAGTCCAAGCTCTGGCACCTTTCTATGCCACACAAGCCTGGTCAGCCTCGAACTTCTGCCAATCCATAAGGACCCTGATTTCCACCTCCCCAGCCCTTAGCAACCACCATCCAATCCCCTGATCTATTAATTTGTCTATTTAGGTTTCCACATAAAGTGAAAACTTGAAGTATTTGTCTTGTTATGAGTTTAACTTCTTTCAATAGCATAATGTACAAAGTTCCAGTTAGGCAAGAGGAATAAGTTCTCCTGAGGTCGAATGTACAGCACGATGTTTATAGTGAACCAGACTATATTGCATACACAGTATTTACTAGTGCAGTGGATCATAAGTTCTCTCACCTCACACAAAAATAAATTAAAATGTTAAGAGTGGGGAGATGATGAATATATTATTTAAATTGATTAGAGTAGTTATTTCACAATGTATACATATCAAAATAACAGTATGAAGACTTTAAACATGTATAATTTCTATATCAATTTAACCTCAATAAAGGTACTTTAAAAAGATCTATAAATTCCTAGGAAATAAAAGGAAAGACTTAAATACTATTACCTATGTAACTGCTCAATTTAGTAAATAAGCAATAATCTGAATATTAATTAAGAATTCACAATTTAGACTAAAAGGTTGCTAGGAAAAGAGAGAATAACTATAACAAACTGCACTTAAAGTTAAGAAATATTTATTTAGTATTCATTCAGGCTGGACTCGAGATTAGACCTGTTGGGTATGGGGTTAGTGACTCCATGTGTCTGTTATAAAGATGAGAAAAGATCATTGAGTCAAGACTGCTGCCTTGTGGAAGAGTTTTTCCAGGGCCCCCTTCATGTCCCTGTTCCTCAGGCTGTAAATGAAGGGGTTCAGCAATGGTGTGACCACTGTGTACATCACAGAGGTAATTATGTCCTTGTCATTGGAGGTGCTGGATGAGGGGGAAAAATAAACCCCCATAATTGTTCCATAATACAGAGAAACCACAGAGAGGTGGGAGCCACATGTGGACAAGGCTTTGCTGATGCCCTTGGTGGATGGAACCTTGAGGATGGTGGCTCCAATGCAGCCATAAGAGACCAAGATGCATATGAGTGGGAGGGTGATGACTGCCAGTCCCACTGTGAAAATGACCAAATCATTGAGGGATGTGTCTGAGCAGGAGAGCTTGAGCAGGACATCAAGATCACAGAAGAAATGGGGAATGGTGTTATCAGCACAAAAGGACAGCTGGGTCAGGAGGAGGGTTTGACAAACAGCATTGCCACAGGAGATAATCCAAGATACTGTTAATAGTAAGGTACATATTCCCTCTCTCATGACAGTGGTGTAGTGGAGAGGGTGACAGATGGCCACATACCTGTCATAGGCCATTGATGTGAGAAGGAAATTGTCCAGAACAGTAAAAAATATGAAAAAATTCATCTGTGCTATGCACCCTGCATAGGAGATGGATTGATCTTGAGTCTGCATGTTCATCAGCATCTTAGGGACAGTGACTGATGAAAAGCAAACATCAGAGAAGGCCAGGTGGCTGAGGAAGAAGTACATGGGGGTGTGGAGGTGAGGGTCCAGCTTGATGAGCAGGATGATGAGCAGGTTCCCCAGCACTGTGGTCAGGTACATGCCCAGGAAGAGGGCAAAGAAGATGCCCTGCTGCTCTGTCTGGATGGGGAGCCCCAGGAGGAGGAAATCAGACACACTGCTGTGGTTCTCCCTTTTCATGCTCCTCTCCTGTCTGCTGGCATGAACAGAGAGTAAGAAAATCAGAAACCATCACATTATGGTCTACAGCAGGCAGACACAATGGACACCTTTCCACTGGTGAATATGCCAAAGTCTGCCAGCATTGCCAAGACTGATCAAAAATCCTTTAATCAGAATGGCAACACCACATAAAATGAGAGAATTTACAGACAGTTTGTTACATAAGAGAATCTGGCTCAGTGTCATTTTTCCATCATCCAGGAGAGAGTCAGCTTCTAAGTCATTTGCAGCTGTGTCTAGTCAGTAAAGAGTTAAGTGTCACACTGTCTTAACAGAGGATTATTAAGTTAAAATCTCTCTAATTTCTATTCTTTTCTGTACATTTAGAAATAGTCATAAGGTTTGACTTTTAAGTTGTTAAATACTGACCTTTTGAAACCTGAAATCCTTTAATAAGTACATGTCAGAGAAAGTTTTGGCAACATGTATTCAAAGCAAAGTGGATCAAAAATAAATTGTCAAAAGGTCCATTAGACATAAATGTTGAAGTAAAAAGATACATCTGGTGCTTGGACTCAAAGTGTCTTGGAGCTCAGTCTTGCAATATCACTGCTTGGAAAAGTGAAAATATTAATGAGGTATTTATTTTTTACTGATGCTTGTATTCATCATTTTCTAATCTCCTGCTGATGGAACAACCTATCATGACCCCATCAACATCCACCAAATGTAATGAAAAGGGCTGTCACCAAGAGATACCAAAGAGAGAAGCCAGGAAATCTCCTCTATCCATCTTTAAGAATTAGTCATTAGAAGTGGCTTAAGCAAGAGCACAGGGAAGTACTGAAATCCTATGTACATACACGTACACACATTACATCTGTTTCTGATGAAAGATATTCAGATCTGCTCTGAACTTTATGCTGAGGTGATCTAGCTTCCAGGAGCATGGACTGGCTTCTCACCTTCTCTGTATGGGACCCTTACAATAGATGTAGCCACAGCTTCTGTGGTCCTAAACTTCCCACCAGCATCATAAAGAAAAGTCATGAGCCTGGAGCTTCCTCCTCAGTTAGTTCACCTTCTGCAGAAATGGAGAGGTGAAGACTAGGCTCTACTCACAAGGGAGAGGACCCAAGGGGACAGGGCCCCAAGATCTTTGTAAGAGACCTGCATTAAACCTGTGATATTTGCTCAGGTTTCCTCCTCCTGCCTCCAAGACAAATGCCCTAAGGCAGTGGTCCCTAAACTGGGATATTATATAGAATCACCTAGGGAACTTGTTAAAGATGCAGATCCCAGCTCCACATCCAGTGATGTGCATTCAGGAGACCTGGGGACAAGTGATTCTCAGGCAGATGGTTCTCAGGGCAGACTGTGAGGTAACACTGTCCTTAGGAAGAACCTCAGGGAGATGCCCTGTGCATGGCAGCCCAGAAGGAGATGTGAGGAGACCTACATACCGGCCCTTCCTACCAGATTCATGTTTCCCCTGACAGGTCATAGCCTGGGATGTGAAGAAGCATTTTCTCTTTGAAGTTGAAGTTCCTATTTGATTTGCTGCTTTTAAAATTAATTCTGCATTCATGATGGAGACAACATATTTAAGTATATAGACATGAAAACATAGGATAAAACCAAAGTACTTCATTCTTTCATTATTCATTTTTGTTATCTTTCTGCAATTTTTTTCAGAAAAAAATAGCTTACTAATTGAGATTTATTTTATATAGGATTTTATTCCTTTATTTTCCTAAAATAATTTATCATAATATTCAAATTTCCACCTCTCTGCATACCAATACATAGAAAGCATACAACATCAAATCTTCAATCTCCTGAAATTTTAATTTTTAGTTGATGTCTTGTTGAATTAACACACAGATTCATTGTGAAACTTTATTAAAGATTATACTATGATTTGGAGTCTTGCCTTTTGTTAGTTGCCAGGTTAAGTTTACTTGTATATCTCCAAAGCATCCATTTTTTGTTAGGTTTACAGTTGATTTACAATTTTGTGATAATTTCTGCCATACAGCAAAGTGATTCAGTTATGCATGTACACACATACATTCTCTGGGATTCTTTTCCCACATAAATTATCACAGAATATTGGGTAGTGTTCTCTGTGCCATATAGCAGGTCTCCAATGGCCAATTATTCCATACACTTCAATGTGCACATGCAAATGCCAAACCCCCAGTCCATCCTTCCCCTGCCCCACCTGTCTCCTTTGGTGATCATATGTTTGTCAAAGTCACAAGTTTACAAACAATAAATGCTGGTGAGGATAAAGAGCAAATGGAACTCTCTTACACCTTTGGTGGGAATGTAAATTGGTGAAACCACTATGGGAAACACACAGAGGTTCCTCAAAAAACTAAAAGTAGAATTACAGTGTGATCCAGCAATCCCACTCCTGGGCATCTATCCAGAGAAAACATGAAATTATATAATTTGAAAAGATAACATACACCCCAATATTCACTGCAGCACTGTTTTCAAAAGCCAAGAAATGGAAGCAACTTAAATGTCCACAATAGAGGAATGGATAAAGAAGATGTGGTGCAGGTATACAGTGGAATACTACTCAGCCATACAAAAGCATGAAAGAATGTCTTTTGCAGCAACACCAATGGACCTAGAGATTACCTTACTAAGTGATTTAGTCAGACAGTGAAAGACAAACTTCATATGTTAACACTTATACGTGGATTTTAAAAGAGGATACAAATGAACTTATTTGCAGAAGAGAAACAGACTCAAAGTATCCATGTGTATGGGCTCCTTTGCCTTAGTTCCCCAGTGCCTGTGGCTTGCTCATTTGCAAAGAGAAACTAACTTGAGAAGGTCCAGGAAAATACGTGGAGAATGGAAATCCAGGTTGACCCCCATGACAAGAGAGACAACAAAGCCAAATTGTCCTCATTCACCTATGGGATCACCTGTGGCATTACAGCTTATGGGATGAAATAAATGCATAATAAATGAAAGTTGCTATCATAAATTCTACACATGTATCAAATATAAAACTCTTTCAAAATATTTTCATTTCCATCTTCATACCTCAAATAGCCTAGAGATTGGGGTATCATTAAGTGTAATTCCAGATATTTAATCTTATATTTACATATAAAATTAGGTAAACGTACTGCAATTTGGGTAGGGCAGACATACACACACAGAAACACACATGCTCACACACAAAGACAAGATGAAAAGAATGGGCTAAAAACCTGAGGCTCAAAAGAAAACATATCTAAGAAGAAAATAATAGAGGTAAAACGATACATAGAAGTGAAATTAATCTAAATGAGGGCAGAAAAACTAGGGGAAATAAAACAACAACAAAAAAATCTCCCCCAAAATCTATTTGAACTAAGTGAGTTTACCAAGGTAGAAGGGAACAAAGTTAATGAACAAACCACCAAAATCAATGATAATTCTATATCCCAGTGGTGAGCATTGAGAATTGAAATTTTCTAAAATTTATTTATTTTGTTTGTCTTTTTTTTAGGCCTGCACCCATGGCTTATGGAGATTCCCAGGCTAAGTGTCTAATCTGAGCTGTAGCCACCTCCGTATACCACATCCACAGCAACGACAGATCCGAGCCACATCTGTGACCTACACCACCGCTCATGGCAATGCTGGGTCCATAACCCACTGAGCAAGGACAGGGGTTGTACTTGCATCCTCATGGATGCTAGTTGTGTTGGCTAACTGTTGAGACACAACAGGAACTCTGAGAACTGAAATTTTTAAATACACCATTTATAACAGTATAAAAGCTAAAAGTTACATATGCATAAATTTAACAAAATACTAGCAATAGCAGTACCTTAAAATCCTCAAAACATTGATGAAGGAAATTAAAGAGAACCCAAATAAATAGAAACATGGCTTGCACGTAGATTGGATGAGTCAATACTATTATATAAATAGATCTCCCCCAAATTGCTCTATAGATTCAATGCAATTAAAACCAAAATATTTGCAGACTATTTTAAGAAGCTAATTATTAATTTTACATAGAAGTGAAAAAGAATCAAAATAGTCAAAACAATTTTATTTTTGTCTTTTGTCTGTTTGAGAGCTGCACCCATGGCATATGAAGGTTCCCAGGCTAGGGGTCAATTCACAGCTATAGCCACTGACCTCTGCCACAGCCACATAAACACCAGATCCAAGCCATGTCTGTTACCTACACTATAGCTCATGGCAATGCCAGATCCTTAACCCACTGAGAAAGGCCAGGGATCAAACCTGTGGGCTCATGGTTCCTGGTCAGATTCATTTCTGCTGTGCCATGATGGGAACTCCAGCCAAAACCACTTCAAAATGGAAAGAAAACTGCCAGACTTTACATAATTTTGAAACTTTTTATAGTTATCAATAAAAATAACAAAAACTGCATGAGGATATGAGTATATAGGTCAATGGAACAGAATGAATGATTTCAAAATCGATCAATACATACAAATTCAATTAATATTTTCCAAATGTTCCAAGGTGATTTAATGTGCAAAGGATACTGTTTTAGTAAACAGTGCCAGTATGATTCAATATCAATATGTCTTAATGGAACATAGACTCTTATGTTGTACCCCATTAGAAATGAGTCAAATGTATAAGAACTGTAACTATAAAGCTAGTTTGGAGAGAACACTGTACAAAATCTCAGAAAATATGGGGTAGGCAAAATTTTCTTAAGTAGGACACAAAAATCATGAACTAGAAAAGAAAAAAATATATAATTTGGAGTTCATCAAAATAAAATGCATCTGTTGTGCAAAAGAAACTCTTGATAAAATAAAATAGTTTATGAATGGCAGAAACTATTTGTAAAAATTTGTTTCTGATAAAGTCTTGAATCTGGAACATATACAGAAGACAAGCATCCCAATTATTCTTAAAACTATGTGTAAAAGATTTGAGCAGATATTTCACCAAAGTTATATAACAAAGCAGTATGTATAAAGACACTCAACATCATTAGTCATTAGATAAATGAAAATGAAAACCACAGCAAGATACACCAGCAAACCTACCAGAATGGCTGAAATCAGATGACTGGCAATATAATAGGCAGTGAGGATGTTATTAGAAAATGGAACTCTTATATATGGTCAGCACTAATGCACAATGTAGAGCCTTGATGAGAAAGTGTTTTTCAGTTTCTCATAAAGTTCAATATACACTTGGCCCAGCAATTCCACTCCTAGGTATTTATGCAAAAGAAATAAAATCTTGTACACACAAAGATTTTGATGCAGAGCTATACACTTGTACATATATGTTTGACAAAGGCAATACTGCAATGCCATGAGGGAAAAGATGCCCTTTTCAACAAATGGTGCTAAGGTCATTGAATATCCATATAGAAGGGAAGTGAATTATAACTCACATTATAAACAAAAATTACTTCGGATTATGGGTCTAAATATTAAAGGCTAAAAAACAAACACTTTTTGGAAACAACATAGGAGAATATTTTCATATATTTGGCCAAATTATAACACAAAAAAGTGCTAATCATAAAGGAATGAATCAACAAGTTGGACTACATTAAATTTATGTATTGTTCATAAAAATACATAAATTTGATAATGAAAAGGCAACTACCAGAGTAGAAGATTCTACCTATATATCTACTTCCCTATTTTTCTAATCTCAACAAAGATATCAAATCCAGACTGTATAAAAGAATCTTCAAATCACTAAGAGAAAAGGAGAGAGAATGCAATAGAAAAGTAAGCAAATATTTAAAATTGCTACTTCACACCAGAAGATACACAAATGAACAAGAAACATAAAACAAGATGTTCAAATTCAATTCATGGAAGTTCCCAGGCTAGGGATCAAATCAGAGCTACAGCTGCCAGCCTACACCACAGCCACAGCAATGCCAGATCCCAGCCGTCTCTGCCACCTACCCTGCAGCTCATGGCAATGCCAGATCCTTTTACCTACTGAACAAGGCCAGAAATTGAACCTGGATCCTCATGGATACTAGTCAGGTTCTTAACCTGAGCTGCAATGGGAACTCCAAATTTCAGTTTTCAATATCAAAGAAATACAAATTAAAACCACCATGAAATACACACCCATCACCATGCTTAACAATCTGAATCTTGCTAAAGATTTGGAGCAACTAAAACCCTTCTATGGTATAAATGGGAACACACACTGGTATAAACCTCCTGGAGTTGGACTGGGTGGCATATTTTCATATATTCCCTGTGACCCAGCATTTTCATTCCCAGGCATGTATTCGAAAGAACTGCATTGTATGTATATCAAAAGATATTTAAAGGATGTCCACAGCAGCCCTATTCATTACAGTGTCAAATTGGGAAAAAACCTCAGTGTCCACCTACATTATAATGGATTAACAATTGCGTTAGGTTTATATAATGGAATTCTAAACTGAATGAGAATAAATAAACCAAATGAATGTTGGTGAATCTCACAAACAAGATGGTGAACAAGACAAATCAGACAAAACTGATAAATCTGTCTATGTTAAATTTAAGAATTTCTGTTCCTCAAAAGACACCCCAGTTGCCCTTGATGAGGAGAATAACACATGGAAGTGTTAGAATATTGCCCAAGATACTTGGACTAGGAGACTGTCAGGTCCAAAAGAGAAACTAGGTGATGCCTGGGCCTTTCACCCACATCCTTCCCTCTGAGTCACAGATATAAGAGAATAAGGTGACAACAGCAAGCTCAGGGCAGGGCCTCCCAAGATGATGGACAAGAGGAACATTCTCTGAGAGTCTGCAAGTAAACAGGACTCCCACTTGGAAACAGCAGGGCCCCCTCCTCTCTTTAGGGATTCAGAGGCAATTAGTCTCTTTTCCCTCTAATGAGGACACTGGGGCCTCCAAACCTGGAGCATATTCCCAGCATGAGGCCCCTTAGGCCCCCTCAGTTCCATTTATTGGGACTCCAGAAATCTACTCTACAGTTGCCTGCAACATGGAGGGGAGACCACGTCTCCAGATGGGGCTGTGATGTGAATCTGCCCTTGTCCAAGGAGAAAGTGAAGATAGGGCACTGCTGATCTGAGGAGGATCAGGTGGGTCAGTGCTGAATGAGATGCACAACAGTCCAAGTCTGAGTTTTTCTGCTTACCTGCTGCCTCCCTTGGGACAAATCGCTTTGCCTCTTTACACCTCAGTTTCTTTATCTGAAAAAGAGATCGTTCATCCAATGAGATAGTGAAAACACAATGAGATAAGAAAAGCAGTTTTAGCACAAAGCCTGGCAGGATGTGAAGTCAATCCTTGTTATTCTTGCCTTTGATATTGCTGTGAACACTGAGATATTTTGTGATTTACCCATAGCTCACAGATGGAAGAGGCAAAACTGATGCCTAGGTCTGTTTTACTGCAGAATCTGTACTCTTGAGCCCTAAGTCATTCTGCCTCTTGTTGGGGTGGTGGGGCAAGAAAGACTCAAGAGAATGAAATTAAACTGGAATATCAGAGAGCAGCTATCGTGTGTCTTTCTGGAATGATACACCTCTTGACTGTTCTTTTCTCCAAGTTTGTGCCAACACTCTCTCCACAGGTCTATCTCTGCTTCTGTTCCTATGTAGCAGAGGTTTCTGCAAGGCTGTGGGCTCTGAGGCAGCTTTTTATCCTCATGCTACAGAAACTTATATCTTTAGAGATCAAAATTAATGCCTAAATTCTCTGTATCACTAACTCCAAGTTTTAAAAACAGAACCCTCCTGACTCAGTCTGACACATCTGATTCCGTGGTTCAGTCTCTTTTGGCCAGAAAGCCCAGGTGGTGCTCTGTGCAGGTCATATCTGCTCACTGTCCTCCAGCCACTCTGGTCTTCCCACCAGGCCCCTTCCTTCCTCCAGACTTTCATATATGCTGAAAATTTTTCAGCCCTACTCTTCTTTCTTCTACTGCTGATATAGCTCATCACTACTTCAGGGCCCAAATGATATCAAACTTTCCCCAAGAAGTTTTCCCTGAGCTCTTATCCAAATTAGGTCCTCCAATTATATGGTTTTAGTATTACCACTATATCTCTCCTTTCCATACTGACCTTGTATTTACTTTTTATTTGTTTGTTGTCTGTCTCTCCACTCAGCCAGTAGGTGAAGAGAAGGTGCCTATTTCTATTCCCTTTAGACTCTTAGTGGCCAGAGGCAAACATGGTGGAAGGTAGGCAATCAATAAATATTTGAATAGATGAAAAATTGCAAATAGGGCTCCCTAGACCCAATGTGGAGGCATTCTAAAGAATGGATCTACCCACATGGTTACAAAGTAGTTGCCAACTATCTATAATATCCATGAGAAAATAAAGGCCTTTCTTAGGAGATTGCATGAAGGACTGACTTCCAGGTTTGATTAAAGAAAGATCTTAGGGGTTTTGTTTTTTTGTTTCCTTTTCTTTTTTTTTTAAATTATTGCCCCAATATACTTTTATTTCTTCCTGTACTGCAGGGAGCTGAGAAGATACAAGGAGCCAAGCAAGGGAGCTTGCCTGAACAGTACAATTCCGAGGGCTAGCTCCTGATCAAGGCCTGTCTGAATGGTGCAATTCTGAGGGCAGGTTCCTGAACAAGGAAATGCCTGCCTGTATGGTGCAATTCAAAGGACAGGCCCTAGAAGACAATAAGGCTCACCTGCTGACCTAACAACTACAAAATGAAGGGGCTGCTTAGCAGCACAAGAATGGAAACTATTTCTTGGATAATTCAGTCTCTCCTGTTATTTGTTTTTTATTTTACTTTCCTGTATTGATTTGTGACTCAGTGAACTAACAATGGAATAATAAGAGTTTCACCCAGATAGAATTCCCCCCATTCAAATCTAATTTAGTTAAAGTAAGAAATTATATTCATTAGTTTGTTACAAGTCACAATAGGTCTTAGAGTTAGGTATTTTGGAGTACACAATAGGTTGAAAATATGTATGCATTATTCATGTTAAAAACATAATAATTATAATTCTTTTTAATTTTCTGGGAAGCTTTTAAGATTTAATAAATTGGTTGATTGAGAAATAAAATGATTTCTTCTTCTTTCCCCTTGCCATAATACTTTGAAGTTTTAATCTAAAAATGAACTTTGTTAATGTCAGATTCTTATGCCTGTGACATTCTGGCTGTTAATGATTAACTTAAAATAATAATAGGTAGTAACCACAAGATTCTTTGTACCAAAACATCTTATTTTTATATAATGTTTTTTCCACATGATGTTTTGTACCCATTATAGTTTTACATGATGTATTGTATCCCTTGGTTTTAATTAAAATCCTTAGAATACAATGTATATCTACTGTACCATGTAATCTAAAAGTTTAACTTTTAAAAATATGATCTAAGCACTGTGATGTAAGTTACAATTAAGCTGTCTATATAAATTGCTACTTATGCTAATAAAATTTGAGCAGTCCAGTGCCCTGAAAGAAAAGACAAAAAGGCTGTCTCCATTTGCATATGCCGACACTGTCCATCTCTGCAGAGACACCCTGGCTGCTGGAGCTGGACTCTGGCACTGTAAAGCATAGTGGCCCAGTTACACATACATGTATACATTCTATTCTCTCACATTACCATGCTCCATCATAAGTGACTATAAATACTTCCCAGCTCTACACAGCTTAGATTCTCATTTAAGTATTTGTTTATGACATGTCTCCTCTGATTAGCATGCTATCCACATAAAGGTATGAACCATTGCTTCTCTAGTTCTTAGAGAAAAGGCTGATCAAAATATGTATTCATTGAATCTGGAGTAAAGAAATGAAGTAGTCCTGGGTACCTCATTAGAGGCAGAATGGTAGGGAGGTAAAGGTCAGACTCTAGGTAGTTCCCTGATGGTTTGGTGGGTTAAGGATCTGTTGTTGTCACTGCTGTGGCAAAGGCTTGATCCCCGGCCAAGGAACTTCTGTGTGCCAGGGGTGCAGCCAAAATTAAAAAATAGATCACAGGTTCTAAAGTTGGAATGGCCAGAACTGAAATTTACCTGTTTTTCTTCATCATTATACCTGTAATATGGGTATAATGATAACAATCTCATAGATCTCTTCCAGGTTTAATTGAGATAATGCATGGCTACTAATATCCTGATTCCGTCTCTATCTTATGCTTTTGTTTCCATCTAGACAATATTAGAGCAAGAAAAGTTTTGGATGCATCATCCTTCATTTTATTCCTTAGTTAACACCAGTGAGATGAAAGCAGGAAACCACACATTTGGAGTCTCTGAATTCCTCCTCCTGGGCCTGTCGAGCAGCAGGAACAGCAGCCTCTCTTCTTTGGCATCTTCTTGGCCATGTACTTGATCACTGTGGTGGGGAATATTGTCATCATCCTGGCCATTGGCTCTGGTCCACAGCTCCACACACCCATGTACTTCTTCCTGGCCAACTTCTCCCTCACTGACCTGGCTTTATCATCTACCACAGTCCCCAAGATGCTGGTCAACATCCAGGCTCACAGGCGTACCATCACCTATACTGGCTGCCTGTCTCAGATCTACTTCTTCCTGCAGTTCATCGGTCTAGATGTGTTCCTCCTGGCAGTGATGGCATATGACCGGTTTGTGGCTATCTGCCATCTTCTGCACTGCACCTTGATCATGATCCCTAGATATTGCATCCTGCTAGTGGTCATGTCCCTAATCCTCACACATTCATACTCTCTAACCCACACCATTCTCCTGGCTCAGTTATCCTTCTGCACTGACAATAGCATTCCCCACTTTTGTGAACTTCTCCCCTTGTTGAAGCTCTCTTGTTCCAACACCTATACCAACCAGTGTGTGTTGACCTACTAGGCAGGGGCATTAACCATCTTGATCCCCTTGCTAATCATCATTTCTTATGCCTGCATCGTGGCTGCCACTGTGAGAATCCCATCAGCAAGGGCAAAGTGGAAGGTGTTCTCCACCTGCAGCTCCCACCTCTTGGCAATTTGCTTGTTCTATGTGTCTGTATTGGCATGTAATTCCTTCCCTCCTCAGCAGATGCAGCCAGCAAGGATTGGGTTGCAACAGTGATGTATGCTGTGGTGACCCCCATGCTGAACCCTTTCATCTACAGCCTGAGAAACAGAGACATGAAGAGGGCCTTGGGGAGACTCCTGAGCAGAAGGGCACTGCAATCTCCATTAGCCTAAGGACATCATTCGGGGATTTCAGGGGAAATCAATTTAGAGAATTATCTTGGTGTCTCCATCCAAATCCTGCATCTTCCATTTGCTAGCTTTCCAACCCTGGGCAAATTAAATAACCTCATTGACCCACGGTTTCCTCACTCAAAAAAAAAAAAGGAGCTAATAAAATACTTTCCATCATGTAGGGTTTCTGGGAGGGTCAGAAGGAAAAAAATACATAAGTATAAAATTTTTTAGATCTTTATTTTTTTTCAGTAATTGTTAACATATGCCTTTGTGGTTAATATATTCATTATGCAGAAGAGGAAGCAAAGGCTCATGTAGGTTAAATTATTAAACTTCAAGTTAGACAACTAATAAGTGGCAGAGCCAGAATTTGAACTCAGATATCTGATCCCAACATGCATACTCTGATAAATGCACATGAAATACATGTATTCATCTTTTTTTCTTTTTTGCTTACTTCACAATATTCACATATGCAGTTCCAATCTACAACTTCTCCAAATATAAGCAACAGATTTGAAAATGAGGTAAAATGACTAAGAAGTTAGAGAGTAGAGTATATACATCTTCAGAGATTCTGCTTCCCCAAGAGGTCACACACTGTGCTTGAGCCTAAGTCCTAACTTAGACATTTTGAAATGACTTCTGAATCAAGCCACAGGATCAGAGAGAAGTGTACTTGGACCACACTGCCTGACACTCTCACCAAGTTTCTTTCATTGAACCGTCATCATTCTTTAGCACTATGCCAACATTCCATTCTTAGATGTTTTTCAAATAAAACTGTAGCCATTTCTGTTTGTTTGATTAAAGTATAGTTGATTTACATCATTGTGTCAATTTCTGCTGTACAGCAAAGTGACATAGTCATATATATATATATATTATCTACCATCATGGTCTATCCCAAGAAACTTGATATAGTCTCTCCCCTAGAGATGCAGCTAAGGATATATCCTAATAATCTGCAGAGGATTTTTTATTAATATGTAGAAGAAATTTCAGAACTTGCACTGCCCTCTGTGGGTTCTTCCCCCCATCACTGAGACTCTACTGAGATCTCACTGATGCACTCAGATTTTTTTCAATAGTTTCTGTTTTTGTTTTTGCCTATGCCTATGGCAAGCAGAAGTTTCTGGTCCAGGGATTGAACCCTCACCACAGCTGCTATAACCAGAGCCACAGCAGTAACAATCCTGAATCCTTACCCACTGAGCCATGAGGGAATTCTGAAAATAGTTTCTTTTTAAAAATGAAAGTAAGACTTACATTAGTGTCAGAAATACTTGTGTTTAAGTACTAGATTTACCATTCACTGCCCGTGTGACTCTCAGCAAGTTCTCAACATCCCAGAGTCTCCGTTTCCAAATATAAACAAGTGGATGGTTAATAGCAACTATAGTTAACTGTCATCTAAGTCTCTTGTGAGAATTCATCTAAATGGTAACACATATAAAATTCTTATCACAGTGTCTAATACATATGCTGTAATCTACTTCTGCTTAAAGTGCAAATAATAGAGATTTTTCTCTTTTTCTGTTTTCTTCTCCCAGCACCTCCATTCCCTTCTCTTCCCTTCCACCTCTTATCAGAGAGCAGTCTGAAATTTTCCATTTACAGTGCATAAGGTGACATGTCCACTCCAACCTTTTCTCTAGTGCATGAAGCACTGGTACCAGGAAATTTCCTCTAAGTTTATAAAGGTATTGGGGATAGATTCCTTTTTTAATTTTATTTTTATTAAAGTATAGTTAGTTTAAAGTGTTGTGTCACTTTCTGCTAGACAGCATAGTGACCCAGTCATACATATGTGACATTCTTTTTCTCATACTGTCTTCCATCATGTTCCATGCCAATAAATTGGATATAGTTCCCTGTGCTGTACAGGAGGACCTCATTGCTTATCCATTCTAAGTGTAATAATTTGCATCTACCAACCTCAAACTCCCCATCCATCCCACTTCCTGACCCTCCCCCTTTCAACACTAAGACTCTGACATGACCCTGGACCACCTCTCTCTTGAATGGTGCATGCAATTGAAATTCTTTGCTACTCTCCATGCCTTCTAATGATGCTGACCATGGTTACAAGAGCAAAAGAAAATCCCTGACATTTCATGCTGCCTGAAGTCTAGTCTAGATGTTGATTTTACTACATTTTCTTATTTTCTAGTATTTGAGATTCAGTTGAATCATAAACATGCACTAGTCAATGAATTAAATGGCCAAGAACCATTTTAAGTGCCAGTTCCCAGTCTGCATACTGTCAAACTGACATCAAGAAAATGCTTGGAGATTTTGAGATTAGGAACACTAGATATTAGGAACACCCCACCCACAGAGCAAGAGATCCTCATTTTCCTTTCCTGATTTAATTCTGTATCTTTTCATATTCACTTCCTTCTATATTGAAAAATGTCTCCTATGTTCTGTTTTGCAATGACCTACTCTCATTTCAAAACCCATTACAAATGTTTCCTTCTGAGTGAAGTCCTCCTGGGTTCGTTGATTCAGAGAGAGTTATTAATTCATTCTTCTATAGACCCACAGATCTTCGCAGGCTTCTCTATAAAACTACTGTAAATAGCTGTTAACATTTAGCTATTTCGGGCCCAGCTGTTTAGCTGCATGAGGAGAGAAAGTGTATCTTACATGCAATAATTCAAAGAGTGTGCAACTGGTTAATGAATAAACAAATAGACAAGTGAATAGAGTATTCATAAATTTAAGTTTAGAGTATAATAAGTGCTCATACAAACATCCATTGTTTAATAAATGTACTATAACAATGAGTATATTGGCATACAAGTACTAGAAGGAAAAATGGTAAATTTCTCTTTAATGTCTGCATAGAGAACAACTTTGACTCAAAGTCAAGAGGTGATAAAAATTTGATCATATAAGTGCTTTAAACTTTTCATGGTGAAGCAAAACTATAAACAAAGTCAAAGACAACTAACTGAAATAAGATATTTGTAATGTCTGTCACAAATAAAAGCGAACAGCATTTCAACCAAGAGACCAAAACATACCAACACAATTCACTTCCTGATATGATATAATAAGGATACAGTTTCACTTTTTTGGCATGTCAAAGTCCTATCATCTGGGTTCAATCATAAGGAAACATCAGACAACTCCAGATGAGGGATATTCTACAAAATAACTGTCCAGGACTCTTCAGAAGTGTCAAGGTCATGAAAAACAAAACTGTACAAAATTAAAGGAAAGTTTAACAGCAAAATGTAACATGTGATCCTGGGATTTGATCCTATCTGAAAAATGATATTACTGGGACAAGCAACAAAATTTGAATGAGGTCTGCTGACTATTTAAGAGAATTTTATCAGTATGAATTCTTTGATTTGATAATTACACTGATAATAAGTTATATAAGAACACTTTTTACTATTTTTTTTAGTATTTTGCAAGTATAAAATTTTTCCTTAATCAACATGTATAAAGAAATTCAAAAGCAAAAAGTTAAAAAAGAAATTAATAATAATAAAATATGAAGGAAAGCCATAAATATTTGGAAATTAACCACACTTCAAAAACACACAAGTCAAAAAAATAAATCACATGGGGTATAAGATATTATTTTGAATATTAAGATGCTAAAAAGACAATGTATCCAAGTGGATGAGTTACAGATAAAGCAATGTTTAAAGGGAAATTTATCACATTAAGTGTTTACAATGAAAGAGAATAAAAAGCACCATCTAAATCTTCTAGCTTAGGAAGCTATAGAAGGAAGGAAATGATAAAAGTAAGTTTGGGAGGAAATAATAAAGATAAATGCAGAAGCTAGTGAAATATCACACTGATAAGAAATAGATAATTAAAATAAACAATTTGATTCTTTGAAAAGATCAGAAAAGTTGATAAACGGTTGCTAGATAATTAGGAATAAATGAGGAAAAATTAGACTGTATAAGGAAGGAAAGGAAATTTCTCTCTGATAAGTGGTGGTGAACTTTATATGAACAAATTTGTTAAATTGATTGAGAGAAACAAATTCCTTGAAAAATACAGTGGTTCAAAACTTATGTGTGATTGATTAGCTCTGTGAATAGAATTAAAATCATTTAATTGCACACATTAAGTGGGTGAACTGTGTGACATATGAATTATATCTCAATACCGAAAAAAAATAACCAGGTGGTTTAACAGCAAATTGAACACACAGAAAATAAGATGAATAAAATCATAATGGAATCATAAAGAGAGAAGAAATTAAAAGAATGTAATGGTGTCACCATGCTGTAGAATAGAAAAAAAAAAAGATATATATAAATAAATGATTAAAAAATAAAAATAAGTTTAAAAAGGAATGTAATAGAGCCTTAAAAGTCATGAATAAAACACGCAAAATGTTAACACACACATGTGTATTTAGTTAAAGCCCCAGAATGAGAAGACAGAAATAATAGGGCAGAGACAATATTCTAGGTTATATTGTATGAGATTTTTCCAAAACCAGTGATAAATATCAACTCACAGATTCAAGAAGTCAAGTGAAATCAAAGCAGAGTGAACATAAATGAAAATACAACACATACACACACACACACAATATATATATATTTTTTTCAGCCAAACTACTGAAAACCTAAGAGAAACTCAAAAGTTGCAGGATGGAAATTAGTGTGAAAATAGCAAGAACAAAACTGCACCTAATAGAAGTGGAAATTTAACTGCCACCACAACCTTGACTTCTGATGAAATCTCTAGAAGGACTGTGTACAGCTGCTTCCAGCATAATTCACTGTCCATATTATATTTAATTGCATAGATGTGAACAACTATACTCCATGCACAAAAGTGCATAATTATAAAGGCATGGAATCAACACCTCCTCTGCCTGACACAGTATCTGGAAAATGGCAAAAATTAGTAAACATGGGTTGAGTCATTTAATAAAAAAAGTCATCACACATTCATTAGAATAACAACTGAAATTTTGACTGACCTTGCCCTGTCTCTCTGATATCACCCTACACAACACCAGGGAAATATTTACAACATTGACAAGAGAGTCCAGGTCTTTCATGAAATACACTGATTATATACATCATGGGATCTGAAGGTTTAAGAGAATGATCTCTAGATCACTTTTCTCAAAACCTAAGTGCATGTGGTAGGGGATGATACTGCTTCATAAACAAATGGGTTCTCCGGAGTGTCACTTCAATATATGGATGTAGGATCAAAGTCCCTCGGAAGAGCGTGTGTGACTTCCCAAAAGCCTTTTCAGTGCCATCTTCACATCATTGTTCCTGAGGCTGTAAATGAAGGGGTTTAGCATCGGAGTCACTACAGTATAAAATACAGCTGCAACCCTGTCCTTACCACCTGAGCGTGATGAAGGGGGCTCCAGATAGACACTAATTGCTGTGCCAAAAAACAGGACGACCACAGTGAGGTGAGACCCACAGGTGGAGAAGGCCTTTTGCCTGCCCGAGGCAGATGGGACCCCAAGGATGGTGGGGATGATACGTGCATATGACAGGATGATCAGGGAGAGGGGACCAGTGAGTATCATGGAGCCCACTGTGAACAGGGCTACTTGATTGGTGCTGGTGTCTGAGCAGGA
>CM052682.1:236783909-236819211 GCA_028533215.1 Babyrousa celebensis | reverse complement strand
CATATAGCAAGTGAATTTTCAGTCACCATAGCCCTCAAAACCTGGGCAAGCAAAAATGAAACTTTGTTTCTGTAATTTCATTTCAATAGTTTAATTTGTTAGTTATTATTTTAGCTTATTAGGGCCACACCAGCAGCGTATGGAAGTTTTCAGCCTAAGAGGTCAAATCAGAGCTGTATCTGTTGACCTAAGCCACACAGCAATTCAGGGTCTGAGCCACATCTGCAACCTACACTATAGCTCATGGAAATTCTGGATCCCTGACACACTGAGCGAGGCCAGGGATGGAACCCACATCCTCATGGATAATAGTCAGATTTGTTTCCAATGTGCCTCAACAGGAACTCCTAATATTATTTTATTTTTGGAAATTGTAACTCAATTCTGCCTTTTTTCAACCCAATCCAACAATTTCTCAGTGACTTTTGATTTGTAATTTAGCCCCATTCATTCATTTCCCACTTCTCATGGCTATCATTGCTCCTTCCAAGTTCTGTTTCTAATCTGTCAGGGATTATGCAACTTCCTCCATACATATCCAATGAGAAAGCAGGTCTTTTATCAGACTGGTCCATCTTTTGGTCCCACCCAAGAATCTGCAGCTGACATCTGACCTTGTTCCATTCATTTGTCACTATACATGACAGCTAGGGCTTGATTTTGAGAATGGAGACTGGTTCTCATTACTCTTTATACTGTGAGATGATGATCCAATGGAGATGCCATTCATTCTTAACCACCATGCAGTGAGTCTTGCCATGTCCCTTTGATGTGAATCTCTCTACTCCCTACCAACCTGGCTTTTTTTCTCTCATTCATTCTCTAATTTGAATGAGCCACTCTAGACCCCTGGTATGGCCATCATCAAAAAAGTCTACAAACAATAAATGCTGAAGGAAGTGTGGAGAAAAAGGAACCCTGCTATACTCTTGATGGGAATGTAAAGGGGTGCAACCACTATGGAGGACAGTATGGAGGTTCCTCAAAAAACTGAATATAGAAATACCATATAGCACTGGGAACTGTATCTAGTCACTTGTGATGCAGCATGATGGAGGATAATGTAAGAAAAAGAATGTGCACATGTATGTGTAACTGGGTCACATTACCTTGTAGTAGAAAATTGACAGAACACTGTAAATCAACTATAATGGAAAAAATAAAAGTAATTAAAAAATAGAACTATAATATGACCCAACAATTTCACTCAGGCACATATCCAGAAAAAAAACCCCTCTAATTTGAAGAGATATTCACCCCAATGTTCACTGCAGTATTATTTACAAAGGCCAAGGCATGGAAGCAATGCAAATGTCCACCAACAGAGAAATGGATAAGGAAAATGTGGTACATATCTACAGTGGAATACTACTTAGCCATAAAAATGAATGAAATAATGCCATTAGCAGCAACATGGATGGATCTAGAGGTTATCATACTGAGTGAAGTAAGTCAGACATAGAAAGACAAACATCATATGATATCATGCATGTGTGGAATCCAATAAAACATAACACAAAAAACTTATTTAAAAAACAGTAACTGGGGAGTTCCCATTGTGGCTCAGTGGAAACAAATCTGACTTGCATCCATGAGGATGCAAGTTTGATCTCTGGCCCCTCTCAGTGGGTGAGGGAACTGGAACTGTGGTGAGCTGTGTTGTAGGTCACAGGCATGGCTTGGATCTGACATAGCTGTGGCTGTGGTCTAGGCGGCAGCTACAGCTCTGATTTTACCCCTAACCTGGAAAACTCCATATGCCATGGGTGTGTCCCTAAATAATTAAACAAACAAACAAAAACAAATTCCTAGATTTCAAAACCAATCTTATGGTTATCATGAGTGAAATCACTGGGGGGTGGAACAAATTGGGAGGGTGGAAATAACATACACACACTATTGCATAAAATAGATGATTAACCAGAACTTGCTGCATAGCACATGAAAGTCTAATCAGTAGTTTGTGATCACCTATACAGGAAAAATAATGGATATATGTATATGTATGACTCATTCACTTTGCTGCACACCAGAAACTAATACAACATGGTAAATCAACTATAATCCAATAATTTTTTTTTTTACAAAGAAAACCTTTGGATTACCTCAAGGAAAGTACTTAGGACAATATCTAGTACTCTGGTGTATACAAATCCAGTACATTTATTTCTCTTTTTTTCTTTTTTTTTTTTTTTTTGGCTTTTTTGCGGCTACACCCACTGCATATGGAGGTTCCCAGGGTAAGGGTCGAATCAGAGCTGTAGCTGCCAGCCTATGCCACAGCCACAGCAAAGCCAGATCTAAGCCACATCTGTGACCTATACCACAGCTCAGGGCAATGCTGGATACATGACCCACTGAGCAAGGCCAGGGATTGAACCTATGCCTTCATGGATGCTAGTCAGTTTTGTTTCCACAGAGCCATGACCGGAAATCCTTTTTTTTTTTTTTTAATTTTTAGAATGAATTGTATCCCCTTCAAAATTCAGAAGTTGAAATCCTAATCCCTTGTGGGGAGCCGAGAAAATGCAGGGACTCAAAAAAAGAACCTTGGCTGATGGCAGAAAAACCTGAAGGCAGGTTCTTAACCAAGAAAGGGAGCTCACCTGAATGGTCTAAGCTGAAGGTGGGCTTTTTGTCAGGAAAAAAGCTCACCTGAACGGTGAATGCCGATGGTGGGCCTCTGGTCAGGATAAGAGGCTGCCTGCAGGGTAAAATCCGAGGGCAGGCTCAGGTTACACAGCTCTCACTTTGATATTGATGGGGAAGAATTGGGGCTTTCCTGGGAAAACAATTTCCATGTTTGCACTGGAGAAGATGGATTGTTTCTCAGGTGACTTAGTCTTTCCTGCTGTTTTATTGGTTATTCAGTTTTCCTCAGTCTTTTCTGATTATTTACTTATTATTCTTATTTCCCATTCTTATTTTCCTGTGGTGATTTGTGACTTAACAAAAATTACAACAATAATATAATAAAAATTTCATCCTGAAGGACTTTTCCCCTATTTAAATCCAACTTAGTTAAAACATAGTGTTTATCTATTAACTAGTTATATAGGAAATTTTAGAGTTAGGATTTTAATGAAGTCCATAGAATTTAGCCACATCTTATCCAAAAAACCTAGCTATGAGTTTTGTTTTTGATTTTAAAATCTTTTAAGTGATAGCAAGTTTAATTAAGTTGGTTTATATTTACTGACACCGTCTCCCTGCCATAATGCTTTGAAGATAAGCACCAGTCTACAAACAAAGTTTTTGAATGCTAAATTCTTGTGTTTTTTATGGCCTCTTCAAAGTACTCACTAAGCTTAGTTAAGATATAGATCTTAAAACAGGATGCATAGCTTCTATACCATGTAATAGTTAACCAATGTACTTTTAACACTGTGATGTAATCTGTAGTGAAAAACTGTCTATATAATCAACTACTGTTGCCAATAAAGTTTGAGCAGTCCAGCACCCTGAAAGAAGGGACAGAGGCTGTCTTTGTATGTACATTCACCAATGCCGTGTCCCTCTCTGATTGGGATGTATACTCCCTGGCCTCCAGAACTGGTGTCCAGCAATCCCTAACATCTCAGAAAGTGACATATTTGGAGAGATGTTCTTTAAAGTGGTAATTAAGATAAAATGATGTCATTAGAGTGGGCTCAGATACTATATGACTGGTGCCTTTATAAAAAGAATAGATGACGACCCAGACATACACCAAAGGAAGACCACATAAAACACAGGAAGAAGATGCCAAGCCATGCAGAGAGGCCTCAGAAGAAACCAAACTTGTCAATACCTTGGTCTTCAGATTTTTAGCATCCAGAATTGTGAGAAAATAAATTCTGGTGGCTTAAGCCATTCAATATGGGGTACTCTGTTACAACAGCTCTAGCAAACTAAGAAGAATATTTTATTCTTTTGGTCTTTTTAGGGCCATACCTGAGGCATATGGAAGTTCAGGCTAGGGGTCAAATCATAGTTGCTGCTGCCAGCCTACACCACAGGCACAGCAACGCCACATCTGATCCATGTCTGTTACCTACACCACACCTCATGGCAACACCGGATCCTTAACCCATTGAGTGGGGCCAAGGATCAAACCCAGTCCTCATCAATACTAGTCAGGTTTTTTACTACTGAGCTACAACAGAAAGTCCCAAGACAGCAGTTTTGATAATTTTGCTTCTGATAATTGAAAAATAAATGGTACTAGAGGTCTCAGCTTTTTAATCCACAGCAAAGGCTTTCCACATGTCTTCCATTCTGGCTAGAAAATTAGTTTTCCAAACATGAAGGTCTCTGATTTCTGGATTATCCAGGATAATATAAACCTGGGAACTTTCCATAACCTCTAGCTTGTTTGAGATATAAGACCTAGAACTCAACTAGTAAGAGATTGGGGTGTAACAGTCTACACGAGAACAAAATGACAAGGGAACCCTGATTTAAAGGACATAAAGAATTCTATAACCTAAAGACATTTGAAGATTTAGCCCCATGAATTATGTGGGAAATATGAGAGAGCCATCTTCCTGTCAAGCTTGCACTTTGCACTTTTTCTTGGGCAGCCTTTTCCTTAGAAATCTCATGGAAAGAGGAAGCTGGATCTTAGAATGGGATCCAAATTCTCCTGAGTTCCCTGGCCATAATGGCCCCTCTTAATTTCCATCATCTGCTGAGCTAGTGTACACATTTTTTATCATTTCTTTTTAATAAATTTCAAGATGCTAGCAGATGTCCATGCCATATATTATCACAGTCATTGAAGCGAATGAGCACAAACCAACCACCTCCAGCTCTGACTGATGGGAATAAATGACCTCATTTCAATGATAAGGAAACTGTTCTTTCTCTTCCAGCTCCAGGCACTTTGGATCAGCTGACCCTGGTGCAGACATGGGGAAGTCCAAGAACCACACCACAAAAAATCAATCTTGAAAGTGGTGCAGAAACCACATCAAGAAACCCCAATAACAATGATATGAATCCCTTAAGGGGGTGGACACCAAATTCCTGAGGAATATTCACTTTTCCAAGTATCACAATGAGAAGGGCCTAAAGAAGATGCAGGCCAACAATGCCAAGACCAAGAGTGCATGTGCTGAAGCTATCAAGGCTCTTGTAAAACCCAAGGAAGTCAAGCCCAATATCCCATAGGGTGGCAGCAATAAGCTCAGTTGACTTGCCTACACTGCTCACCATGAACTTGTGAAACATACTCATGCCCTCATGGTCAAGGGTCCAGACATTGCTGGCCAAATTCCCAGACCAAGGCTGAGACCAAGGCCAAGGCTGCAGCAGGAGGTACAGCTCCCAAAGAAGCCCAAGCCCCAACAAATCCTCCACAATAGAGGTGTTTATCTGCCACTCTGAGGACAGAAGCAATGGTGTGATCCCTGAGCTGCTGTCAATATGGGGCTGATGTCCTCCTGTGCTATTTGTACAAACAAACCTGTGGCAGGAACAGTCAAAAAAAAAAGATGAGGAAACTCAAGTTCAAAGAGATGAAGTGACTTGTCCAAAGTCATGAGCAGGGAAGTGGTAAACAGAACTCAAACTCAGAGTTGATCAATGGGACATCACAACTGCAAAGCCAAACACTATGGGGAGAAGTGGGCACTGTCTGAGGCCACATCTTAACTTGCATGAGAATATCACTAAGGGCAATCATGACCTTCCCCAGAGCCTTTCTTTGGCTTCCATTCTGGAAGAGTTCTCAACCAGATGAACCAATGGTCTGACCAAATCAACACTTTTTCCCTTGAGAGACAGCATGTTTTTCTGACTAGACAGTGGGATGGGGGTTCCTGGGTGGTCTGTTTATCTGACCAAGGTCTGTGTTGGGATTAGTTGTGACCCATGGTTACACTGAGACTGACTTGTGCTAAGAGAGTCCAGGCTTAATTCCTAATCGACCATGCACAAAGAGGAGCCAAACCTTTACCTCTGGACTCTATTTGATTAGGCTGTAAGGAGCTGCCCTGAGTGGTTAATTAGCATCAAAGGAAAGGAGCCTGGAGGTTCCCCAGCAAGATCTCCCTTGAGCCTTCTTAAAAAGCAAAGATGGGACCTCATCCCTCTGAGGGAGCTTCTGCAGTGATGGTGGCTCAGAAAATTTCCTGACACATTGTTATGAGGGAGATGTCCTGGTTTTCCTCCTGTGCTGCTCTCAAAGGGATACATTCTGCTTTAATCCTAGAAAGATGAAAGAGGATACCATAACTCCAAGTCTTTGCCTCCTCTCATCTGAGGCCAATCCTCAAGGGCAGCACTGAAGGAAGCTACTGAATAACCAGTTTTAGAGGCAGAGGCTTTTCTTAATGATTTTTATTGTTTCCATTATATCTAGTTGACAGTTTCCTGTCAATTTTCTACTGTACAGGAAAGTGACCTAGGCACACAGATATAAATACATTCTTTTCCTCACATTATCCTCCACCATGCTCCATCATAACTGACTAGATATAGTTCCCAGTGCTATACAACAGGAACTCATTGCTTATCCATTCCAAAGGCAGTATATTGCATCTCTTTCCCCCAGATTCCCAGTCCATCCCACTGGAGGGAGGGGATTTTTCAAGCAGTTCTACCCAGGGCCATTTTCCTTTGTTATTCCCTGGGCAACATTATCCATGATGCATACAATTCAATTCCCCTATTCCTTTTGGTCTCTTAATGAAAAACCTTTGTGATAGTGTCTATGTTATCTAAGGTAGCAGTCCTAGGCATCTTCTGTGCATTTAGCGTCACTTGGGGAGATTTAAAATAATCTAGATACCCAGGACCACACCCCACAGCAATTAAATCAGAATCTCTGATATGCAACCCTGGTATCTATAGTTTTAAGGCTCAAAGGATATTCCAATCACCAGTCAAGGTTGAGAACAACTGATTTCTTTCAGAGGACCCCAGTTGTCTTGAAATTTGTTAGAGCCAATGTGATGATTTTAGGGTTCAGCAAATTAATAACCTTACCCACTCTCCTAGGTATGTTTTCATATATAATGTTTTTTTAAGTATTTAATGCATTATTATTTGATGCTGAGAAATTCCACTGTGGCTCATCAGGTTAAGGATCTGGCATTGTCACTGTCATGGCTCAGGCTGCTGCTGTAGCACAGGTTCAATCCCTAGCCTAGAAATGTCCACATGCTGCAGAGGTCACCAAAGAGAAAAGAAAATGAAGCTGAGAGATGACAAAAATAAGGCACTTTATTAAAAATATTTCACTTCTTTGTTTCTGATATTTCATTTTGTTTTCCAAGTTTTATTTCCTAAGGACACTGGTAACACATAAACACAGTCAAGTTGTAAGATTCAAAGTTAAAGTACCTTCTGACTCCCACCCACTGTTATATGTAGAAATATATTTTCACACCAGCAAATGCAAAGATTCATAACACTGAAATCACACTACATAAATATATTATCTTGCAACATGTATTTTCACCTAACAAGTTGTCTTGACGAAGACTCAATTCCAAGGCATTACTATATATAATCTACACTATTGTTTTTAATTGTTCCATAGTATTTTTTTTTGTTTTAGGGCCACATCTGTGGCATATGGAGGTTCCCAGTCTAGGAATCCAATCGGAGATGCAGCTGCCAGTCTACACCACAGCCACAGCAACATGGGGTCCGACTCGCATCTGCGACCTACACCACAGGTCACGGCAATGCCAGATACTCAACTGACTGAGCATGGCCAGAGATCGAACCCATGTGATCATGGACAGTAGTTGGTTTTGATACTGCTGAGCCATAACAGAAACTCCTTCTACAGTATTTTAATATCATTTTATAATATGAAGCCACTACAATTTAGTTAACCATTTCTCTATTCCTGGATATAAGAAATTTCTATTTTTTCTTGTCTCTATTATAATTAATACTTATATAAACATCTACTCCATATACATTTTTCAAATGTACCCTGTGCCTTCTATACAAAACAAGTGTTCATAGCAAACTGCAGGGGGTGGGAAGTTTTTTTTTATATGGAATATTTGATAAATATCACTGTACCTGTCACAACTGGAATATTTATAATTTTCGTATTGAGTTATTGGGATCCTTTGTATTGTGCAGATATTATATGCATTATATTGCATGGATATATTATGTAGATCAATATTTTCTCCAAGTCTTTTGCTTCTCTTTAACTTGGTTCACGGAATCATTTATCACCTAGGTTTTCACTTTTAGGTAGTCAGATCTGTGAGTCTTTTCTTTTAGCACTTCAGGGTTTATATTTTATTGCAGAAGAGTTAATCCACACCAAGATTACAAAAATATTCTCTAATATCCATTTACAGTTTTATAGGTTTTTGCCTTAGCTTTTAAATTCATCTGGAATTTATTTTTTATATATGTGGTATATGGTAAAGAGATAAATATATTGTGTGGAGTTCCCATTGAGGCTCAGCAGAAATGAATCCAACTAGGAATAATGAGGTTGCGGGTTTTATCCCTGGCCTTGTTCATTGGGTTAAGGATCAAGGGTTGCCATGAGCTGTGGTGTAGCTAGCAGACATGGCTTGGATCTGGCATTGCTGGGGCTATGGAGTAGGCTAGAGGCTATAGCTCTGATTAGACCCCTAGCCTGGGAACTTCCATATGCCATGGGTGCAGCTGTAAAAAACAAAAGACAAAATAAATAAACAAACATATTTTCTTCCAACTGAATGTCATCCCACAATTTTTCTTTTCCAACAGATGCTAAAAGACTAAATAGGAGTTCCCATTGTGGCTCAGAGGGTTAAGAACCTGACTAGTATCTATGAGCATGCCAGTTCAATCTCTGGCCTCCCTCAGTGGGTTAAGGATCTGGCATTGCCACAAGCTGTGGCATAGGTCATAGATGCAGCTCACATCTGGTGTTGCTGTGGCTGTGACATAGGCTGGCAGCTGCAGCTGATATTCAACACCTAGCCTGGGAACTTCCACATGCTGTGGGTGCAGCCCTAAAAAAAAATGAAAACAAAACAAAATGCTAAATGGTAAAAAACAAAAAAGGCTAGATGTCTTTTTATTACAGCTGCTTCTGTATTTTAGTCCTATTCACTTAATAGATGTCTACTGAGCACTGTACTATGTGTTACATGGGATTTTCAGCACTGGAGATACACATACAAACAGGACACCATCACTACCCTCAAAAGGACTCACAGCCTGGTGGGAAATCTCCATCCACCAGGTGGAACAGAAACAAATACCACACAAAGTGATGCCAAGTGATCAAAGTGCTGTAGGAGGCTAGAGGAAGTATTTGCTTAGCTTAAATAAAAAGTCCAGAAAAACTTTACCAAAGAGATGTTATCTACAGTAGGCCTTAAAAAATAAAGCAGAAGTTTTTGGAAAAGAAAGGAGCAAGTTTGAGAAGTACATTCCACTGGGAATATATACTTTTTAGCTGTCCATGGGATAGTCTACAGACGTATAGATGGATGTGCCTGCCTAGAGGTCAGGAAAGAGCTCCTATTCCAGTACCTACTGTACCTGTCACCATAGCAACATGCATGGTTCTTAAGATTCATCAAAGCCCCATCAACAGAGCTCAGTAGGATGGAGAAGGGCATGGGAACTGGCAATATGAGGACACTGAGGACACAGGGAATGTACACCATTGTTGTCATATCACTAACATAGGTTGAGGGATAATTATATGCCAGGAAAGACTCCCTGGACTATATCATAGGTCCTTGTTAGTTATCTATTTTACATTTAGTAGTATGTACCTGTTAATCCCATCCTCCCAATTTATTCCACCTCCTGCCATGGTTTCCCCTTTCCTAACCCTAAGTCCAATCAAAAAAAAAAAAAAAAAAAAGATTGTTAGCCCAAATGTAAAAAGAACCCTTAAGACCCAAGAATAAGAAAGCAAACTACACAATTTTTAAAATGGCAAAAGACATGAATAGACAACTCCCCAAAGAAGATATACATATGGAAAAAAAAAAAAGATGCTCAACATCATATGCTATCAGGAAGATGCAAATGAAAACCACAAGGAGATACCACAACACACCCACTAGAATGGGAAAAATCAAGAACTGACAACACCGAGAGCTGAGGAATACATAGAGCAACAAGGAACTATCATCCTTGGCTGGTGGGAATGCAAAACGGTACAGCCATTAGGGAAGACAGTTTGGTGGTTTCACAGTTTCTTATAAAACTAAGCATACCCTTAGCCAGCAATCATATCCCTTGCTATTTACCCATAGCAGTTGAAATCTCATGTCCACACAAAGTATACATGGATGTTTATAGCAGCATTATTCATAAGAGCCAAAATCAGGAAGCCTCCAAGATGTCCTTCAGCAGATGAATGGATAAATAAACTGTGGGACATCCAAGCAGTGGAATATGATTCAGCTACCAAAGGGAATGTGCTATCAAGTCATGAAAAGAGAGGGAGAATTTTACATGCCTATCACTAACTAAAAAAGGCCAGTCCAAAAATACAGTTAGATATATGATTCCAAATAAATGACATCCTAGAAAAGGCAAACTATGCAAACAGTAAAAAGATGAGTGGTTGCCAGGGCTCGGGGGGATGGAGGGAGGGGGTGACAGACAGCACAGAGGGTTTTTAGGGAAGTGAAACCATCTGTATGAAACACTTCTCTGTGATAACAATTACTACACATTTAGCAAATACACAGAATGCACAACACCCAGAAAGAATGCTAATATCACCTGACAACTATGGGGAAAGATACACCAAGATAACCTCATCCACTGTAGCAATGTACCACTCTGATGCAGGATGTTAAAAACAGGAGAAACTCTGTGTGTATGTGGACAGGGAGGATATGAGAAACTTTGTTCTTTATGATCAGTTTTGATGTGAACCTAAATTGCTCTAAAAGAAAAGTTGAGTTAAAGAAGAAAAAGTAGAAAACAATTACAAAAATCAACCCCAAATTTGTCTTTACATACAGATGAGGACAAGTTAGGTTAGTGAAGTTGAATAACTTGCCCATTTAGTATTGGTGAAACTGGGATTCAAAACAAGTCTTGCTTAAGAAAGTGAAACAAAAACATGTTTATGAAAGGTAAACAATAACAAAAATGAGGCTCAGAAAGGTGAATATTGCAAAGCATCACACAGCATGTAAGAGGCAGAGCCAGCATCTCACTCTATTCACCTGGCTCCAGAGGTTGTACCTTAATCCCTTGCCCCATCACATTTTACCTGCACCTAAACACCACTATCCAAGCAGACATAGATGCTCAGAGATATCAGCGGTCATCATCTCTCCATCCTGTCTGTACACTGACACCCGCAGGAACACAAGCATGTCCAGACAACACATACAGTGTACCAGCACACACACGTGCATTGTGCACATGGTTCTGAATGAACACAGCTCCAATCCTGTGGCTTCATGGCTCCAATGCCCTTCCCAGGTGCAGAGGCTATACCCCTGGAGCCCAGGCTCCCAGGATCCTAGACACACAGCTCAGGGAGGGCATCAGGAAGGCTCTCCCTCCTGGGAAGGCTGCAGGGATCCTCCCCCAGGGCTCTGGCTGGCTGGGGCCTGAGGGGAGGACACCCCCTGGGGCTCCCTGCTCAGCAATTCCCACTGTGGACAGAAGAAGAACCAGCAGGGTCCTGAACTAAGAGCAGCACTTCATGCTGCCTCCTGCCTCAGAGATTCAGAGCCTGAACACAACCTGTCAGCAGGACCCCAGGCCTGGTCAGGACCCAGAATCTCCTCTGACAAGCCCACAGGTATGCAGGCTGAGGGGTCTTTGGCAACAGAGCCTGGGGCTTAACTTCTTCCTGTGACATTTTCCTAACCCCATCTTCCCTTCTTTATCTCAAAAGCCAGGAAACATTGACCCTCCTCTGGTTTTTCCTCTCTCTCCTTTGAACCACAGATCACACATTTTTGGAGAACCTACTCTGGGCAAAGCACTGGCTCCTGCCTTAAAGGACACCACCCACATCCTATAACCCAGAGCCACACAGTTATCTCAGCCAGGAGATGGGTCAGAAAGGGATCAGGTGAACAGAAAAGTTAGGATAATGCAGGGCCTAAGAGCAAAATCTCTGAAGCCATCAGCATCCACCCACCTAGTTGTGTGGCCCTCAGAAGTCACTTCAATCATTTTCCCTCATGGTCATTATCTGTAACTCAGGGTCTATAAAGACTAAAGGTTTCAGTGTATGTGAAGTTCCTAGAACAGTGTGTGGCATGTGTAAACACTATGTGATTCTTAACTAGGACATGACTGTGATTGAGAATACACATGGGAAGGGGCTGCAATGAAGTGGAGGTCTCAAGGTGGAGATAACTGGGTGAGGCATGTCCAGCTTAGCAGGGGACACAAGAGACTGGTTTTCCACAAAAATTTAAGCCCCTCTGGGGGATCAGATGGATACCAAGATATATTAAGAAAGAGAGAAGGCAATTATTCACAAAAAGGATTCCAGTGGGCCTACTGTAAATGTCCACTTGCTTGACGTCTGCAATTCACAGGGGTGAATTAAAGCTTTAATGGGGAGTGAAACCTCAAGAGGGAGGAGAGAGTTCAGAAAGGTGAGGAGGGAAAGACCATCCTGAAAAGGGCCCTGCAGATGCTGGAGCAGGATATCCTTGTTCAGCAGGCTGCACTCCTGCATCTTACTGCTGGCAGTGGAAGATAGGAGACAAGGAGAATCTGGGTTTCAAAAACCTGGGCTCATTTTTTTAGCTTCCATCTCTAAGTGATATTCTGATACTTGTTTTGGGCTTACTTCACTTAGCATGATGATCTCTAGGTCCATCCATGTTGCTGCAAATGATACAAACTTATTTATAAAACAGAAATAGACTCACAGTCTTTGAAAACAAACTCCTGGTTACCAAGGAGGAAAGGGAGGGAAGAATTGGGGGCTTGGGGGTGGCATGAGCACACTGATATATATGGAATGGGTGGTGAACAGAGACCTGCTGTATTGCACAGGGAACTCTACTAATATTCTCTGATAATCTACATGGGAAAATAATTGAAACAGAGTGGATATGTGTATATGTATAAATGAATCGCTTTGCTGTACAGCAGAAATTAACATCACATTGTAAATCAACTATATTTCAAGAATATTTTTTAAATGAAAACAAATAATTAAAAACACTTAAAAAAACTTGGTAGTTCCAATTATGGCTCAGCAGGGGAAGTACCCAGCCCAGTGTCTGTGAGGATGCAGGTTCAATCCCTGGTATTGCTTGGTGGGTAGGGAACCAGCATTACAAAAAGCTTCAGCATAGGTCACAGATGTGGCTGGGATCCAGTGTTGCCCTGGCTGTGGTGTAGGTTGCAGCTATAGCTCAGATTTGACCCTTAGCGCAGGAACTTCCAAATGCCCCAGGTGTGGCCATAAAAAGAAAAAAACAGAAAGGAGCTCAGGAAGTATTCTAAGGTCACAAACTGATGATGGAAAAGCAGACAGTCTTTGTTTGCTCAGAATCTGCCTGAGCTGAGGTCCAAACTCTTCACAACTATTCTACTCTGAAGGCAAGGAAGAGAGCACAGCCTCTGGCCTACTCTGATGAGAGGAGAAAAGGACAGAGGAAGAGGTGCAGGTCAGCAAGGAGGCTTCAGGCTGTTGGTAGGCAGAGAACTTCTGCCTGCAAAGGACATGCCAGCTTAGTTCTCTACACAAGATTATGGTCTGGGAGAGATGTTTGATCAAGTCATTTGAAACAATTTGAAATCAGGCATTCCTAGATTTGTGCCTAAGATACACAGGCTGTGTGACCCTCTGAACTTCAGTCTTTTCATCTACAAAAAAAGAATAATAATTCTACTAACATCAAAGTGCTACTGTGAGGATTCCAGGAGACAAGTGCTGAGCACAGAATCTCTCCAGTGCATGTCCACTACATTTTCTTTCACCATAGTCACTTTTCAACTGCTCTTTCTCATTCATGGGAGCAGGCACGTGAATGATAGATAAATTTGCACCAGTGTTTTACCCACTAAAAACGTTCCTATCCCATTTATATGGTGCATTCTATGCTCCAAGTTTCTGTTCCTTGGTTTCAAGTCGGCTGGTAGTGAAGCGAAGGAACTTGCATATGTGGTTAGGAATCAGGGGAGGAAAAATTGATCTGAGATGATAAATGTCCAAAGAGTAGAAAATTCCAGTGGAGAAAGTAGAGAAGTATAGAAATTGTCTCTATTTCCTATCTATCAAGAAAGTGATCAAATATGTTTTAAGGAGACATAGTGTGATTTAAACAACTTGGAGAGGTACCAGTCCCTCTTAGTCCTTCCCAGCCACTGACTGATGACAAGTGCCATCATCTAAATGTCATTTCTACTGGTTATTGTACAAGCAACAAGAGTACAGAATATTATAGAAAGCATTACCAAATTCTCACTCAACTTTCTTATTTTTTACTTTGCCAGTAACACAAAATGTTTTATTACTAACCATAATCACATTCCTTAACAAAGTCCTATACCATGTCAAAATGTGTTAGCATGTAGTATCATATTTAAATAACAGGATGATGAGGAAGGAATGTATAGAAATAAAGGTAAATTTAAGAACACGCATAATTCAATCAAGCAATTGCAATTTGCTTTAGAAAAACATGAAAAGTGCTTCCATTTTTAGTCTTAAATTGACTGTGGAAAAAAACCCTATGTTTCTTCTTAATCATCACCAAGTCTTGATAAAGCAGCATCCTACCTCCAACTAATATGGGTCATGCAAAACCAAATGCATGGGAAGGAGAGGCTAAATATTTAAGAAGAGGTACAGACAGTTCCCTTTTGAGTTTGAGCACTCTCATTCATGGACCCTGCATTTTTATGCCAAAATAAGTAACATCTGTCATGATCTGGCATCAGATAACATGAGTTTACCTCCTCCAACTGTGCTCTGGAAGCAAGAAACAGGTATTCCAGTTAAGTGGAAATTGACTTTTAGACATGAGACTACTCAGCCAACGGCAATCACATGTCACTTAATTCTTTCTAGGTCTACCACAGAAAATTTATCAGAGATGGTCAATACAGCAGGGTGCTCATTATCTATGAATATTAGGTCTGCAAACCTTGCAGGCTCTGCAATATTTATTTTTTGTTTGTTTTTGGACATTTTGTTGGTTTGTTTGCTTTTGCCTTTTTTTTTTCTTTTATGGCCACACCCATGGCATATGGAGGTTTCCAGGCTAGGGGTCTAATCAGAGCTGTTGCTGATGGCCTACACCACAGCCACAGCAATGCCTCTGCAACCTGCACCACAGTTCACAACAACTTGGGATCCTTAACCCACTGAGCAAGGCCAGAGATCAAATTCACACTCTCATGAATACTAGTTGGTTTTATAACCTGCTGAGCCACAACAGGAACTCCTTTTTTATACTTTTATTGAAGTATAATTGATTTCATGCACACAATTTGCTGTGGTGATGGTACATGGTAATATAAAAATATCATTTGAGTCTCCAATAAAAGGAGTAGGCAGGCAGAAAGATAAAACACCCTCATTTTACTGATAGTACATTGAGGGGAATAGACCTGCCCAGGGCATGAGGAAATGTACAATGTTATCACTTTCAGCTAAATGGAAAGGAGGGTCCCTACTGTTTGAGAAATGTCACATAGATCTGAGGAATTCCAAGTTCAGGACCAATGAGGGTCAGATAGTCCTTCACCACCAAGGGAAACAAAGTCCCAGAACTGAGGCTAAAAGACATGGGGAAAGAGTCCAAAGTCAAATCAATACATTTCTCAAGAGTAGGATGAAGGATAAATGCCTCAGATTGGGGGTACCTACTAAAATTGTCTATGTTCCGGGAGTTCCCATTGTGGCTCAGCAGAAATGAATCCAACTAGTATCCATGAAGATGCAGGTTCAAACCCTGACCTCACTCAGTGGGTCAGGGATCCAGCATTGCCATGAGCTGTGGTGTAGTTTGCAGATGCAGCTTGGATCTGGCATTGCTATGAGCTGTGACATAGGCCAGGAGCTGTAGCTCCCATTCAACCCCTAGCCTGAGAACCTCCATATGCTGTGAATGCAGCCCTAAAATGCAAATATATATAGTCTACATTCTTAACTCCAACTCAGCTGTCCATCTCCCAGAATGTACTCTGTGCTGCCACAGAAAACTCTCCTGAATTCAAAATATTTATATACAAAAACATCCATTTCAACACTGTCTGGGATGGGAGAAAAAAGTTTTATGGATAAATGACCCCATTTCTGAATTTAAGATGGGTATACATCCAGGCAGGGGAAAAAAAAAAAAAACTTTAAAATATGCACACATCTCTAGTTCTCTGGTAAGTGGAATTTTAGGGAACTTTCACCTTTTCTTTATAAAATTAATAAAAGAAATATGTGCCCCTTAACTTTTAAAAGTTAAATACAAAAGGAAATCCCCTCTCCCCACTCCATCCCTCTTACTTCAGGAGACAAGGACACCACAGAAACACACCACACAAATACAGCATAGAAAGGGGACATCTTTCTGGACAAATGAGATTATTCTATATCCATTGTTCTGCAACTTGTTTTTCTCACTTATAATATCACAGACAGTAGTAATTTTTGTCACTTAAAATATCACAGACAGTGAGGAATCGCTCGCTCCTGCTCTGCCATCAGATGGCCTGAACTCAAATCCCAGCTCTATTACTAAGTTGTTTAACTTTGCTAAACTATTTGTTTTTAATCTGAAAAATAGTGATATAATGGTGCCTATCTCTTAGGATTTGGAGAACATAAAATGATAAAAGACATGTAAAGACTTAGTGTGTCTATCGAGGACTAATAAATGTTTATTAGCATTACTCATTTAAATTCTTTAGAGTGTGTGACATGAAGCAATGATAATTCACTCTAAATTATTTCAATAATTCAACTACTTGTGGACATTTATTGCATTATCTGTGTGTTGATTCATTAATTTGCCTTTTTCATGTGGTATTATAAGGAGTGCTACAATAAAAATCTGTGTATGTAATTTTATGCTACACATATATAAGTATTTTTAAAGGACAGACTTCTATAAGTGAATTATTGGATAAGGAGAGGCAGGTTTCAGATCTGATGGAAACTATCAAAAAGTCAAATTTGATAACCTCCTCACTATCAGGGTATATGAGAGTCTTTTTCTCCTTGGATATTAAAAAAAAAAAAATTAAGGCCATGCCAATGAATGATAATTGTACTTAAGTCTAATTTATGTTTTCTGATCACCAATGAGGTTGAACATCTCATATGTTTTCTTTGGTGAATGTGTTGTAGATATTTTCTTGGAGTCTAGAGTTTCTATTTTACCTTTTCTTATGGTCTCTTTTGGTCGAATTTTCACATTAAAGCATTTTGTCTTTCATGTCCACTACATTTTATTTCATTGCTTGGAATTGCATCCCCAATCTTAGACCATAAAAAAAATGTTCCCTTTATTTGTGGCTAATACATTTTATGGTTTGGATTCTTTACATTTAGATAACTGATTCATGTGTGCTTTATTTCTATGCTCAAACTAGAGAGAAATATAGCCTTATTTTTTCCAAATGTTCTGCCAGTGTCATAAATGCCACTTGTTTAATAGTTCATCATTTCTCCATTGTTATGAAATAAATATTACATATAAAGTTCTATGTATATCTAGATCTATATACATACATAAATACAGGTACATAAAATGCTTTAGGTCGATCCATTGATTTATTTTTATCTGTGTGTACATTATCTTATTGTTTTCCATTATTATGTGCTTTGATTTTCAGTTAGAAAAGTCATCTCTCATTAGTCCAGTATTTTCAAAATGATCTCGCCTTTCCTTGGCCCTTTATTCATGTAGATGACTTTGAGAAAGACCTCTCAAGGCCCATTAAACTCCCTTGGCGTGTTATTGTAGAGGATGTGAATTTGATTAAATTGAGAATTGACCTTTTGTCCAGATTTCTTGAGATATGATTGACATGTAACACTGTGTAAATTTAAGGTGTACAATGTGATGATTTGATACACATTAACTGCAAAATGATTGCCACAGTAGGGTTAGTTAACACCTCCATCACCTCACACCATTATCTCTGTGGATGTGTGTGTGGTGAGAACATCTAAGATCTACTCTCTTATAAAGAATGGTGGTCACCAGGGATGGGAATTGGGGGACCTGGGAAAATGTTGTTTAAGAGTTCAAAAGTGCAAACATTAGATCAGTAAGTGCTGGAGATCACTTATTGTGATTATAGACACAATGCCAAATTTGATATGCACGTCAAAAGTAGCTAAGAGACTAGACCCTAGTTTTTCCCACTGCAAAGAAAGAACTGATTATTACCTGAGGTGACAGAGGCATTGGCTAATGTTCTGCTGGTAATTATAGGGCAATATAAATATGTATCAAATCAACATGTTATTCAAATTAATTTACACAATGTTATATGTCAATCACATCTCATAAAATGTATTTTATTTTTATTTTTTGTTTTTTTGTCTTTGTGTCTTTTCTAGGGCCATATCTGCTTCATATGGAGGTCCCCAGTCTAGGGGTCTAATTGGAGCTATAGCAGCTAGCCTGTGCCAGAGCCACAGCAATGTGGGATCTGAGCTGTGTCTGTGACCTACACCACAGCTCACGGCAACACAGGATCCTTAACCCGCTGAGCAAGGCCAGAGATCGAACCTGCAACCTCATGACCCCTAGTCAGATTCATTAACCCCTAAGCCATTACAGGAACTCCCCAAAATTCATTTTAAATGAACATGTGAATAATCTACTCTTTTAGTAAAATTCAAGTATATAATATAGTGTTGTTAACTGTAGTCACCATGCACCATTATGGATCCCTAGAACTTATTCATCTTTTTAATTGGAAGTTTGTACCTTTGACTCAGACTGACATCTGCCCATTTCCTCCACCCTTCAGCCCCTGGCCACCACCATTCTACTCTCTGTTTCCAGGAATTTGTCTTTTTTAGATTCAATCATGAGAAAGAAGGAAAGCCTACCATGTATGACAACATGAATGGACCTTAAGAGCATTGCGCTAAGTTAAATAAGTCAGACAGAGGAATACAAATACTGTATGATATCATGTACCTGTGGAGAAGAAGAACAGACATTTTGAAATACTGAATCTTCCATTTTTGGAGTATAGTATTTCCACTTATTCTGATCATCCTTTCTATTCTGTTATAGTCCTGTAACAGAAGTTATTCTCATCTATTTGTCCCTCCTTCTCAGGTTGATTCCTAATTCTATTTTAGACATTCATCCCATTGCCAATTGAAACATTTCATATGTTTTTCTAATACATGCAAAGTATCAATAATTGTATACTCACCTTGTATCTGAAACCAGTGAAATCTTCAAAAGTTTGCAAAGAGTTCACCTATTTATCTTCAATTTTTCTAGATGGAAAATCCAATCACTTTTTTAAGTGTCAGTTTCATTTTATCTGATATCTATGCCTCCTTGTCATTCATTTTGCTTTTTCAATGGCTTAAACTACCATCTGAGCAATGTGACACAATAGTAGTAACCGAAGCCATCTGTGCCTCCTCTTTCCATGGTATTGGTGGGAATGAGACTCTTATATTCAAAGGATTATAATCCCATATTATTAGAATGTTCAGAATGAAACATTCAAAGTTCTTAACCAGGGAAAATATGTATTTAAATGAATAAACTCATACCATAGGCTATTCCCTGGAGGACAGTAGACCCTTGAAGTATATAGGGATAAGAAATACGAAACCTTCCGGCAGTCAAAAATTCCCACTTAAATTCACAGTCAGCACTCCAAATCCATGATTTCAGCATTCACAGATTCAACCGACCCAAGATGAAGTAGTACTGTACTATATATTTATTGAAAAAATCTGCCTATCAGTGGATCTGCATGTTTCACAACTTTGTTGTTCAGTGGTTAATTTCGTTCCTATTTTGAGTGGTATTCCTCAACCAAACACTTAGGCTTCAAGTGTCCAATTAACTGTTAACCAAATAGAAATACTTAAATAAATATCAAGCAGGTTTTGCTCTGAAGCAATAAGAAAGTCTCATGTGAACTCCCTGGGACCAAAGAGAATTGATTACATCCAATATTACTTTTGTCCCATCCGCACATGGACAATTTTCTCTGGAGGTATGGTAGGAGAAGATCATGGTGAGAAGACCTCATTCATGGCGACCCTTTGTATAAAAGCATTCTGATTCAAGGTGTGACCCAGCAGCCTCTTCCCCAAGACAAGAAGGAAGCAAAAGGAATAGGGGGGGCAGGGTATCAGTCAAGAAGTAACCTCAGAAGAATCTTTAGAAAGAGTATTGAGAAAAATTCAGAAAAGTTAGGTAACTGAGAAGTTCCTAACAACATCTGGAAAAATTTTAGTTTCTCACGTAGGTAGCATCTTGGAATTGTTGAAATTTCGCCTTGTTGGATTTTACCCCCTGATCTCTGTTCTTCCCTGAAATAATATCCTAACAAAGAACAATGGGCTTCTTTTTTTATAGGCTGGAAGGGAGAGAAAAAGTCAGGTCAAACTTCCCTTCACATCTCTCACAGAGCTTCTCCAAATTCTGTTCAGGAAGTTAAGAACATGGAGACAAAGACCTACAGCAGCATCATGTCAGACTTTATCCTTCTGGGCATCTCTTCCAACCCTCAGCTTCAGAAACCCCTCTTTGCTGTCTTCCTCATCATGTACCTGGTCACCCTGGTGTGCAATGTACTCATCATCCTGGCCATCCACTCTAATACCTGGCTCCACACCCCTATGTACTTTTTCCTCCGTAACCTGTCCTTCATGGACATCTGCTTCACCACAGTCATTGTGCCCAAGATGCTGGTGACCTTACTCTCAGAGATAAAGTCCATTTCCTATGTGGGCTGCCTGGTCCAGATGTATTTCTTCATGGCCTTTGGGAACACTGACAGCTACCTGCTGGCCTCTATGGCTATAGACAGGCTGGTAGCCATCTGCAACCCCCTCCATTATGACATGGCTATGAGCCCATGGCTCTGCCTCTTCCTGCTGCTAGGTTCTTGCACAATCTCTCAGCTGCACTCCGTGCTGGGTGTGCTACTCATATCCCACCTGTCTTCTGTGACTCCAATATCATCAAGAACTTCTTTTGTGACACCCAGCATGTGCTAAAGCTGTCCTGCTCTGACACCTCCTCCAGCCAGATGGTGGTCATGACTGAGACCCTGGCTGTCATTGCAACCCCTTTCCTTTGCATTCTCTTCTCCTGCCTGAGAATCATCATCACATGGCTCAGAGTCCCCTCTGTAGGTGGGAAGTGGAAGGCTTTCTCTACCTGTGGCTCCCACCTCTCTGTAGTGGTTCTATTATATGTAAGTATCATCTATGTCTATTTTAGACCTCTGTCCATGTACTCAGTGGTCAAGGACCGGGTGGCCACAGTTATGTACACAACAGTGACACCCATGTTGAACCCATTCATCTACAGCCTGAGGAACAAAGATATGAAGAGGCGTTTCAGGAAACTAAGGGACAGAATTCACTCATAGGAAGAACATGATAGAATGTCACAATTGGGAGATGACCTAAGAGGTGATCATGTTATCCTTCCTTCCTATGCATTTTCACCTGGATGCCAAAGAGGTGATAACAGTGGTGTTGAACTCCAGTGATAGCACTGACCTTGAAGCAGGATCATTTGGTTTCCACAGCGACTTTGACTGGATATATGATCAGTCCCAGGCTAATTACTTCTAGGAATCCAGATTTCAGAAGAAAAGTTTCTGCCACCCAAATAATGGGAAAAAATATCTCCAAACAACTCTTCCATAAATTTGACAATGGTCAGTACTCAAGGAACTAGAAAATCCTATTCATTTTTATAAGATGTTACATGGGCCCCAATAGAGTATAGGGAACAACTTCTTGAAGAGTCCTTAAAGATGAATTGAATTTGGACAGATGAAAGTTAAAAGGACAGGGAACTAGAGTGTTTCAAATGTGGATACCATCCAAGCAAGTAAAGCAATAAAAACTGGAATGTGTGTGAGAGACAGTGAAAAGCCCTGTGGGGATTCTTCAATTTGAGGTCAGAGAGAATAGGATGTGGCAGGTGGGAACAGAATAATCTATAAAACAGATTTACTTCCCCCAACACCAAAGTGTCATCACAGTGTGAATTCTCAGGACTCAAAACCCTTTCCCTTCCTTCTTAATTCTTTTCTCTATGTGGCCAGAGTCCTCACTGAAATGCCCATTATGTCCTGGATAAGCAACTTGCCACAGTCAAGATAAGCAGGAAGAAACTGAAGTTGAATACAAGTCTTTTGACCTTAAAGACAAAATGAGAGAGAAGTCCCCACTGGGGCACAGGGGAAATGAATCTGACTAGTACACATGAAGATGTTAATATGATCCCTGGTCTTGCTCAGTGGGTTATAGGATCTGACATTGCCATGAGCTATGGTGTGGGTCACAGATGCTGCTTGCATCCTGCATTGCTGTGGCTGTGGTGTGGTCTGGCAGCTGTGGCTCCATTTCAATCCCTAGCCTGGGAACTTCCATTTGCCATGGCTATGGCTCTAAAAAGCAAAAAAAAAAAAAAAAGGTTTAATAAGAGCTGTATAACAACCTAATGGATCACAGGGATGCCTGGTGCCCAACATCAAAGTCACTGCCATTGCTCTTGCTATGGCCACTTCCAATTTTCAAGAAGCCATCAGCATCCAGGAAACACACTCCTTTTGCAAAAGCCTATTTATTTGCACAGACACCCCTGGCTTTCAACACTATCTCCCACCAATCACTCAGTTTTGAGGAGGCTGGCCTGGAAGATCTCTAGCTGTTCCACTTCCTCTATTTATGTGCCAGGTTTTTCATGCTCAGCCAAGTACATAAATCACATTAGAATATGAACAATACATAGAATATATTAAATTAATAAATTCATTAATGATAGCTTCCATAATTTATAAAGTTCATTAACTCCCAGGAAACTTAAGATTTTTTTTTAGTTTAAACATCCCTCTGCCATTATTACCAGACTCCTCTTTCTTAAGAACACATAGTTAAGAAATTGAGATCCTTTACGTAAAATCTTATATATATTCCAAAAAGTTCAATATAAAGAGAAATATTTAATTAGTGACCACACAGTAACACATTTAAGTGAAAGATTAGCCCTAAAATTCTCAGTCAGAACTAGACTGTTGTCTTTTTCAGAATATGAAGCAATTCCCATCAGATGTCCTGCCGCCGTTCAAGAGTGAGCTCATTGGGGCAGGTAGTGTTTGGAGACTTTCATAAAAGGTTTGCTATCCAAACAAATAAGCCCAGAAATTGACCTTGGAGGTTGCTAAAAAGCACTGGTAAGAAGAAGTCCCATATGAAATCAGATATAATCAGAGGAAAGGTCCAAGCAGACCTTCTGAACACCTTGCCAGGTTAGGCAAATTGCTTCTGTATGGCCCTTGGGAGACCAGGAAACTTCTTCACAGTCCTTCTTACACCATACAGACACCTGGGAGGCTGGCTGACTCTGATAGTGGAATAATACTGCTGTAATCACATCCTTGGATGAGAATATTGTGAAGGGAAATGGATTGGGGTCCTTCTGCTGTAGGCTCACATATATGCAAATGTTGACAATTTTTTGTAATATTTAACTAAGAAAAATCCAGTTCTTTGAATCTATTGTGCCTGTTGATCAGAGTGAATGACATGAAGGAGACTTCTATGAAACCTGAGGAGGGCCTAGGGAAGTGGGCTGAGTATTCCTGACACTGAAGAGACTGATAGAAGAGATATTAGCCAAGAAGAGTGAAAAGATGTAGTCATATAAGCCAAAAATAGAAGAAGTTTCAAGAGGCAGCAGCTATTAATCCACAACAAAATGTCGTGAAACTTTAAGCAAAATAAGCCTGGAAAATTTTCCATCAGCTTTAATGACAAGGAGACAATTGGTAATGAGATTTTAGGTCATGAGACTTTAATGACAAAGTGACATTGGTAATGAGGTTTCAAGGGAGGAATGTAAAAGGAACCAGACTGTAGTGGGTTAGGGAATTATTTGTGATTCTGTACATTAACAATGAACAACCTGAAAAGTAGAAATAGAACTACCATTTGATCCAGCAATCCCACACCTGGGCATCTATCCAGAGAAAACCATGACTTAAAAAGACACACGTACTCCAATTTTCATTGTGGCAATATTTGCAAGAGACAAGACATGGAAACAACCTAAATGTCCATCAACAGAGGAGGAAATAAAGAATATGTGGTACATATACACAATGGAATAGTACTCAGACATTAAAATGAATGAAATACCAACATTTTTAGCAGCATAGATGGACCTAGATATTATCATGCTGAGTATGTCAATCAGACAATGAGACACCAACATCAAATGCTTTCACTGACATGGGGAATCTGAAAAAGGGACACAATGAACTTTGCAGAACAGATACTGACTCATAGACATTGAAAAACTTATGATTTCCAAAGGAGACAGTTTGGGGAGTGGGGGATGTGCTGGGATTGTGGGATGGAAATCATATAATATTGGATTGTGATCATCTTTGTACAACTATAAATGTAATAAATTCATTGAGTAATTAAAGAAAAACACAATCCTATCAGTAGCATCCAAAGAATAAATAACTTAGGAATAAACTTAAACGAGGAGGTGAAAGACTTATCTATTGAAAACAGAAATATTGAATAAAAAATTAAAGAAGACCCAAATACATGGAAAGGTTTAATGAAGAGGAAGATTATACATTATTAAAATGTACTGTATATACAAAGTCATCCATAGATTCAATTCAATTTCTAGAAAATCCTTGAATGCCAACTGTCTTTTTAAAAGAAATAGACAAATCCTAAAATTCATATAGAATTATGAAGGACCCAAAGTGTCAAAAACCATCTTGAGAATAAAAAGCAAAGCTGGAGGCTTCAAACCTCATATTTTGAAAATATATTACAAAGCCACAGTAATCAAAAGAGTATGGTATTGGCATAAAGACCAATGGAACAAGAGAGAGAACCCAGAAATAAAACCAAATATATACCATTAACTAATTTTCTTTCTTTCATTTTTTTTTCCTTTTTAGGGCCGCACCTGTGGCACATTTCCCTGGGTAGGAGTCACATCAGAGCTACAGCTGCCAGCCTACACCACAGACAGCAACACCAAATCCCAGCTGAGTCTGTGACCTACACTATAGTCCACAGCAACACCATATCCTTAACCCACTGAGCAAGAACAGGGATCAAACCCACACCCTCATGGATACTATTTGGGATGGTTAGCACTGAGCCATGATGGGAACTCTGCCATTAATTTTCAAAGGCATTAAGAAATGTGGGAGAGATTGGGAGCTTGGGCTTATCAGACACAACTTAGAATAGATTTACAAGGAGATCCTGCTAAGTAGCATTGAGAACTTTGTCTAGATACTCATGTTGCAACAGAACAAAGGGTGGGGAAAAAATGTAATTGTAATGTATACATGTAAGGATAACTTGATCCCCTTGCTGTACAGTGGGAAAATAAAATAAAATAAAATAAATCCTCTTGTTCAAAGGAATTATAATAAAATAAATAATAACATCATTAAAAAAAGAATTTCAATCAAGCATTCCCGGGTGGCCCAGCCAATTAAGGATCCAGCATTGTCACTGGTGTGGCTCAGATTACTGCTATGGCACAGGTTTGATCCCTGGCCCAGGAACATCTACAGACACAATCAAAAAAAAAAAAAAAAAGAAAAAGAAAAAAGAATATACAATGAAGATAGTAGAGTCACTTCAACAAATGGTGTTTGGACAAATGGATACCCAAGTGCAAAAGAATTAATTTGGAACATTATCTTAAACTATTTACAAAACTCGTTTTGAACTTGATAAAGATTTACCTCTTTGATTTAAAAATATAAAACTCTTGGTAGAAAAGTTCCTTGACATTGGTCCTGGCAACAATTTGTTGGATATGACACCAAAAGCACAGACAGCAAAATCAAAAACAGACATGTTGAAACACCTCAACCTAAAGAAAAAATCTACAAATCAAATAAAGCAACAGACTGAAAAAGGCTTTAGGGAATAGGAGAAACTATTTGCAGCAAAATCATATGTGATATGATGTTAATTTTCAAAAAATATAAGGAACTGCTACAACTCAATAGCAAAAAATGCCCAAATAATCTGATTTTTTAAATGGGCAGAGGACTTGAATAGACATTTCTCTGAAGAAGACATAAAAATGGCCAATGAAAATATGAAAAGATGCTCAATGTTAGTAATCACTCAGGGAAATGCAAATCAAAATAAACATAACACTTCACACCTGTTAGAATGGTCATTATCAATAAACAAAGCAAAACAAAACAAAACAACAAGCACTGATGAGGATATGGATAAACTAGAACCCTTGTACACTATTGATAGGATTGCAAAATGATACAGCCACTTTGGAAAACAGGATGGAGTTTCCTCAAAGTATTAAAAACAGAACTACCATATTATCCAACAAACCAATTTATGGGTATTAGTCCAAAAAGAACTGAAATCAGAATCTTAAAGATATATTTGCAATCCCATGTTCATGCAGCATTTTTCACAATGTCCAACATTGGCAGACAAGCTGATTATCCATTAACCAACGGAGAAAGAAGATATGGTTTATACCTATAATGATATACTACTCAGCCATTAAAAAAACAAGGAAATTTTGCAATATATGACCCCATGGTAAACATGCAAGATGTCATGCTAAGTGAAATAAGCCAGTGACAGAAGGACAAATATTGTATGACTCCATTAATGTGAATTAGCTGAAACAGGAACATTCATAGTAACAGAAAGTAGAATGATTGTCCCTAGGGGTGGGGAGGAGAGGCAATGGGGAATTGGTGTTCAGTTGGTAAAGAGTTTGTCATACAATATGAAGAAAATGTTCTAGACACTTGCTGTACAATAATTGTGTTTATTGTTAATACTGTGCCATGCAAAGCTGAAACATATAGAGATTTATATGAAGAAGGAAGAAAACTTTAGGCTTGTAGTGTCAGCCATGCAGTGAGAGAGACCAAATTTCCCAGGGAAATGCTCTTCCAGTGACTCCAGCAGGTCTCTACACTGAAGAAATCCATGGATGGCACAACTATCAAGACTCCCTGCAGATTTCACTAGATTTTGCCCCACATGTATTTGCACTTCCTAATGCCAGCCACTTGAGTCCATCTCTGCTGCCCCCACCACCCCTGCCATACAGATTGGAATATCGCAGCATTGTTCTCCAAGCCGAGATATGGAAGAAAACCTAAGTGTCCAGCTGTGTACTTAAGGCCACTGAACTATACACTTTGAAATGTTTAAAATGGAATAATTTATGTCAGGTGTAGTTTTTTTAAGTAGTTTTCTTTTAATAAATTGGTTGATAAGTGTAGCTATATAAATACCAACTAATCAACAAAGAATATTTTTTTCAGTTTCACCAAAGGACATTTATGTGAAGACCTGGACTCTTCTCTTGACCCTTTACATTCTCCTCCACCTCATGAGAGAATCCCCAGGCTTTATCTATGCTTTTGCCTCTGTCTCTTTAGAAATCACTAAATTACAAGGTTCCCCTTGGCACCTTTCATCTAGGATTCTAAGAAAACCAATGTTTTGGTAGCCTGAGTTTCCTTGGTCTCTACTGAGAGGTCCAAGTTCCAAGATCAGGAATTGGACCTGGAAAACAGCAGTGAAAGTGCCAAATCCTAACCTCTAGACCATCTGGGAACTGCCTCTATGCAGTGGTCTCTACTTCTCTCCAAGCAAGATATTTAAGGAGTTCCCTGGGCTTGGTGCATGGGGAGGCTTCCTGTCTCCTTGGTATGAAGCCATATGCAGGACAGTCAGGTTCTTCCAAACCCCCACCCAATCCCTCAATACCTGATGGAGCCTGAAGGTGGAAGGTTGAGGATGGATGGATGGCTCATGATTCCAGTGCGAGGGGCTCCATGGAGGGGTCACCTCTCAGGAGGGAGAAGAAAAGTGGCCACTTCAGGAATTGATAATGTTATATCTAGCCTGAGGCAACAACCACAGGCACGCAATACTGCAGGTCTTGGCACCTGCCTCTGGAATATTTTATTCCCTCTGTGCCCTAAGCCCTCCAATCCTCCTCTAGACACTGGGCCAATAAGTCTGAGAAGAAGGTGACCCTGGCTGTCACCATCGCTTATCTGAGTAAGTAGCTGGTATCCTCAACTCTATACCTAGAGTATTTCTAACCTGGAGTGTAAGAAACTTTCAAGCCTTCCTATCTGATACATTCATTCATACTGAGAAGGAAAATTAATGGTCTAATTACATGCAGCAAGTAAAGGCCAGTGTTGGGCTAAAAGAGGGGTTATCTCATCCTTCCCACCCTGCCTCCTGTACTTCTCTGAGGGCTTCAAGCTCCTCCATGCACCTTGTTTCCCTTCTCCATTCACAAAATGGAGGGAGGATTTGCTCTGAGTGGATGAAACTCCAAAGGGATCGACCCTTTCATAGGAAGAGTGTAGCTCAAGGATGCCAATGCATAAAAATCCAGCTTCTGTAATCCCAGAATGTCCCCCAAAGTGCCTCCTTAAGGCCTCAATTGGACCTCTGCAAATATATCATGTAGATCAGAATTTATATTTGGAAATTTTCGTTAGCACCAAAAGCTTGTCTTCAAAATTATCCTTTAAAGAAAAATCTGTAAGACACATGAAGGGAGAATTTTTTTTTGGATAAAAAGGAAGAATTCTGGGACTACTAGGTCTTAATATTCATACTATACCTCACCAGTTACAGGTCTGTCACACAGGGATGTCACCCATGTGTTAGAAAAAGAATGGGACAAGAGATGTGGGAAGATTTGAAGCTCTTTCCTGGGGGCAGGGGTCAGAGGACAGGTGACAGTGAAGGCAGAAGACAGATGACACAGAAAAGTGGAGTCTCAGGAATATGTAGTCATTGTCCTTAAACACCTGCAGAGAGACTTGGTGTCTCCTCACCTATGTGTCCCCAGGACCTCTCGTGATTGCTGGCACTCAGGGAGTGCTTGCTGAATGCTTAACAAATCAATAATTCCACAGGAAGGAGAAAAGCAAAATTGTGGTCATTTGTTATAACTGAAGGGAACTATATCTCATCTCTTGGGAGAGACCATGATGGAAGATAATAGAAGAAAAAGAATGTATATATATGTATGACTAGGTCACTTTGCTGCACAGCAGTAATTGGCACAATGTTGTAAAGCAACAATAATTTTTAAAATACTAAAAAACACAAAAAGAAAGGCTATTGGAAGTGTGAGGTTTAGAATTCTTGACTCTTGACTTTATCACCAAAATTATTGATGTGGTTCTTTGTGATTCCACAAAGTTAGAAGCAGTGAGTTCTCTGTCTCTAGATGTATTCAAGCCAGATGACCACTGTCAAGACTACTCTAGTGATCCTGCTCTGGGTGATGGTTTGCAAAGGATAATTTCTGAATTTTCTTCTGACTCCAAGATTATTTAGGTCTATACACATTTCTTCAGGCACTTATTGAATACCTATTATGTTCCAGTTTCCTAAAGTTTATATATGCAAACCTATTAATTAATGTTGTTAAAGAGCAGAAATAATTAAAGGTACCACACTTCATCCCCCAAGAGCCCAGGGATGGCTGCAGGTACAGGGCTTCTCTCTTTACCTCAATCTCTTTCAAAATCACAATAATAATAAGCCACTAATTATCAGATTCAAAGAAAATTGTCACCTGGCACCTTGAGTTTTGACTGCCTTTACTCTTCTTTCAAGTTTCCTTCTTAATGAGATCCATGGAGATGGTAGATGGAAAGATGCTGTCTCCTTGGGGAGAGGCCACATGAAGGGCGACCACCTCCTTCTTGATCCCTAGTATTCCTCATCATTCGAGTGACTCTGCAGAGACCAGTGATGGTAGCTATGGATGACAGACAGCCTTGGGTTCCAGATGCCTAGAGCTACTCTGAATAATTTCTTATCTAATGTGCAAGAGAGCAGACTCTGAGATGACAATCACATGCACAACTCTCAGAGGGTAGTGAGTCCTGTCAGCTCCTACGCTAAGCATCGCAATTTTCTTCATTCACTCAACATGAGAGCTCTACCTACATCCCCAGCCCCACCTTCCTCCCCTCAACACTAAGGCCACTGAGGCTGCAGAGGAGAGGCCTGGACCCTCTGATGGCCATCCCAGGGTCATCAGCCCTTTTCTGAGTAAGTAACTATCATCTTCCACCTCATCACTATGCCCAAGTCCTACAAATTCTGGAGTATTAGAAGCTGAGACATCATTTTGCATAACACCCTCTTTTTATAACAGTGAATCATAAGGCTCAGCATAGCAGAGACTACAAACCAGGTCACCTGCCTAAGGGTCCAATGTCCTTGTCTCCACATTTCCCCATTCCCCCCTCTCCATTTACATAACACAGGAAGGATTTGTTCCTGGAGATTAAGACCCCAAGGAAGGAGGCTCTGCTGCGGGAATGGGACAGATGTAACTGCCCCAACACTGTCAGGTAGAACCCAGCTTCTGTTGGCCTAGCCTCACCCCTGGTCATCCCCAAAGCCAGGCCTACTGTGGAAGCCTCCAGATGATCCAGCCTCACCCCAACCTATGAATATCTTCTGAACAGCATGGCCCTGAGCTGACACATGGGCATGATGTGGGGAGATTGTGGCATTGGGTAAATCACTCTCTCACTGAGTCACAAGTTTTCCCTACAGAAAGTGAGTATGCTGTTTTCAACTATATCTTCATAATATTTCTTCATGTAATTTAATATGTAAAACACTAGTCTTCAGAATTGCTCTGATTCACAAGAAAGGACCTGGAGTCCCACCCATTCAGTATTCCTTTCAGAGTCTTGACCTCTCCTGGAGTGGACTCTGAGTCCCCCCAAGGAAGCATGCTGTGGGAATCTATGACATGGAAAAATACCTAAGATCACTTCCACCTCCAACAATCTACAGGTTTACAAATGTACCCCAAGAAATTACAAGCTAAAAGGGAGTACATGTCCATCATGCAGGGAGCTTGATCCATGCCAGCCAGTAGCTTAAAAAGGAGGCTATAGCTGTTGGGATGATTTAATACCAAAACATTTTAGGTAAGATCTGGAAGAAACTGGGGAAATTTCACCAAGAGGATAAGCCTGGGCACATGACCCTGTTTTCAAACATTGGAGCTGTCTTCCTATTTCTTCTGAACCCCTTTGTTGTCACTTAGTGAAAATGTCTTCAGTGAACTGTAAATCAATAAAGTAAGTCATGCAAGAAAAGCATAGCCAACACCACTAGGAGAGAGTAAAGTCAGCTAACAGAAAATGCTGTTGCTGATAGGCTTAGTAGAATCCTTGGCTCTTTCATTTCAATCCAGGATATAGACAAAATCCAATTTTTATTACAAAGAACCAAGGGACCCAATTTTTGGGATGTGGACTCTCTTACTAGCAATATTTCAGTGATTTCCAAAGGCCTAACATCAGTGTTTCCTGATGGCTTCATGCTTTGAGAATTAGAAGGAGAGAAATCACCTCAGTTCTGCTTAAGCCTTGAAATTATTCCTCTTATTTACTGAATTCAGAGGCAAAGGACTGAATTAACTCATACCTCAATTCATATTGCCAACACTAGGGCCATTTTTTATTTTTTTGTAGGCTACCTCACTCATGTATGTAATTATATACCCTCTCTCCCCCTCCTGTTGCCTTCCTCCATTCTAATATGCTTAATGTTTAACTTTGTGTATGGACATGCTTGCTGATTTGTTGCATTTCTAAATACTTTAAGTTGTAAATTGTGATGTTTTGATATGTGTACACACCATGATGATCACCACTTTGCTGCATTTTTAATTTGTATACATCTTCTTATGTTCCAGACTTATTGATTTTCTTCCTTTTGCACTCAGATTATGGTTTTGAAATCTACCAACGTTACCATCAATCCTCCTAGTCAGGTAGTTCACACTGTGGCTCCATGGGTTAAGGACACAACATTGTCACTGTAAGGATGCTGGTGCAATCCCTGACCTTGCTCAGTGGGTTAAGGTTCTGGATTTACCACAAGCTGCAGTGTAAGTCACAAATGTGGCTCAGTTCCAGCATTTCTGTGGCTGTGGTGTAGGCCAAAGGCAGCGGAAGCTCCTATTCAAACCCTGCCCTGGGAACTTCTATATTCCCCAGGTGTGGCCATAAAAATAAAAACAGAAAACAAAAAATACTTCCAGTCATTTGCTTCTAAACAGCTGCATGGTACCCTTGGTGAGCTTCTGTCCATTTACCATCCCAGGGATGGACCCCCAGATTGCCACAAAGTCCCCATGACTGCAAATGAGTGTAACAAAACATCATCATGCACAAGCCTTTACGAATCATGATGGAAATTGCTCTGGGACATCCATCTAGCAGCAGGATTGATGGGTCATGAATTACTCTTCAATATTTGATAGAATTCACCTTAAATCAGAGTTTCTGTCATGGCACAGCGGAAATGAATCTGACTAGAAATGATGAGACTTCAGGTTTGATCCCTGGCCTCGCTTAGTGAGTTAAGGTTCTGGCATTGCTGTGAACTGTAGTGTAGGTGGCAGATGTGGCTCGATCTGGCATTTTTGTGGCTGTGGTTGTGGTATAGGCCTGTAGTTGTAGCTCTGATTAGACCCATAGCCTGGGAACCTCCATATGTTGCAGGTGTAGCCCTAAAAATCAAAATAAATAAATAAAGAAGAATTCACTTTGAATCCATTTGGGTCTATGGTTTTTCAAGAGGAAAATGGTTTTGGCTATCATTTCTATTTTCTTATAATTAATTAATTAACTTTATCAATTGATTGATTGATTTTTAGGGCCACACCAATTGCATATGGAAGTTCCCAGGCTAGGGGTCAAATTGGAGCTGCAGCTGCTGGCCTATGCCACAGCCACAGCGATGCCAGGTCTGAGCCTCATCTTCAATCTACACCATAGCTCATGGCAACACTGGATCCTTAACCCACTGAGCGAGGTCCAGGGATCAAATCCATGTCCTCATGGATAATAGTTGGGTTCATTACTGCTGAGACACAAAAGTCAACTCCTAATTAATTAATACTTTGTTTTCCAAGAAAGACCATTTTTGTCCTAGGTGTGCACCCTGTTGGTCTTTTGTCACCTGCAGCTTAGCACTCACACTCCTTCCAGTGACCACTTCAGCCTCCACCCCAAACACACTAGACCCCTTACCTTCTGCTGGCTTCATCTATTTTACATCTACTACTTTTGAGCTGTCCTCAATTGGGTACAGAATACAAAAAAAAAAAGAATGATTAGTAGTTGTCTAAGTAACATTTGCATAGCACATGGTAGATTTCAAATACTTTGCAAATATGTCATCTTCATCAAATAACAATAAACATCAAGAGATGACATTTTATTTTCCCCATTTTTCAGGTGAGAATAAAAAAAAAGGAAACATAGAAATATTCCAAGGGGAGGGAGTTCCTATCATGGCTCAGTGGAAAGGAATGTGACTAGCATCTATGAGGATACTGGTTCGATCCCTGGCCTCTCTCACCAGGTTAAGGATCCAGCGTAGCCGTGAGTTGTGATGTAGGTCACAGACATGGCTTGGATCCTGAGTTGCTGTGGCTGGGGCTCAGATTTTACCCCTAGCCTAGGAACTTCCATATGCTGTGTGTGCAGCACTGAAAAGAAAAAAAAAAGACAAAAATGAAGCATTCAAAGGGGAAACAACTGGTAAATATGTGGACCAGAATTAATTACCAAAACATGAATTTTCCCATCAAACAAGGAACCTCTCCAAACTTCTGATCCATGGAGAATAGTTTCCAACTTACTAGTATTAAACCCACAATCTTGCAAGGGGTGCTCAGGGGTGATGTATCTGGTTCAACTAGTCAGCTTGTATGTATTGCACAGCTACTCTGAACCAGGAACCATGTACTTTACTGGAAAACAGTGGGGAGAAAAGGAAATGTGAACCCTGCCTTGGGAGTGCTTTAATCATAAACTTCTCCAGATGTTGCCCATGACCCGGTGGTCCCCTTCCACTTTGGACCAAGCACCAAATACCCCAATGAGAAAGGAAATGCTTCAAAAAAGTATGCTGCTCTAGGCACATACATGTGAAAGTGTTAAATTCAAAATCTGAGTTCTCCTTGGCATGACCTTGAGATTCATTCAAGATCACTAAGCATCAGAAATATATCATTAGTACTTATGTTTGCTTCTAACTCTTCAAAAGGACCAGAAAGATTATGAAGACATAGAAGTACAGCATGTGGACTTGCTCTAATACAAAATCTGCATCGCTAACTCTACCCTCCTTTATCTGGGATAGTAGGATCACTTCTTGTGGGCTGTCTTTTCTGCTGTTTTCTCTGAAGCCAATCCTGACCCTAGTAGGGTGGACAGAAGGAGCACCAGTTCTATTAAATCAGTGGTCCCACTATCAGCGTGAGATGGTGATTGGCTGGTTCTAACTCTATGCCTCAATAGTTCTGGTCTTATTTTAATTGAGTTCCTATTGGGCAGATAGATGACTAGGATATCAATTCCTGCTAGAGTGGAGACTGGGCTTATTCTCCTTTTTTATTCCTTTTAGGGACATAAAAGACCTATTCCTGAACCTCAGAATCTTCCTATTAATATGCCTCTGAGTCTTCTGAATGCTTCATCTTCTCACATCTCCTTTGCTCACACTACCACACCTTGGCTCTCCTCCTGCCTCATAGTTTGTCTATTTCTTCCTTGATTCCACCCACCTGCCCAAACCTCCAAGCTCTATGTTGGGTAAATAGGTGCCATCTGCCAGAAACATTTCTTCAGTGCTCCACTCACCCTAGACAATTCCCCACCTTGATGGACATGTCAACTTTCCAGGTGCCAGCTACTCCTAGTCAGACCTTCCTGCTCAAAACTAAACTCCTAAATCTATTCCAAGAAAAGTTGGATTCAGGAATACAATATCTACTGTGCTTGTGTGATTTCTGTAGGGAGAAATAGGATACTTTTTTTTCCTGACATAGTGGAATCAGAAGGAGACAAATCTTGGCCAGAATCATCTAAAGACTAGCAGGCCAATTAGTAACAGAGGCCATATAGAGCAAAGGATGTCTTAGATACAACTTGGGAAATCAAACCAAATAGTTATTTTCTGAAGACATCTCTAGGACCTTTACCATTTACCCAAAGAATGTGGGTATGACAAGTTTTGTCTTTTGGATAAGGAACAAGAATTGAAGTATCTTGTGCAAGTTAACAAAACTAGTCAGATGCAGTTTGGCATTGA
>CM052682.1:236771129-236783409 GCA_028533215.1 Babyrousa celebensis | reverse complement strand
CTGGAATTCATTTTTGTGTATGTTGTGACTTGATGGTGGGAGTGTCTTTTTTAACCTATTTTTGTTTGCATTGAGACCTTTAATGTTGACCTAAAGAAATGTACAACCTAATAGTTGAGAGTTAAGTTTTATTTGGGGCAAAATTAGGACTTAAACCCAGGAGGCAGCATCTCAAGTAACCCTGAGAAAACTGCCCCCAGAAGCAGGGGAGAGTTAGGATATAGTGGAGTTTTCCCAACAAAGGACAGGTAGGAGGAATAAAAGATTACAGGAAAACAGATATCTCAAATTACAGAATTTATTGCTTTTCTTTGGGAAGATGCAAAGTTCTGGGCTCATGTAAATCATTCTTTTGACATGTGCCTCAGCTATCTGGGGCCAGAATCCTGTGTTTTCACAGCCTCAGTTTCCCCAGGGTTTGCTGTTAGGAGTGGCTGCAGTCTGATGGCTGCTAGATGGCAGGTATTCTTTGTTTCTTTCCTGAGATCCCTCAGGGCTCACCAGCTCTCCCTTGGAGGTGGCTGTACTCACAGATGACTGTGATATCTTTTGTTTTGTTGAGTTAGCTACAGCCAAGGGGGCAGCCTTTCAGACAGCTCTGCAATACCACCCCAAAGAGGAGAGGGGAAATATCAGGATGTGTGATAAAGATGAAGAGGGAGGTTCATGCATCTATGGATACTTACAGAGGTTTGTTGCTGGTCTTGTGAAGGTTACTAGTAGTCATGAGGAGCAGATTTCACCAACTAGTGCTTTTCTAGGTAGGAGAAGATGCAATAATTGGGCCCATAAAATCTTCTCCTAAAAATATGTAAGTATCTGAAGACCCAGTTTTCCCATTTGCCCAGAGCACAAAGTGCCTCACTCTTGATCTCCACTCTAAGTTTCCCTCAGGAGATGTTGAGGGTCAGCAGCTGCAGAGGATCATAATTTAATCCATTAGAGAGAGATGGCAGTTGCTAAACTCCAGTTCACAGTGGTCTTCCATGGTCATAAATACAACCATGGCTTTGGGAGGCCTTTTACGACTATTTCTTCCTGTGGTGTTAGGAATGTTTATTCCCAAGTTTGGCAAAGATTTATTTGGTAGGCCACTCAATGTGTGGATAACTCTGTTCCTTGATAGCCATGGGGTGAGAACACTGAGCCCTAACCCCTCAAGTTATGTCCCCAGAATTGTTCCTTTGGAGAAATAATTCTGCAAAGAGGCTGAGGGCAGTGAGGCAAATAAGTATTTATTAAGGAGAAGAGAGATAAGATAGTTGTAGAAAAAGTACAGGCCGACTGGTGGGGGTAGGGAGAAAGAGCGAGTGAGGGAGGGAGAGACAGAGAGAAAGACCAAGATAGGAAGAGAGTGACACATGCTTTGGAGGGCCTTGAAATCACTCCTATGGGGGCAGACCTTCTGGGCTTCCTCTGGCCAATCATCTTTCTTTGTGTGGTTTTGGCCTGACTAAGGCCCTCCCTTGTTAATGTGTATTTTTCAACCAGGCCACCCCTCAGCATCTCCAAGAGGAGGCCCCTGAGATCCCTAGTGTCTCTACTGATGAGGTGTAGTATCTTTTAATGGAACCCCCCCAGTGTTTCCATGAGGGGGTCAACTGAACCCACCAGTGTCTTCACTGGCAAGTATATTCCCCAATATCTTTCAACTTTGCTTCCCCCAGTGTCTCCTCTGAGAGGATATTCCCTGGTGTTTTTCAACTAGCTTCCCCACCAGTGTCACTGGTGAGGTATTCTCTCCCCTCAGTATTATTCTCTGAGGGGATATTCCCCCTGGTATCTTTCAAACAGTGCCCCCCCCCACCCAGTCTCTTTTAACTGAGGGGCAGGTACCTGTTACACACCACCAAATAAAACTCAGGATCATCCACTGATATGGGAGATCTGAGATCCAGGAGAGATTCATGACAATTTGTCTAGACTCCCCAAGGAGGTGGATTAGCAGAAGGGGCCTCTGGTTGTACCAAGGCTTGAATTCCTTGTAGAGTTCAGGCAAATGAGAGAAGTCTGCTTTGGGTCTCTTTTTTCATGGACCCCAAAACTGTCTACTTAAAAAAATGTACAACCTGATAGTTGAGAGTCAAGTTTTACTTGGGGCAAAATTAGGACCTAAATCCAGAAAAGAACATCTCAAGTAACCCTGAGAAAACTGCTCCCTGGAGACAAGGGGGCAATCAGGATACATAGGAGTTTATTGCAACAAAGGGCAGGTAGCAGTAAAAAAAAAAAAAAAAAAAAAAGATTAGAGGAAAACAGATATCTGAAGGTAAGGAATTTAGCACTTTTCTATGGAAAGATGCAAAGGTCTGGGCTCACTGAAATCATTCCCCTGATATGTGCCTCAGCTGTCTGGGGCCAGCATCCTGTGTTTTCACAGCCTCAGTTTCCTCAGGGTTTCTGTTAGGAGTGGCTGCAGTCTGATGGCTGCTAGATGGCAGGTATTCTTTGTTCCTTCCTGAGTTCCCTCAGGGCTCACCAGCTCACCTTGTAGTACTTGCAGATGACTGTGATATCTTTTGTTTTGTCAATTTAACTACAGACAGGAGGCAGCCTTTCAGAGAGCTCTGCAATACCACCCCAAAGAGGAGAGGGGAAATATCAGGGTATATGTGATAAAGGTGAAGGGGGTGGTGCATGCATCTATGCCCACATTTTACACAGGTCTGTTGCTGGTCTTGTGAAGGTTACTACTAGTAACCAGGAGTAGATGTTACCAATTAGTGCTTTTCTAGATAGGAGAAGATGCAAGAATTGGGCCCATAAAGTCTTCTCCTAAAATATCTAAGTATCTGATTGTTAGGGAAAATGACCCAACAAAAAGGTCAAAAGGAGATGCCCCATCCATGATGACTAAGCAAAATCCAGCGAAACTGCCCCTAACCAATCAACTACCTCTAACCACCCTGCCTCTACACATTTGCTTCTGTAAAACTCACTCCTACATCTATTACTTCACCAGTTCTCACTCCAGTCCGCCAAGCATGGACCCGGAAGAACTAGCCCATAAAAGCCTTGCAAAACCCCTCTTCGGCGCTCAGACTTCAGACAGCGATCTCCTCTGAGAACCACCGGCATAATAAAGCTGAGTTCTCCAACTCTCTGAGTGCTCACTTGGTTTCTCGCCGGGTGAAAGAGCTGCTAGAGCTGGTATACTGAGGCCACAGAGCCGCTGGAGCTGGTACACTGTGGCCACAGAGCCGCTGGAGTTGATACACTCTGGCCTTGGGCTGCTGGCAGCCACCATAACATTTCTGGAGGCCCCAGTGAGATTCCAACTGTTCTGGCCCCTTGAGCCACCGGAGCGCCGGTGAGGCCACACGGGAGCCGGGGAGCCACGAAGCGAACAAGACGGCATGCCACCCAATGGTATTCTGGGTCTTCCTTCGTGAGCAGCATTCCTGACTCCCGAGCGATTGAACCCCAACCAGATTCTGAGAGGTGGACCAACTCACCAGGAACACGTCTGGACAAGGTAAGACCTCGGGGTCAACCCCAGTCAGGTCCTGCCCCAATGGGCATAAGAAGGGACTGATCACCCCCTGAGGGAGACTCTCCCGGTTGGAAGCTGTGCCTGACCAGAGCAGCAGTCCTAGTGCTCCAGATTGGAAGCAGAGGAACCTCTTGCTTGGGTGGAGCAACTGTCAGGCATAGCCGATTGAAAGTTGTGCTTGATCGAGCTACTAGTTAGGAACTCCCAGGGAGTGGGAGGCATTGTGATAACCTCTGAGTGTGTGTGAGAGTGAATGAGTGGCCTGATTCGCTTGCAGTTCAGGTTTGAGTTTGTGGCTCCATGGTCTTAGTGGCTATGGAGTCCGAGTGAGTCCTAACCTGCAGTTCCATGGTGACCTCATATGGCTTATGGCTGCAGTGGACTCTGAGGGTTCTTGTCCCTCCCTTTGAGTCCAATCCAAGTTCGGGGCTTATACGAACCAGCCAATTGCTAAGAGGCACCTAAACTCCTGAGAGGGGGGTGGTCAGGTGGACATCTGAATGGCCACCTTCTAAGAAGGGGGCACCCTCCCTTGTTTCATCTGTGACACTGGCACAGGGTGGCCACATGGGGTGGGACCTAACCCAGAAGCCCACGAGCCAGAGGCCCCTGTGCATCTGCCATTTTGGGCCATAAATTCCTCTGAGGAGATAATCTAACTCAACTTTGCCCCTGGGCCTCCAGGAACTCCCATCCCAGACTCTAGACCAGCCACAGGATTACCCAATTTGTCAGTTCATGTAGGCCCAGGATCTGAGTCAGGGAGACAAGCCCATCATCCCCGTCTCAGTTCAGGATATAGGTAGGATTGGGTACAAGTCCCCCTGACCTTTGCCCAAACGTTAGAACTTGTCTGAGAATGCCTCTCTGAGACCCGGGGTCCAGATAGGTCAGAGACCCTTGCAATGAAGCAGGTGTTTTTTCTGGCTATAGAGTGAGCTGAGTGGGAGCTGTTTTGATTTCAGGGGTGGCAGAGGCAATGCTACAGGGGATACTGTTCACAAGGACGAAAGAGGTGTCATAAAAACCAGATCATAGGTGAGATCCACAGAAAAGCATCATGGGCTCATCCGAATCAAAACCCACAATCCTAGACTGCATGTTCAAAAACTTTAAAAAAGGTTTCTCAGGAGACTATGGGACTAAAATGACTCCAGGAAAGCTCCGCAAGTTGTGCAAACTTGAATGGCCAGCATTCAATGTGGGTTGGCCTTCAGAGGGCACTCTTGATTTATTGAAGGTCCAAGCAGTCTATCAAGTAGTAACTGGGACACCAGGACATCCTGATCAGTTCCCATATATTGACTCTTGACTCCAGATTGCTCAGGTCTTGCCCCCTTGGGTCCGGTTCTGCACTAATGGGAAGGGATAGAGTAGGATTTTTGTGGTCCAAAAGTCTGGAAGGAAAAAAAGTGAGACTACTAAGCCAATCCTCCAAGGAGAATGTGGGGACAAACCCCTGATGCCCCCGCCATATGTATCAACAGCTCCTCCACCTTCAGCTCAGCCTCCATCCAAACACCTTCCAGAAAGCCCGCCCCCATCTGTGTCCCCACCACTTCAACCACTGTGGACTCCAAGCCCAGAGCCAGTAGGCAGATGGCTCCGCTCTGCTCAGCAATCTACCCAATCTGCAGCTCTCCAAGTGCCCTTGTGAGAAATTCAGGGTGCCCAACAATTGAATGAAGATGGTTCTGTACAGCCAGGTCGACCCATCCTCTACTACCAACCGTTCAGCACAGCTGATCTCTTAAATTGAAAACACCACACCCCAGCATATTCTGAGAAGCCACAGGCCATGATCAACCTCTTGGAATCGGTCTTCCAAACCCATCAGCCGACCTGGGATGGTATCCGCCACCTCCTCCTAACCCTCTTTAACACCGAGGAAAGGATGTGCATTTTGGCTGAGGCCAGGAAGTGGCTCCAAGGACAGGCCCCTGCTGGCACCGTTGATGTAGAAAGATGGGCACAAAATGCAGTCCCTGAAGATAGGCCAGAGTGGGACTTCAACACACCAGAAGGCCAGGGTGCACTGCACCATTACTCTGATGCCATCCTATAAGGGCTCAGAACTGGGGCCAAGAAGCCAACCAATATGTCCAAGACTACCATGGTGATTCAGAAGGTAGATGAGCCGCCGGGGGACTTCTATGAGAGACTGTGTGAGGCTTTCCGAACTTACACTCCTTTTGACCCAGAAGCCCCTGAAAATCTACGGATGGTCAATGCTGCCTTTGTGGCTCAATCGTACACAGATATTCGACGTAAGCTCCAGAAGTTAGAAGGGTTTGCTGGAATGAACACAACCCAGCTACTAGAGGTGGCCAATAAGGCTTTTGTGAATCGAGACCAGGAGGCCCATCGAGAGGCTGATAAATGGATGAAGCAGAAGGCATCCCTGCTAGCAGCAGCACTAGGGAAACCGGACCCCAGCAGGCAGCCTGCACCACCACACAAAGGGGGGGTGAGAAGAAGACCACCACTACGACAAGATCAGTGTGCATACTGCAAGGAGATCGGTCACTGGAAGAATGAGTGCCCACAGCGGAAGGAAACAAGAGACCAACTGGGGAAAAGGGCTCCATCGGACAAGAGGAAGTACAGGCCCGAGCCAGTTGCCCATGATCTCGTCCGTCTAGCTGGAATAGACTCTGATTAGGGAGGACCAGGCTCCCTGCTCCTGGGCCCCCGGGAGCCCACGGTAGAGGTGATGGTGGGGGGCCAACCTGTAACATTTACGGTGGACACAGGGGCAGAGCATTCAGTGGTGACCACACCTGTGGCCCCCCTCTCAAGAAGAAAAGTGACTATTGTTGGGGCTATGGGAACACAAACAAATCGTCCATTTTGCCAGCCTCGGACCTGTCAACTTGGAGGCCATCTGGTGACTCATGAGTTCTTGTATGTGCCAGAATGTCCCATTCCCTTATTGGGAAGAGATCTCCTGACTAAACTAGGAGCCCAAATAACTTTCACTCCTGGAGGGCCAGCTAGCCTGGACTTAAAAGATAGGGGAACCTTTCTAATGGCAGTTACAGTACCCAGAAAGGATGAATGGCGATTCTATTGCTCAGAGAAGAGCTACACGAACCTGGAAAGCCTACTATAAGATTTCCCTAAGGTATGGGCAGAGAAAGGGCTCCATGGGATGGCTAAGAACCATGCACCTATCATAGTAGACCTGAAAGCCGGGAGCACCCCAATCAGACAGAGACAGTATCCTGTCCCCCGGGAAGTATGTCTGGGTATCCAGAGTCACATACAATGACTCCGAGATGCTGGAATATTGAGAGAGTGTCAATCATCGTGGAACACACCACTACTGCCAGTCAGGAAGTCCAAAGGAAAAGATTACCGGCCGGTCCAGGATCTGAGGGCAATCAACAATGCAGTCATCACGATACACCCAATAGTGCCAAATCCCTACACTCTCCTCAGTCTCCTGCCTGCTCAGGCCAGCTGGTTCACCTGCCTCGACCTCAAGGATGCTTTCTTCTGCCTCTGGCTTGCACCGGTCAGCCAGCCATTGTTTCCTTTTGAGTGAGAGGACCTGCTCACAGGGAGAGAAACACAATTAACATGGACCAGACTACCACAAGGGTTCAAAAATTCACCAACCCTGTTTGGAGAAGCTTTGGCCACTGATCTTGCTGCTTTTCCTGGAGAGACTCTGAACTGTACCTTGCTTCAGTACGTGGATGACTTACTTTTAGCTAGCCCCACTTGGGAAGACTGCTGGGCAGGCACGAAAGCCTTACTGACTCTGCTCTCTGAGACAGGTTACAAGGTGTCATGGAAGAAGGCCCAAATTTGCAAGCAGAAAGTAAAGTAACTTGGATTCCTCATCTCAAAGGGACACAGGGCCCTTGGGCCTGAGAGGAAACAAACAATTTGTTCAATACCTGGGCCCAATACAAAGAAAGGGGTTCGAGAGTTCCTGGGAGCTGCAGGGTTTTGCCGAATCTGGATACCAGGATTTTCAGGCATAGCAAAACCACTGTATGAGGCCATTGCAGGATCTGGGATGGAGACTTTGAAGTGGGGACCAGATCAGGAAGGAACCTTCAAGGAAATAAAGAGACAGCTAATTAGTGCCCCAGCGCTAGGATTACCAGATGTGACTCTGGACTTCAACCCCTTTGTTCATGAAAAGAACCATACAGCGCTGGGTGTCCTCACACAGACTGTTGGACCATGGCAGCGGCCAGTGGCTTACTTGTCCAAGCGTCTAGATCCAGTGGCAGCAGGATGGCCACCATGTCTCCGAGCCCTGGCAGCCACAGTAGTCCTAATCAGAGAAGCAGACAAGCTCACCCTGGGACAAAATATAAACATGAAAGTTCCTCATGCAGTAACAGCCTTAATGAGCAGCCAAAGTCATAAGTGGCTGACCCACACCTGGATGACACACTATCAAGGGCTGCTCTGCGAAAACCCTCTAGTACATCTTGAGACGGTGCAGACACTGAATCCGGCCACTTTCCTGCCTACTGAGGTGGGCCCGCCTGACCATGACTGTGAAGAGACCATAGATGAAGTTTATTCGAGTCGGCCAGACCTAACAGACATTCCTTTCTCAGACCCAGAGCTTGAGCTTTATACAGATGGAAGCAGCTTCATCCAAGGAGGACAACGCAAAGCAGGATATGCTGTAACTACAACAGAGAAGGTAATAAAGGCTGAAGCTCTCCCACAAGGCTGGTCGGCACAATGGGCTGAACTATGGGCATTGGTCCAGGCACTGAGATATGCTGAAGGGAAAAGAGTCAACATATACACAGACTCCAAGTATACATTTGCCAGGTTACACGTTCATGGGGCCATCTGTAAGGAAAGAGGACTGCTCACAGCAGGAGGGAGAGAGACAAAGAACAAAGAAGAAATACTCCAGCTTTTGGAGGAAGTGTGGAAGCCCTCCCAGGTAGCAGTCATCCACTGCAAAGGCCATCAGATGGGGAGTGACCCCATCAGTAAAGGAAATCGACTGGCTGATGAGGCAGCTAGGGAGGCTGCCAGCCGATGGGTTCCTGAAACAGAAACCCTCTCTAGGATCCTGTTAGCACCAGAACTGCCTCCCACTCCCAATTATACTAAAGAAGAGGATCAATGGGCCCTGTCAGAAGGAGGGAAAAAGGAGGGGGAAGGCTGGTGGAGGTTACCGGATCAGAGACTTTTCATCCCCAGTACCGCAGCAGCCCAGTTAGTAATACAGTACCATGAAATGACTCATCTGGGAAAAACTGCTTTAGAAAGCCTGCTAAATCATTATTACTTTATAGCTAAGCTCCCCACCCTATGCGCCCAGATCAGCCTCCAATGTGTGGCCTGTGCTCAGAACAATGCCAATCAAAAGCCTAGGCCCAGTCCTGGAGTACAAGTGGTAGGGACAATGCCCTTTCAGGACCTGGAAGTTGACTTCACTGAAGTCAAACCCTGCCGGAGCTATCAATATCTACTAGTGCTAGTATGCACATATTCAGGGTGGGTAGAAGCCTTCCCCACATGAACAGAATGAGCCCGGGAAGTGGCTAAGGCTTTGCTGAGAGAAATAATCCCCAGATATGGGTTACCCCTCACAATTGGATCTGATAATGGGCCTGCTTTTGTGTCGTAAGTAACCCAGATCTTGACTAAAACTCTGGGAATTAAATGGAAACTCCATACAGCTTATAGGCCACAAAGCTCAGGAAAAGTCGAGCGCGTGAACCAGACCCTTAAAACCACTCTAGCCAAGTTGTGTCAGGAGGTTCAATTACCCTGGGTAAGTGTTCTGCCCTTAGCTTTACACCGAACCCGATGCACACCCAGATCCACGGGCTATACCCCATTTGAAACCCTGTATGGAAGGCCCCCACCTGTAATAGGGAGGTTAAAGGGAGATCCCAGACAGATAGCCAACATGGAGATGTCCCGATACCTCCAGGCCATAGGGAAAGTCCTCCATCACATTACCAGAGAGACTCTGGAGAGGGCCCCTATCCCCTTAGGCAACTGGATCCACCCTCATCAACCTGGAGACATGGTATGGGTTAAGGATTGGAAGAAGGAACCACTCCAGCCAGTTTGGACAGGTCCCTACATGGTTATATTGGCAACCCCAACTGCTGTCAAAGTTGCAGGTATTGTCCCATGGATCCATCACACCAGAATAAAGAAGGCTGCTCCTGCCACTAACATGGACACCTGGGACGCTGTCTGGCATCCTGATAACCCCCTCAAGATCAAGGTCCAGAGACATTTGGCACAAGAGGACGGCAGGCCCTGCTCTGGCCACACCCGGAAGCTGGCCAGTCTACGCACAGCAGAAGCTTGAGGAATCTGCAGCCCTGTCCCAGCCACATACTGGAAGTTGGCTGGTTTGTACAAGTGGAGGCCAGAGGATCTCCATGCAAACTTGAACTGAACTCATGCTTTGGTGGGGAATATTGGTAACTGAAATTGCCATATTTGGGTAAGGGTTATATGCGATATCCCTTTCAAAATGGGGACAGGGAGCCCGGCTGCTCATCTGTGTGATGTATCTCCTGACTATCAACATACTAGGATCCCTATTCATACTAGGTCAGTGAAAAGGATTAAGGGGGTCATAGTTTTGTTAACAGTTGCCCTGCTGCTCACTCCAGGGGCGACGGATTGGTATGATGATCTATGGGATGGGACAGGATTAACAGATGATAGGCCACCCAGAAACCACTACCCGGCTGGCTACAATCCAGGGCTGGGGGAATAGATTTCGAGTTTGAAAAATCACATGAGGGGCCTCCGCTGCCTCCACTGCCCCCTCCCCCGATAAAGGTACCCAAGCTAAAATCCAAACCTCTAAGTCATGGTCTTGACCTGAGCCAAATGCTGAATGCCACGCACCACCTGTTAAATACAACAAACCCTAAATTGGCAAGGGACTGCTGGCTCTGTTTACCCATCCAAAAACCTCAACTTATTGCCATACCGATGTGTCATCAATACCACCAAGGGAAACCAAAGCCAGTTTGATCCAACACAAGAACCTAGACTGGTAGGTGTGCACATGCCTCTCAAGGCCCCATGGTGTATTCAAAGGCTTGGGAAAATGGTTCAGGTGGGTAACCTGACAGAATGTGATAATGTTACAAATATTGAGAACTTAGACCCCTCTTTGATCAATGGGACTTGGTGTAGACCCCAGACCAGTCTTTTCTTTGTGTGTGGGAATTGTGCTTACCAGTGCCTCCCTGATAATTGGACAGGTACCTGCACATTAGCCTTTGTCACTCCTCGAATAGATATTGTTCCTGGAAATCAGTCTCTTATGGTGCCCATACAGGCACATGGAAGAACCAAGAGAGCAATACAAATTATCCCCTTATTAGTTGGGTTGGGAATTTCAGCAGGGATAGGAGCAGGAGTGGGAGGAATAGCATCCTCCACTGCTTATTATCATCAGTTGTCTAAAGTGTTCACAGATGACATGGAAAAAGTAGTCACTTCCCTAGTAGCCTTACAGGATCAGGTAGACTCTTTGGCAGAAGTGACCCTTCAAAATAGGAGAGCACTAGACTTACTTCTGAGAAAGGGGGACTTTGCCTGTTCCTCAATGAAGAATGCTGTTTTTACACAAACAGATCTGGGATAGTCAGAAATATGGCCCAACAACTAAAGGAACGTATAGCAAAGAGAAGGGAAAAATTAGATAACTCTTGGTTAAATTGGGGCAACTACTGGACTTGGGTGGCATGGCTTATGCCTCTGGCTGGGCCCCTCCTCATGCTCTTCATGGCTCTCATATTTGGCCCCTGTATCCTGAACTGTCTTGTCAAGTTTGTCTCCTCACGCCTAGAATCTATAAAGCTACAAACAGTGGTGATGTCTGGGCCACCCTTGGCCTTGTCCTGGGCCAAGAAGACCAAGAAGGTTGATGCTTGCTTCAAAAATGTGAAAGAAAGCATCAAGAGGGGGGAATGTAAGGGGAAATGACCCAGCAAAAAGACCAAAAGGAGACGCCCCAGCGATGATGACTAAGCAAAATCCAGCCAAACTGCCCCTAACCAATCAACTACCTCTAACCACCCCGCCTCTACACATTTGCTTCTGTAAAACTCACTCCTACGTCTATTACTTCGCCAGTTCTCACTCCAGTCCGCCAAGCATGGACCCGGAAGAACTAGCCCATAAAAGCCTTGCAAAACCCCTCTTCGGCGCTCAGACTTCAGACAGCGATCTCCTCTGAGAACCACCGGTGTAATAAAGCTGAGTTCTCCAACTCTCTGAGTGCTCGCTTGGTTTCTCGCCAGGTGAAAGAGCTGCTAGAGCTGGTACACTGTGGCCACAGAGCCGCTGGAGCTAATACACTCTGGCCTTGGGCTGCTGGCAGCCGCCATAACATGATGACCTATTTCTCCAGTTTGCCCAGAGCACAGAATGCCTCCCTGCTGATCTCCACCCTGAGTTCCCCTCAGGAGATGTTAAGGGTCAGCAGTTTCAGTGGCTCATGTTTTAACCCACAGAGTCAGATGGCAGGTACCAAACTCCAGTTCACTTTAATAATGTGAACGGTTCATGTATAGACTCTTTTGTACTGCAATAATATGGAACTGTCAGCAATGAATAAAATGTAGTATTGTTGCTTTTCTTAGAGAATTTCTCTCTTTTATTTATTTTTCCTATCCTACTGCACTGGATGTGACCTCAAGTACAGTGTGGGAGAGTTGTGGTGAGAGCTGGTGTTTATCTTGTTCCTCATGGGAGGGAGAGTAATTAAATGTATAACCATTACATATTATCTATGCTCTATGTGTGAAAAAAGAA
>CM052682.1:236743212-236762528 GCA_028533215.1 Babyrousa celebensis | reverse complement strand
CCCAGGTCTCATGAATGTGCATCACTGGATGTGTTGCTGGGGTCAGCATCTTTAACAAGCTCCCTAGGTGATTCTACAGAACATCCAAGTTATGGAACACTGAATTAGGTCATATGTCCTTGAGGCAGGAGGAGGAAACCTGAGCAATCAACACAGGTTTAATGCAGGTCTCTTACAAAAAGCTTGGTGCCCCGTCTCCTTGGGTCCTCTCTCTGGTGGGTATAGCATAGTCTTCCCATCTCCATTTCTGCAGGGGGTGAACTAACTGAGGCATAAGCTCCAGGCTCATGACTTTTCTCTCTGATGCTGTTGAGGGATTCAGGACCACAGAATTTGCAGCCTAATCTGGTGTCAGATTGTCCTACAGAAAAGGTGAGAAACCAGTTGATGCTCCTGGCATCTATATTACTTGAGCAAAAATTTCAGAGCAGTACAGCATATCTTTTACCAGAAGTAGGAGTGTGTGTGTGTGTGTGTGTGTGTGTGTGTTTGTGTGTATGCACACATGTATGTGAACACATATCCTCAGCATTTCTGTGAGCTCTTCCTTAAGCCACTTCTTCCTAGTTCCTTAAGATGGGTGGAGGAGACATTCTTGGATTCTCTCTTTGAACTTTCTTAATAATATCACTTTTCATTTTAGATTGTGCAGGTTTATTAGGTCATGAGAGGTTGTTTTTTTGTGCATGTATATACATATTGTAAATAGATAATTTTATATGTTGCTGCAAATGATGATTAAGAGGCTGATGCTCTCCTAGATGATGAAAATATGCCACTGAGCCAGTCTCTCTTCTGTATCCACTCTTAACTGATATTAAGTTCTCTCATTTCACATGATGATGCCACCAAATTTAAAAGATATTTGTAGGGTCATAGCAATGCAGACAGACCTTGGCATATTCAGCAGTAGAAAATCTCCCTCTTTACCTGGCTGCTGTAAATCATAATGTGATGATTTCTGCTTCTCTCAAACTCTATATCTGCCAGAAAACAGGAGAGGAGCATGAGGAGGGAGAACCAGAGCAGCATGTGTGAATTCCTCCTCCTGGGGCTTCCCACTCAGCCACAGCAGCAGGGTATCTTCTTTGCCCTGTTCCTGGGCATGTACCTGAATACAGTGCTGGGGAAACTGCTCATCATTGTGCTCATCAGACTGGACCCTCGCCTCCACACCCCCATGTACTTTTTCCTCAGTCACCTGGCCCTCTCTGACATTTCCTTTTCATCTTTCACCATCCCTAAGATGCTGATGAACATGCAGACTCAGGATCAATCTGTTCCCTATGCAGGGTGTATAACACAGACATATTTCTTCATGTTTTTTTGGTTGCATTGATAACCTTCTTCTTGCAGTGATGGCCTATGACAGATATGTGGCCATCTGTTACCCTCTACATTATACCATCATCATGAGGGAGGAATTGTGTCTGTGTCTGTTGGCTGGATCCTGGCTCTTCTCCTGTGCCACTGCACTGACCCACACCTTCCTCCAGCCTAAACTGTCCTTCTGTGCTGACAACATCATCCCCCACTTCTGTGACTTTGCTGCCCTAGTCAAACTCTCCTGCTCAGACACATCCCTCAATGAGCTGGTCATATTCAATGCAGGGCCTGCAATTGTCATTTTCCATTGAGTGGCATCCTGGTCTCTTATGGCCATATGGGGCTCTCCATCCTGAGGGTCCCCTCTATGAAAGGGATCTGCAAAGCCTTGTCCACCTGTGGCTCCCACTTCTCTGTGGTGTTTCTATTCTATGGAACAATGATGGCTGTGTACTTTTCCTCCTCATCAGGCCAGTCCCATGGCAAGGACATCATTGCTTCTGTGATGTACACTGTGGTCACCCCCATGCTGAACCCTTTCATCTACAGCCTGAGAAACAGAGACATGACTTTGGTCCTGGGGCTTGTTTTCAGAAACAGTAACATTTTAGCCAAGTGAGGATAATTTAACTATGTTCTTATTTACTCACTGACCTTGTTTGAAATGCCTTAAAAAGTTGTGTGTTGATCACCCATGTCTCTAGCACTTTTCTAACTGTCCTTTAAATGGTCATTGTTATTGGGTAATTCTCTTTACCTTTGGTCATATATCTTGCCAATTTAATCTTCTGTAACCCTAAATATGACATTACCCACAAAACACATTTGGTTTTTAAAGCACCAAACAACTTTGTGTTTATGTTTGTTTACATTTTGGTTTTTTTCAATGTTTCATATTATTATTACATTTGGCTTTTTTACAGCTTTTTGAAGTAAGTGTATATTTTAAGTTTTATTATGGCCATCTCTTGGGAATTTGTTTTTAAATTCTTTAATCAATTAAATAATTTCAATTATAGTGGACTTACAATGTTGTGTTAGTTTCATTTGTAGAGCAAAGAGATTCAATTTCATATATATATATATATATATATAATATTGGTATATTTCAGTTTGTTTTCCCTCTGTTATTATAATATAAATAGAATAGTTCCATGTATTATATATATCTATATTATATATTGTTGTGTGTATATGTTAAGCCCAAACTCCTAATTGTACCTCCCCACTTTCATATTTTCCCCATGAGTTTGGTTTTTTATGTCTGTAACTTTATTTCTGTTTTGTGTATAAGTTCATTTTATCATTTTTTAGATACTATGTATAAACAATATCATATTATGTATGTTTTTTTGTGTCTCTTTTGCTTCATTTAGTATGATAATCTCTAGGACCATCCATGTTGCTACACATAGCATTATTTCATTCTTTATATGGATGAGTAGTGTTCTATTAAATATATGTACCACATCTTCATCATTCATATATTGATGCACGTTGAAGTTGTTTCCATGTCTCAGCTTCTCGCCTTCCAAAGCTACATTCAGTTAAGTTTCCAAAGTTTAGTTTTAGTAGAGTTCAAAAATCTTATCTTCTAAATGCAGCATCAAGTTAATAAAGTATTTTTGTTCCTTTGCTAAACCTAAATAAACTTTAATTGGATTGTGCTTTTGACAATAGGGGAGCACAGAGTAGTCAATCCAGTTACCAAATTTCCTCATTCCACAATGATAGACTTTTCTGCTTAATTTGGATGTTTGTGTTGAGAACAGGCTACAGTAATTGGATTAATTTTAGCCTTGGAAATGGCTGTTTTCTTTTCTCCAGAGATATCACTTCTAATATGAAAAAGCTAACTGCGTGAATTTAAAAAACTTGCACCCTAAAGTATCTATTGCATGACTACTATGTGCCAGGAAATTTTCTATATTCTGAGAATCCAAGTTTAAAAAAAATGTATCCTGTTGTAGAGTTTATATTATAGCACTCCTGTTCCAGCTTATCATGCTCCTTTTTTTTTCCATAGATGATTGAAAACTTCACTTGTTTATAAAATTGTCATCATTTCTTTTTTCAGTACAGAGTAATTATTTTTAATTTTATTTTATTTACATTTTTATTGAGGTATGGTTGATTTACAGTGTTACATAAGTTTCAGGTATAATACCAAGAAATTCTTTATGTGTACTTGCCATTTCATCTTACAGAAAGACATGTACATAACTACCCAGATATAATACAATAAATAATTTTTAGTGTTTGATCAAGGACATTTTTTAATTTTTATTTTGAAATTGTTTCAACCATACAGAAGAATTACAAGACTAGAGAAAAGAACTCTTGCACACCTTTCAGCCTGTTAGCATTTAGCCACACTTTGTTTCATCATTCCCATATTCCCATCCCCCCACTCATTCTCACACAGTCTCTATACACACACACACCCCACATACACACACACAATTTTCCCAGAACTACTTGATAGTAAGTTGAAGACATCATGACCCTTTATCCCTAAGACTGAAGACATTATATTGTATAACCACAGTATAATTGTGAAAATCAGAATGTTATCTTTGAAGTGATATTGTTACTTAATTTATATACTGTGTGCAGGTTTTCCCTATTCTCCCAGTAAGATCCTCTGTAGCATTTTTTTTCCTCATCCAGGATCCAGCCCTGGGTCCCGTATTGCATTTAGTTGTCTTGCCTCTTTAGTCACCATTAACTTGGAATGTTTCTTCAGCCCTTATTTATAAACTTGACATTGTTCAAGAGCACAGGCCAATTTTTTTTTTTTCAGCACTGCTCTTAAGTTTGAGCCACTTGGCTGTTTCTTCATGATTAAACTCAGGTTATACATTTGGGGCAGGAATCCCATGGAAGGGATATTGGTTCCTTCTCAGTGCATCATATCAGGAAGCCATGATGTCAGGTTGTTTCATTACCTGTGATGGTGACTTGATCCCTGGGTTAAGGTGGCATCCACAGGTTTCACTGGTTTAAATTGTTATTTTTCTCTCTGGATATTTGTAAAATGTGACCATTAGCAAATAGACTTCTCACACACCCCTCCCATATTCTGGGTGGGCTATGTTCCCTGTGTCTGGTGTCAAGTGGCTTTGGATAAAATAGTATGAGATTCCAAGATGTGGAAAAAGGGGAAAAAAGGCCTTGGGAGTTCTTATGGGCCATAAAGGTACATTCAGAAGCATGACAACCCTCTCCCTAGAGTTATTCTTACTGCTCTACTTATAGAGGTATTTCCTTCTATTTCCTACCAGAAGTGGAACCTCACTCAAATGGAGGTTGGAGGTTGGAGACACCTGCCTTTTGCATCAGCAGGGCTTATCTCCATCACTCCAACAAAACTTGTGAATTCCCTTTGTTAGATTATCATTGGAAGTAGTGAACCTTTAAAAATTATAGTGAAAAAGTAATCTGAAAAAGCAGTATTAGAAATCAAATGATTTGGTAGCATAATTGTGCATGGATGACTTTGTATCTTTATTGTATATATGCCTTTACTGGTGAGCCTTGTCATTTGTGGGAATTTGGGTCTGGTTATGGTCTTTTCTTTGCAGCCTAGAGAAGTTCCTTTAGTATTTGTTGTAAAGCTGGTTTAATGTTGCTGAATTCTCTTAGCTTTTGCTTGGCTGTGAAGCTTTTTATTTCTCCTTCCAATCTGAATGAGAGCATTGCTGGGTAAAGTAATCTTGGTTGGAGGTTTTTTCCTTTCATCATGTTAAGTATATCATGCCACTCCCTTCTGGCCTGCCACTCCCTTCTGGTCTGCCAAGTTTCTGCTGAAAATCTCCTGATAACCTTATTGGGGTTCTCTTGTATGCTATTTTGTTCTTTTCCCTAGCTGCTTTCAATATTTTCTCTTTGTCTTAAATTTTAGTCATTTGGATTAATATGTGTCTCAGGGTGTTCCTCCTTGGGTTTATTTTATATGGTGCTTCCTGGATTTGAGTGAGTAGTTCCTTTCCCATGTTAAGGAAGTTTTTGGCTGTTATCTCTTTGAATATTTTTTTCTGTTCTTTTCTCTCTTTCTTCTTCTGACACCCCAAATAATATGGATGTTGGTGTGTTTAACATTGTCCCAGAGTTCTCTGAGACTCTCTTCATTTCTTTTTGATCTTTTTCCTCCTTTCTGTTTTACATCAGTGATTTCCACTAGTTTGTCCTCCACCTTGCTTATTTGTTCTTCTGCCTCCTGTATTTTGCATTTGTCTGTTTCTAATGATTTATTTATTATAAAATATTGTATTTTGCATCTCTTCTTGCTTAAGTTTAATTTATTGCATTTCTTTACTCAGTGGATATCTATGCTTCCAGTTTATTTCCAATGTCTTGCATCATCTTCAGCATCAACAGTCTAAAGTCTTTCTTGGAGGCTGAGAATCTTCTGATCACTTAGCTGTTTTTCTGGGTTTTTTTCTTTCTCCCTTATCTGAGTTATAATTCTCTATCTTTTCATTTTTATAGGTTTTTGGTGTGGTGTCCTTTTTGCAGACAGTAAAGTTGTAGCCTCTCTTGCTTCTGGTGTCTGCTGCCCTTATGGCTCAAGCTGGTATGGGGGCTTGCTCTAGCCTTCTTGATGGGAGGGCCTGGTGCCTGCCCACTTGTAGGTGGGGCTAATTCCAATCCCTATGGGGGTGGGGCTTTGTCTCTGGGTAAGATTAGAGGAAACTGTGTGTCTGGGAGGGTTTTTGGCAGCCTGTTTACGGATGGGTGGGGCTGTGATCCCACCTGGATTTTTGTTTGGCTTGGAGTTTCTCAGCACTGATGGGAGGGGCCAGATTTTTCCAAAATGGCCACCTCCAGGAAAATGCATGCTGATGAATATTCCCAAGAGCTTTGTCTCCAATGCTCTTCCCCCACCATAAGGCACAGTCAGGGCCTGTTTTCCCAGGAGATCCTCCAAGAACAGCAGTCTGGTCTGACCTAGATTCCTATGGAGACTTTGCTTTGCCCTGGGACACAGTTCACATGAACATATATGTGCATATTTCAAGAATGGGGTCTCTGTTTCCCCCAGTCCTATGGAGCTCCTGTGCACAAGACCCTGGCCTTCAATGCCAGATACTCTGGGGGCTCTTTCTCCCAGTGCCAGGTCCCCAAGCATGGGGATTTGATGTGGGCCTCAGGCCTCTCACTCCTGTAGGTGAGTCTCTGTGATACAGTTACTTTCCAGTATGTGTGACTTCCCACCTGGGAGGTATAGGTTTGCTCATATCATGTAATCTCCCCTCCTACCTCTTGATGTGGTCCCTTCTTGGTCTTTTGGAGTAGGATATCTTTTTGAATGTTTCCAGTCCATTTGGTTGAAGGTTGCTCAGCATTTGGTAGTAATTTTGTTGTTTTTATGAGAGAAGTTGAGCTCCAGTCTTTCTATTCTGCCATCTTAATCCCATCTTAAAATTGTCATCATTTCTTTACTGAGGTAAAGATGGGTTTCTGTGTCTGAAATAAATAAATTCTAAGTTTTTGTAGGTAAAAACATATGTGAATAAAGGAGGCATAAAAAGTGGAGAGCAAGGAGTTCCCATTGTGGCTCAGCTGTAACAAACCGGACTAATATCCATGAGGATATGTATTTAATCCCTGGCCTTCTTAATGGGTTAAGGATCCAGCATTGGCATGAGCTGCAGTATAGGTCTCAGATGCAGCTCAGATCCCCCTTTGCTGTGGCTGTGGTGTATTCAGGAAGCTACAGATCATAATTGACCCCAGCCTGGGAATTTCTATATGCTATGTTTTAGCCCAAAAAAGTAAAATAAAAAAAAAAAATGGTGAGGGAGCAAGAGTGCTGGGGTGGGGTTCATAATTTCACACCATGCTATCTAGTTAGAGCTCACTGGGAAGGTAACATCTGAAGACTTTAGTTAGGACAGGGAAGTGAGCCATGGGGCTGCCTGGGCAAAAGCATGGAGATCAGCACCTAGGAATACTCTGAGGAGGGATGGTGCCTGGCCTATCCCAGAGACATTAATGGAACCTCTGTTCCTGGACAGAACTAAGTGGGGGAGTGATGGTGGGTGATTAGTTCAGAGATATCAGAAGACCAGTTTGTTAGGGCACTTAAGATCATGGTAGAGGTGTATTAGTCAAGATTCTCCAGAGAGGTACAATCAAAAGGGTGTGTGTGTTTAAGAAAGATTTATGGTGTACCTACCATGGCATTATGGGATTGGTGGCATCTGTGTGTTGTCTTAGAGAATGCAATTAACACAGCAGTGGTGTAGGTTGTTACTAAGGCTCTGACCTGAGCACGGGCCTGGGAACTTCCATATGACACAGGTTGGCCAAAAAAGAAGAAAAATGAGAAAGTGAGAGAGATTGAGAGATTGTAAACTATTAGCTAATATACTTGTGGAATCTGGGAAGTATATTTGGCAGGGTTTGTTGGAAGGCTGGAAACCCAGGGAAAAGTTGCTATTTGTGTCTGAAGACAGGCTGCTGACAGAAATGATAGAAATGTATCTTTTCATGGGAGGTAATTCTTTTTCTTAAGGTCCTCAACTGATTGGGTGAGGCTCACTCTCATTATGGAGGACAGTCTTCTTTAGTAAGAGTGTTCAGATTGTAATATTAATCTCACCCATAAAGATACCTTCATGGAAACATCTAGACATGTGTTTGACCAAATATCTTGGTCCTATTGCCTATTCAAGTTGAAATATAAAATTAACCATTATAGGATTTCCTATCATGGCACAGTGGAAATGAATCTGAGTAGGAACCATGAAGTTGTGGGTTTGATACATGACCTCATTCAGTGAATTAAGTACTGGAATTGCCATGAGATATATAAGTCACAGACACAGCTTGCATCCAGGGTTGCTGTGGCTGTGGTGTAGGGCCAGCAATTGTGGCTCTGATTTGATCCCTATACTTGAAATCTCCATATGCCATGGGAGTGGACCTAAATAGCAAAAAAAAAAAAAAAAAAAAAAAGAAAGAAAAAAGAAAAGAGAAATAAAACTAAACTAACCATTATATTTTAGTATTTCATTCTCAGTCTGATTTGGAAATCTGCTGTAAGGGATTCAGTAGAGGAATAACATAGCCATACTTGATTTTGTTATTGTTTCTTTAAAAAAAAAAACCCAGATTTTTGGAGGTATAAATGACATACAATAAATTTCATGTAGCTAATGTATAGCAATTGATTCAGAAAAATGTTTATAGAACTAATGTATATTCTAGCCATCCCACTCCTGGGCATATATCCAGTTAAAATTTTAATTCAAAAAGATACATGCACCACTATGTTCATAGCAGCAATGTTCACAATAGCCAAGATTTGGGAATAACCTAGATATCCATCAAGAGATGAATGGATACAGAAGATGTGATACATATAGAGAATAGAATACTACTCAGCCATAGAAAAGAATGCAGTAATGCCATTTGCAGCAACATGATTCAACTAGATAGTCTCATACTAAGTGAAGTAAGTCAGAAAGACAAACATCCTATAACATCACTTAGATGTGGAATATAAAATATGGCACAAATGAACCTGTCTACATAAGAGAAGTATACTCATAGATACAGAGAAGAGACTTGTGGTTGCCAAGAATGGGGAAGGGTGAGTGGAATGGATGAGGAGTTTGGGGATAGTAGATGAAAATTTTACATTTAGAATGGTTAAGCAATGAGGTTCTACTGTATAGCACTGGGAACTATTTCCAGTCTCTTGGGATAGACCATGATGGAAAAAAAATTTAATAAATGTTATGAATAAACACTGTGCCAATTTGCTAAACTGCAAAAGTTGGCACAATATTGTAAATCAACTATATTTTAATTTTAAAATAGGTAAAGAAAAGTATACCATTTGACCAGTTTTGACCTATGTACCCACCCATGAAATTGTCACCACAAGCCATCAAGATCATGAATTTCCCTGATGTCTGCACTCCTGCCCACCCTGTACTCCTCCCATCTGTATTCAGGACATCCATTATTCTGTTTCTGTCACGTGGATTAGTTTGCAATTCCTAGAAGCTTATTTCAATGGAATCATACAATGTGTGTTCTTTTCTTGCTCTCTTCTTTCACGTGGCATAAGTATTCTGAGATGCATTCATGTTGTAATATGTACCAGTAGTTTCTTCTTTTTATTGATGAATAGTATTCCATTGTATGGATATACAAGGGCTGTTGCATCCATGCACATTTTAAAAATGTTTTTAATTATTTTATTATTTTAAAATTTTAAATTATTTTTAATTTTTTAAATGTTTGTTTATCTTTTTAAAATTTTCATTATACATTTTTATCAAACTATAGTATATTTACAATATTGTGTTAGTTTCAAATGTACAACAAAGTAATACATTTATACACACACACACACAGGAATATTCTCAGATTCTTTTCCATGAAAGGTTATTGCAATCTATTGAGTATAGTTTCCTGTGCTATAGAGTAAGTCCATGCATTACTAACAGTAAGTAAATTGATGAACATTTGGGGTGTTTCCACCTTCTGACTATTGAATAAATCTCTTATGAACATTTTTGTACAAACCTATGTATAACTATATACATTATTTTCCCTTGGACAAATAGTGTCTGTTTAACTTTTCAAAATTGTTCAGGAGTTCCCATCGTGGCTCAGTGGCTAATGAATCTGACTAGGAACCATGAGGTTGCAGGTTCAATCCCTGGCCTTGCTCAGTGGGTTAGGGATCCAGCATTGCCATGAGCTATGGTGTAGGTTACACGCATGGCTCGGATCCTGCTTTGCTATGGCTCTGGCGTAGGCTGACATCTACAGCTCTGATTTCACCCCCAGCCTGGGAACCTCAATGTGCCACAGGAGCGGCCCAAGAAATGGCAAAAAGACAAAAAAATTGTTCAGACTTTTTTGTATTCCCATGAGTAGTGTATGAGTGTTCCAGTTCCATCATATCTTCAGTGACACTGAGAGGAGCAGTCTTTTTTTAGCCAGTCCAATAGGGGTGTACTAGTGAAACCAGTTTACAGATGTGGAGCCACTTGATTGAAGGGGTGTCTGGGTTTCTTTTTAAAAGAATCCTGTAGTACTGGGGTATTTTTTAACTTCTTGAGTCTCCCTGGCTCCATGCATGATTCTCATCATTCCACAGCACTTATCACCATTTACCTGCCATTCATTTTGCTTTAATAATGTTTTTCTGGTTCACCTCCTATTTTAATATGTGTTCTAAGAGAGGGATTTCTGATTATAAGGTTATCTGTTATGTCTCTAGAGAATATATCAGTATTACATCAGTGTGAACCTTCATGATTATTTAAATGAATGAGTGAATCAATGAACAGATGATTTCAACAGTTATCAGTCACAATTGCCTGTTGTGAGCCATTACTGATCTCTAGTGATACAAAGACATTGACAATAAAACTTAACATTTAGTAAGCTTTCATTAGGTGGTCATTATATCATCCTTCCAACTCACATAAAGAATTTGGTTATTATATCTACTTTATAGAAACTGAGTCTCAGTGATCTTGAAAAAATTGCTTAAGTATACTCTTTTATCAGGGGAAGAACCAAGAGTTTTTTTCCCAGAGTTTTATATTCAATCCTCCTTCTCCTGCACAAGGCATAGACGGTGCCCTAAAACACATTCCAGTGAAGTGGGAAGACATGCACATTTTAAGGGGCTTTGTGTTCTAATGAAAGCCTGTGTCAGTGTTGGGAAACATACAGAAGAACTTGCACTACTTGTGCCATACACTGCCCTCGGGAGAAGCTCTGCTTATGACGCAGAGGCCACGGGCAATGGATGAACTCATGCTTCTCATCAGAGACTTTACCAGGAGCCCAAGGTAACACTGATATCAGGTACAATTTCTCCTGTGAAAATAGGTGCAGCTCAGCCCTTGTGGACCCTAATCATCCTCCTTCCCAAGGGGCCAGGAGGGAGTTGGGAAGTTACCCCATTGGACTGCTTCTCTAGTCAGGAATGGGGTGGTTTCCCTCCAGTGTCTCTTTTGGATGGAGAATAGGAGATCTCCTTGTGCATCATTTTGAATCTGGAGAACTGACAAGAGAGTCTGTATGGTCCTCAGGCCACAAATGGTTGCTCTCTTTCTTTGGACACGGTCTTCTGGACAGAAAGTGAAGATTCAGGTAACAGAATGAAGCAGAAGGTATTTGAACACAGAGCACAGGTATAACTCAGAAGGAGCCCAGAAACCTCCATATTCAGGGAAGTGTGTCTGTGTTTAATGTGTGTGTGACTATCAGAGAAGGTAGAGTATTTGTGTGTGTGTGTGTGTGTGTGTGTGTGCATGTTGTACAAGTCTATGTTTGTATGTATAACTGACAAACACACTGGATGACACACACTAGGATATACAGAGGTCAGGGTAGCCTGGACATTTCCTCAGTGTGTGCCTATTCTACTTGCATCAGCTGCTTATATGTCATGTGTAAGACATTGTGCACTGTTTGTGATCTCAATATGAAGGACTTCTTTTGGCAACAAGTCTTTGGTCTAGGATGCTTGACAGTTCTGAGTGTGTAGCTGTGTTGTAATTGGGTATTTTTTTGTGAGTTTTGCATAGATTTATGTGAAGCTGACTCACACCATGACTGTACTTATATATTTGAGTATAAGCCAGAATAATCTATAAATCTCCACTTGACTAGTGTGTGTCTGTGATGGTGTGTGAGTTCTTTTGTGTATCAAACTCACACATTGATTTCTTTCACACAGAAGATATAAATATCTGTGTGTGTGTGTGACTGTTCACATTTTTTAACCTCCACCTGCCTGAGACCAGAGTCCACACAGGCAGCTCCATAGGAAATCAACTTTGCAGAGCTGTTGGCTTCCATTTTTCTGTGATTGGACTCCTCCAGCAGGGCCCCAGAGGCCCAATATTTTTGACACTCTGCTTCAATTTTGGGCAGTCCATTTAGAAATGAAAGGCTCATTTTGGAAGCATGTTCTTTGAGAGTCATATCTTTATCATTCCTTACTTAATAGTTTGGTAGCCTTGTTTGTGGCCATGGTGATTCTCATGCTAATTGCTGAAAGATCTTGTTTGTAAGGTGCTTAAGAAGCTCAGCACATCATAGGCATATGGCACACTGTAGCCTCATGAAGTCCCAGACACTTGACTCTCTATTTCCTATTGTGCAGGGGGCAACATTTAGTATGAAGACAGGAAAATCAAGCCCATCCATAGTCTCTCTTTCTCAATGCTCCATCCCTAGGTCACACACTGTCTACTCTTCACCATAGAGCAATTTCCCAGCCACGTCTTTGCACATAATGCTGATGGAATCAAAGTACCACATCTGTATTGTTCCCTTCTGATCACATTGCAGCTCCTGGGTGTCATTAGGGGCTCTGTTTCTTTTTCAGGAGATCTCTGAGGTCCTGGGATAAGTCTGATGCAGCAGCATTCAGTGAGAAGCCTGTGCTTGGCAGGAGGGTCAAGTGGCTGGTCCCTCTTTATGCCCCATGAACTGAGTCAGTTAATAAACTGGAGCAAGACCCTGGGTCTGGAGCAAGCATCTACTGACAGATTCTTACACAGTGTTAATGTCATATTCCTCTCTCAGGAATATTTTAACATTTAACTTTTCACTTTTAGCATTTGACTTTAGCCTCTCTACCCTCTATAGAAAGAAATTGGTGGATTCTCTCTCTAGTGATAAGAAGAACAGAAAAATCAATGTTTGAGACCTGGTTCTACTATATGATATCTATGTGAGATTGTTTAAGTGATTTCACTACTCATGTTTGTAAAAAGCAGGGGAAAAACACTGTGTTCTCTACTTCCCAGGAACAAATAAGTGTTGATCAATTCAATGAAATTAAAGGCACATTGAAGCCATTGGCAGTCTAAAGGGCTGCATGAATATGAATGTGGACAGTTACCTGAGCAGGTGGGCACCTTCAAATCCTGAAATACTTCTTCACAATGTCCTGCCTATTTTGTCTAAATAAAGAGAGGAAGAGTGTGGTTGTAGGAGCAAAGATTCCAATATATATTTAAAAGCTTGTGAGGAAATGTGACTACGGCTGTTACTCATTTGATGGTCATGTTCTTTTCATACTCCTTCTGAGTATGTTCATAATGAAGTTTTATTTTTTAATTCTTAATTTTATTTTTTATGTCCACACCTGACACATGTTGTCCAATCAGAGTTGCAGGTGTGAGGGCAAATCACAGCCACAGCTATGCCAAATCCAAGCCCTCTCTGCAACCTACACTACAGCTCTCAGCAATGCTGGATCCTTAACCCACTCAGTGAGGCCAGGAATTGAGCTGGCATCCTCATGGATACTATTTGGGATCTTAAACAACTTAACTAAAATGAGAACTCCCAATAGTGAAATTTTAATAGCACATTCCTCCTAAGACTATTGAAATATTCAGTGAGGCAATCATGCACAAATCTATTTGTTTGCCATTGTGTTCATTAACTGTGTGAAGATCAATATCAGAAATAGTGCTGGTCAATCAGGTCACTGACTTCTAAGAGACACCCCAATTCTTCAGTATCCCTCAGCTCTCAAACTTCATCTCAGATCTCAATTGTCTTTCTGTCAATGAATAGCCAGATCTGAGCCAACTTGGGGGATTAGATATAGACAAAATAGACAGAGGTGCATGAACTGAAGTAAACTTTATTTCTTGGCAAGAATATAAACATGCATTAAGACATATTCCAGAGGGGAACTTACCCCAGTGATAGGTTATGAGCTCAGAAACATACCTGAATAGTGTGAGAGCTCAGGTAAGTTAACATAAATTTTAGGTCACATTTTTGGTGCTTAATGGTGACCAGCTCATAATACTCTTTTTTTTTAATTTTCTGAATTTGATACTGGTTTATTTTGGATATTTATTCTGTCATAAAAATGATCAGTACAGTTTTTGGTGTCTATGTGATGCACAACAGTGTTCTTAGATATGAATGCATAATGAATTAGAATCCTTTTTGTTAAATCTATGAATGTGTGATATTAGCATCTTCAAGTTATAGAGGGACAACATGAGTACCAGGTGTAGACAGAGATAGATGGAAATAATGTTTATTTCTTTTTTATATATGATTATTTTTCTATTCTAGTTGATTTACAGTGTTCTGAATAAGGTTTGTTTCTTGGCAAGAAGATAAACTTGCATTAAGATAAATCCCACCAGGGAACTAACCCCAGTGATAGGAAATGAGCTCAGAAACTGACATTAAGTGTGTGAGAACTCAGGTAGGTTGACATAAATTTTAGGTAAGCTTTGGGGTCCTTTATAAACCACCACATAATATTGTTTTATTGAATTCATGAATTGAGATTGGTTTTTTGGGGATACAGGTCCTCTCATAAAAGATAACTTTTGCAATTTTTGGTGTTTATTTGATACAGGACAGTGTTCATCGACATTCATGCATGATGCATTAGAAGCCTCTTTATTAACTCAATGAAGGTGTGATATTGGCATCTTCATGTTATAGAGGCACAACTTGAGGCCAAGAGAGATTTAGCATCCCAATTCCTACAGCAGCAAGAAAGAGGTGGGACCAAAATCACAACACAGGGAATCTGGGTTCAGGTTCACACCGTTAGTCAGTCCTTGGTCACCTGTTCCCTTGAGGGTCAGTATCCTGAAGGAAGGGATCCTGTATGTTGTATTTATTCTTGTATGTCTAGTTAGTGACTTAGTGCCAGAAACATGGTTGATTAAAAAGAACAAAAGAAGGAATTCCCACTGTGGCTCAGTGGTAATTAACTGAACTAGTATCCAGGAGGATGCCAGATTGATCCCTGGCACCACTTAGTGGGTTGGTGCTCTGGCATTGCCATGAGCCCTGGTGGAGTTCACAGATGTGGCTAGGATATGGTGTTATTATGGCAGCAGTGTAGCCCTGCAGGTGAAGCTCTGATTTGACCCCAGGCTTGGAATTTCCACATGCCACAGGTGCAGCCCCACTCAAATAAATACAACAAAGGAAAAGAAAAAATAAGGAATTTACTGTTTTTTATTGAAAGGAATTATGTTGAGTGTTGAGGGTGTGTCAACTGCTTTGGCAACACTACGTGATAGAAGAAATGCAGGCAGTGTGGCCACAAGTGAAAATTCAGTGTCTCTGACATTTCCCACCCCCATCCTTCCACAGCAGACAGGAGAGGAGCATGAGGAGGGAGAAGCAGAGCAGCATCTCTGAGTTCCTCCTCCTGGGGCTCCCCTTCTGGCCAGAGTAGCAAGGCATGTCCTTTGCCCTGTTCCTGGGCATGTACCTGACCATGGTGCTGGGGAACCTACTCATCATCCTGCTAAGGCTAGACCCTCATCTACACACCCTCATGTACTTCTTCCTCAGCCACCTGGCCTTCACTGACATCATGTTTTCATCAGTCACAGCTCCAAAGATGCTCCTGAGCATGCAGACACAGAGTCACTCCACCTCATACACTGGGTGCAATTTTCAGGTGTATTTTTTCTTAATGTTTGGGTGTCTTGACAGCTTTCTTCTCACCTCAATGGCCTATGACAGGTACATGGCCATCTGTCACCTCTTCCACTATGTCATGATTATGAGTCAGAGTCTTTGCCTCCTCTTAGTAATCATGTCCTGGACACTATCCTCTGCCAGTGCCCTTTTGCACACCATCCTTCTAGCTTATCTCTCTTTCTGTGGAGACAACACATTCCCCCATTTTTTCTGTGATCTCTCCATCTTACCTAAGCTGTCCAGCTCAGATACCACAGTCAATGAGCTGTTCATCCTCACTGTAGGAGTGATGGTCATTGCCCTGCCATTCTTATGCATCTTAGTCTCTTTTGGGCACATTGGGGCCAGAATCCTTAGGGTCCCCTCCACCAAGGGCATCTGCAAAGCTGTCTACCTGTGGCTTTCACCTCTCCATGGTCTTTCTGTACTATGGAACAATTATCAGACTCTACTTTTTTTCCCTCATCCAGTAACTCTAATGACAAGGATGTTATTGTGGCTATATTGTAAATGCTGGTCATGCCCATGTTCAATCCTTTCATCTACAGTCTGAGAAATCAGGATATGAAAGGAGCTCTGGTAAATATACTCAGAAGAGCACTTTCATAATGATGAACCTTGTTTTTCCTATTAATTGCATGTAAGACCTATTCCACCCCCATCCCTGTTCCATCATTTCCTCTCTCATTAGCTGTTTCTTAGTGAATTTTGATGCAGTACTTTCTTCAGTCTGTCAGTTGGACACTGTTTTCTTCTCTTTAATTTTTTGTTAATTATGCAGAAAGGAAGTTCTTACAAACCACCTGCAAAACATTTTTGTGCCCCTTTTTCTCTGGCATACCTTGTACTAGAAATAATTAAAATTTCATGTAATCACAACTTTCAGGTTTTTTGGCTGGGTGTGGATAATTTACAGCTTTTATGTAGGAAATACTTTACCTTTCTCAAAATAACAAAAATATATCTTTGGCCCATGATTTTATTCTGTGTTTAATTCACTAATACCTTCGAAATTTATTTTTTGAGTTAAGAAGAAATCTAGTTTTAATTTTATTTATAATTCCTTTTTTAGTATTACTATGCTTTTATTTTGAAAGCAACTTCCTGTTACATTTTTTTCAGCCCTTTCTTTTAAGATTTAATTGAAACATGTCTTAGAGTTCCAGTTGTGGCTTAGCAGTTAAAGAAACTGGCTAGCATCCATGAGAACACAGGTTTGATCCCTGAAATATCTCAGTGGGTTAAGGATCTGGTGTTGTCATGAGCTGTGGTGTAGGTCACAGATTTAACTTGGATCCTGTGTTGTTCTGGCTCTGGTGTGGGCCAGTGGCTAGAGCTCCAGTTGGACCCTGGCGCAGGAAACTCAATATGACATGGTTGTGTCCCTAAAAAGACCAAAAATAAGTAAGTGAAAAGAAAAGGAGACATCCCTGAGGGCTAAGTGACTGAGAGAAGAAGTACATGAGGGTGTGGAGGTGAGGGTCTAGCCTGATAATCAGGTTCCCCAGCACCATGGTCAGGTACATTCACAGGAACAGGGCAAAGAACATACCCTGCTGCTCTGGCTGGATGGGGAACCCCAGGAACAGGAACTAATACATACTGATCTGGTTCCCCCTCCTCATGCTGGTAGGGCAGCTGAGGGGAGTAGTAGGGAAAGTTGAAGGGAAAATGTGGGATATCTTGGGATAGAAAAGTGATCAGGGTAGCCTAGCATAATGGAGAAGTTCCTTTGATTTAGGGAAGGGCTTCATTCATATTTTCATACATTTATTTTATGTATTTTGCTGGATAAATGAAGTTGTAGGATTTTCTTCAATCTGGTGCCAGTCTTTATAAATGATAATACTGACAGTATTATTAAATGCTGTCCTTCTGCACTGTTCTAATAGCATACATGTAGTAAATAATGCCAAAGTCTTAAAACATGAGCTAGGTAGTTAGTCTTTCTTTTTACTTTCCAGATAGCTGTGGCAGTCAGTTACTTAGTCACTGAGGTAAGAAGAGAAATTGAGATTCGGACACAAGCATTTTCATCCTGAGTTTTCTGTCTGGAAGACAAATTATTTGACATAAAAATGTTTTTGCCCTTCATAATTTTGTGTGTAATGATCTACTGAAGGCTGCATCCTCTGCTTCTTTCCACATTCCATGATTATTTCTAATTTGTTCATTTGTTATAGACCCCAGCGTCTATGAAAGATGACTAATGCACACACAACATAAATTTGTTGATTAAATAAAAGATGTCATATCCAATTCAATTCCTCATGACAGCCTCTTTAAGAAACTTTCATCAGGTCTTGGAAGTATAACCCTAATTATCCTGGGGTTCCATGTTATTTGTTGCATGACAACATGTTCAAAAAACACAACCTAAGAGCCAAATGCAATTTTTAAAAGGAATTCTAACCTTTTCATGGTCTCTAGTATAGCTTCAGGAATTAAACTAGGAAATTTAATGATGAGTAAAAAATTATAATCTCAAGATATGTGCATAGATCATAATATCAATAGTAAAAATTGATAATCCAAGTCAATATTTCTCAAAATTTCTATATGTTTTTAAAGGAGAAGTTAGGGATACACCATAGCCTATCAAAGCTTATTATAAAGCTAATTTGATTTCAACAAATAATATACTGTCACAAAAATAACCCCCTACAACAGTCTTGGAAAATATAGAGCCTAGACACAGACTGGTTGTAATGAGGACTTGACCTCACCCTCACTTTGTCAACTGGATTCAGAAGGCAACCATGTATCACCAGTCTTGGTTCCTCCACTCTGATCAGAGTGAAGGGAAGAGTGTATTATCAATGAAATCAATGCAGTAGGTGAACATTCTTGTCAAAGGGTAACTTTCAGTGACTAGAGCAAAGCAACCATCTGTTTCCTGAAAATGTTGGAACCAGATATCAGATTAGAATATCTATGAATTCTTTACCATTTGATCTCCCAGAAAGAGGTGAAAGATAGTTTGCTACTTAGTCCTAAAGGTGGGGGGCTTTCTTGGCAGAGTCTAGTACCTTGGACCTAAGGGATGACCCCAAAATCTTTATGGATTATAGAAAATGAGAACTGGGATACTGTCTCTAACTTTCTTAAGATTCTTTAGATTATTTGGGTCAATTTTTCTTGGGCAAGGACTTGCAGAATTATTGCCTGTGTAGTATGATTTTCAGATCAACAATTAATCCTCCATATATCTACCCAAACACCACCCTCAAAGGGCTGCTGGGTTCTTTCAGCAAGAGAAAACAAGATTTGAGGTCCCAACTATAGATTAGGTTTAAAAGTAAATATTCCTGGGAGAGCAAGCCCTGGGAGAGAATAGCTGGGAAGAGTTCAATATTTAGGGACCAGGTTTGGCTGGCCAAACAAGGGCTTTGACCACTTCAGTAAAAGTGAGGTTGGGGATTACATGCAGAATAAGGGCAGGGGCCATAGACATATTGAAAACAAATGCACTATCTTTCCAATTTGGCTGAATGACTGATATGTGGATTTATCATTAA
>CM052682.1:236723918-236735939 GCA_028533215.1 Babyrousa celebensis | reverse complement strand
TCTTCCATTGGTTTGTAAGTCTGTTTTGGTACCAGTACTACACTGTCTTGATGACTGTGACTTTGTAATAGTGCCTGAAGTCTGGGAGAGTGATGCTGCCTGCTTGGTTTTTGTTCCTCAGAATTTATTTGGCAAGTCTGGATCTTTTGTGGTTCCATATAAATTTTTGGATTGTTTGTTCTAGTTCTGTGAAAAATGTCATGGGTAATTTGATAGGGGTTGCATTGAATCTATAGATAGCTTTCAGTACTATGGCCATTCTTACATATTAATTTTCCCAATCCAAGAGCATGGAATATCCTTCCATTTCTTTGCATCTTCTTTAATTTCCTTGATGAATATTTTATAGTTCTTGGCATATAAGTCATTTACCTCCTTGGTCAGGTGTATTCCCACGTATTTGATTTTTTGGGGTACAATTTTAAAAGGTATTGTGTTTCTGTATTCCTTTTCTAACATTTCTTTGTTAGTATACAGAAATGGGATAGGTTTCTGAATGTTAATCTTATATCCTGCTACTTTGCTGAATTTGTTGATCAGTTCAAGTAGTTTTTGGGTTGAGTCTTTGGGTTTTCTATATTTAGTATCATGTCATCTGCATACAATGACAATTTTACCTTTTCTCTTCCAATTTGGATACATTCTATTTCTTTTATTTGTATAATTGCTGTGGCTAGGACTACCAATAATATATTGAACAACAGTGGGGAGAGTGGTCATCCTTGTCTTCTTCCAGATTTTAGTGAGAAGGCTTTCAGCTTTTCCCCATTTAGTATTATATTTGCTGTGGGTTTGTCATAAGTGGCTTTCATTATGTTAATGTATGTTCCCTCTATACCCACTTTGGTAAGAGTTTTGATCATGAATGGATGTTGGACTTTGTCAAATTCTTTTTCTGCATCTATTGAGCTGATCATGTGTTTTTTGACTTTTATTTTGTTAATGTGGTGTATGAAGGTGATTGATTTATGTATGTCGAACCATCCTTATGAACCTGGGATGAATCTGGCTTTTTATATGTTGTTGAACTCAGTTGGCTAAAATTTTGTTGAGTATTTTGCATCTATATTCATCAAAGATATTAGTCTATAGTTTTCTTTTTGGTGGTATCTTTGTCTGGTTTTGGAATTAAGGTTATGGTAGCATCATAGAATATCTTTGGGAGTGTTTCTTCTCCTTCAACCTTTTGGAAAAGTTGAAAGAGGATGGGTATAAGTTCCTCTTTGTGTTATTGGTAAAATATGCCTGTGAATCCATCTGGTCTTGGACTTTTATTTGTAGGTCGTGTTTTTATGACATATACAATTTCATTTCTTGTGTCTGTTTAGTTGATCTATTTCTTCTTGCTTCAATTTTGGCAGGCTATGAGTATCTATAAACTAGTCTATTTCTTCTAGGTTGTCAAATTAATTAGTGTACAATTTTTCATAGTATTCTCTCATTTTTTTTGTATTTCTGTAGTATCTGAGGTGACCCTCCTTTTTCATTTCTTTTTTTGTTTATTGTTTTTTTTTTCTCCTCTTTTTGGTGAGTCTAGCCAGAGGTTTGACAATTTTGTTTACCTTTTTGAATAACTAGCCCTTGGTTTGATTGATTTTTTCTATTCTTTTTTGAATCTACATTTTATTGATTTCCTCTTTGATCTTTATGATTTCCTTCCTTCTGCTGACTTTTTTGTAATATTCCTAATTATTTTATGTGGTGGGTTAATTTGTCAACTTGAGATTTTTATTCTTTTTTGAGGAAGGCCTCTACTGCTATGAATTTCCCTCTGAGTACTGCCTTTGTGGTATCCCATAGATTTTAAGTTGTTTTGTCATCATTATCATTTGTCTTGAGTTATTTTTTAATTTCCTTCTTGATTTCCTCTTTGACCCATTGGGTTTTTTTAGTAGCATGTTGTTTAGTCTTCATGTATTCAGGTTTTTCTCATTTCTTTTCCTGTGGTTGATTTCTGGTTTTATGCCATTGTGGTCAGAGAAGATACTTGAAATAATTTCTATCATCTTACATTTTTTGATTTTAGCTTTTTTCCCCTTATGTGCCCCATCCTTGAGAAAGTTCCATGTGCACTTGAGAAAAATTTGTATTCTAATTATTTTGGATGTAATGTCCTGACAATGACAATTAAGTGTAAATTTCTATTGTGTCCTTTTGGATCTCTGTTGCCTTATTGATTTTCTGTCTAGAGAATCTCTCCATTGATGTGAGTGGGGTGTTAATGTCTCCTACTATGATTGTTTTCCCATCACTTTCTACCTTAATGTCTGTTAGTATTTGTTGTATGTATTTGGGTGCTCCTATTTTAGGGGCATATATATATACAATTGTAATATCCTCTTCTTGAATGGATCTTTTAACCATTACATAATGTCCTCTTTTGTTTTTCTTTATGGCTTTTGATTTAAAATCTATTTTGTCTGATATGAGTATTGCAACTTCTGCTTTTCTGTCTGGTCCATTGGCAAAAAATAACATTCCCAATCACCTCACTTTCAATCTATATGTTTCCTTTGCCCTATGATGTGTTTCTTGTAGACAGCAGATTGAAGGATTTTGCTTTATTATCCAATCTGCCACTATTGGTTTTTTTTTTTGATTGGAGCATTCAGTCCATTGATATTTAAGTCATTATTGATAGATATGTATTCATTGCCATTTTAAACCCTTTTTTCCAGTTGATTCTATGTTTCTCTTTTCTTATTTTCTTTCTTTCTTTCTTTCTTTTTTTTTTTTTTGGTTGGATTGGATGGTTTCCATTTATTGTATTCTTGAGTATTTTTCTTTTCAGTTTTTGTGAATGTAATGTTCAGTATTGATTTGCGGTTGCCCGTTTTTTTAAGTATGTTAACCACTTCCTATATCTGCTTGCTTTAGCCTAATGGTCATATAGGCTCAAACATATCATTAAAATAAAAAAAAGGAATCCATATTTTATTACTTTCCTTGCCCACATTTTATGATTTTTGATGTTTTTTTTTTTAAACCTCTACATGTTTAGATCTGCATCCTGGGTCATTTAAGTAATTGCTTTCCAGTTGTGTTTTCCTAAATCCTAATTCTTCTTCTTTTCTTTTCTCTCTCTCTGTTTCTTTTTAATTTATAGAAACCTTTCCAGTATTTCATTTAGAATGGGTTTAATATTGCTGTACTCTTTTAGCTTGGAGAATTTTCTCCAACAAACAAACAAAAGAATTCCTTATTTCCCTTTCAATGTGAAATATTATTCTTGCTGGATAGATGTTCTAGGTTGCAATTTTTCTCCTTTCAGCACTTTAAATATATATTGCCACTCCCTTCTGTCCTGCAGTGTTTCTGTAGATAAATCAGCTGATAGCCTTACAGGGGATCCCTTATCATTAATTCTTTGCTTTTCTCTTGCTGCCTTTAGAATCCTCTCTTTAACATTTGTCCTTTTTAGTATGATATGTCTTAGTGAGAGACCATTTGGTTTCAACTTCTTTGGGGCCTACTGTGCTTTGTGTATGTTGATATCAGTATCTTTTAGATTTGGGAAGTTTTCAGTCATAATTTCTTCAAATATATTTTCAATCTCCTTTTCTTTTTCATCTTCTTCCTGAATTCCTATCATGCATAGATTGGCCTGATATTTATTATCCCATAAGTGTCTATTGCTTTCATGTATTTTCATTTTGTTTTCTGTCTGCTGTTCTGATTTAGTAATTTCCATTATTCTATCTTCATGTCACTAATTTGTTTCTCTGCATTATTCATTCTGGTCTTTATTGCCATTTGTTGAGTTTGCGTTTCTGCAAATGAATTTTCTAGTTTTTCATGCTGCTACTTCTATTTTCTAGTTCCTTTCTAAAGGAATCTGCATTACTGTTCATATCCTCTCCTAATTCCTTCAGTGTTCTCACTATCTCCCTTTTGAACTCAAAGTCTTTTGAATTATAGAGGTCTGTTTCATTCTTGACTGCTTTAGGTGAATTCTGTTGCTTTAACTGGTAAAAGTTTCTGAATTTCTTCATCTTGCTTGTGTTTTTTTTTTCTTTTTCTGTGAATTTGGGAAGCCAAACTGTAGTCTTGTACCTCTATTTCTATGCAAGAATATCCATTTTTTTGAGGGGGTTACTGTTTATTTTTGGTGTGTGAATTCAAATATTTTCACTCTTTTTCTTTGGTGTGAGCAGGCTGTTAGCCCCAGGATGCTCAGTGTGTTTTCAGGGAGAAGGAGGTAATGAGTAGGGCCAGAAGTCAATGCCTGGTCTTTGGGCTCTCAATAGCAGCAAGGTAACTGCAGGAAGGTGACACAGGCTACTCCTAGTTGCAGGGCCCTGGGAAGTGGTAATGAGCTCTAGGAGGATCTGCAAGGTGACCAGAGCATTTTGCACTATCAGCAGCAGTGTGTGTGAGTTCCTAGAGGGGTGAGAGCAACAACAGATAGTTTTGAATTGCATTGCCCTCCTTTGAGTTGATTGGAACTTCAGGTGGTGCCTGTTCAGGGACCCCTAGTGGGAGAGGGCCATGACTGTCTCTAGAGTCAGTGATAACTGTAGTGGTTTGCCCCTGCCAACTGTAGGCCATGCACAAAGCAACCAGTCTCACTTAGCCTGCATAGGAGTTGCTGCACAGGCTGTTCCTAGTTGCAGGGTCCTGGAAAGTGACAGAGATTTGGCATATGGGTACTGCCCTGACCATTCAGCAGTGGCAACAGCAGTGTCAATGTACTCCTAAGGGTGCAAGAGCACCTACAGGTGGCATTCAGTCACAGTGCAGTCTTCTATGATGCCTTGAAGTGAATGAGACTGCAAGTGGTGCCTGTTCACTGATCCCTAGTGGTGTCAGGCTACTGCTGCCTCTTCAGCCAGAGATAACTGCAGTGGTTTGCTCCCACAATCTGTAAATTATGCAAGGAGCACCTCATCCTTCTTAGCTCCCATAGAATGTGCTATGCAAGCTGCTCCTGGTTGCAGGTTCCTGGGAAGGGACAGTGATCACATATCTTGGCACTGCTCAGCATGTTTGGCTGTGGCAGCTGCAGGGAGTGTGTGCTCCTGGAGGAGTGAGATTACCATCAGGTGGTGTTCCATCACAATGGCCTTCTCTGAGATGCCCTCTGAAGTGTTTGGGGTTGAAGGTGATATTTGTTTGGATATCCCCAGCAGCTGTGAGCCAAGACCACCTCCAGAGTCAGGGATAACTGTGGTGGTTTGCTCCTACCACCTGCAGGTCCAGTCTGCCATGGGCTAGCAAGTGGCTTCTGGATGCAGGGTGCTGTGCCTAAGATTCCCAGTCTGGGGCAGGCCAGAGAGTGGCTTCCCATGGCCCAAGAGGCCTGGACAATGGTGAATGGCAAGTGGCTTCTGGCTGTGGAGGTGGCTGCACCAGGGACACTCCCCACTCTGAGAGCCCATGGGTGTGTGCAGGCTGAGGTGCAAGGAGTTTCCTATGGTGGACTGTCCCTCCTACTCTTGTCCTCCCCAACAATGGCACTTTGCCTCTCCTGTGGTTCTAGAACTTTTCCCTGGTTCCCTCTGCTGTGGTTTTCCACTACCAAGCCCTTAGTGTACTACTACCCCCACCTGCTATGCACTGTTCCTTAGCCCCTTAGGCAGTCTCCACACCACCATCCCCAGCCCGATCCTGGGGGCTGACCTCTGGAGCCTAAGTCTCAGCACCCAGCCTTCACCCAAGCATTTCAGGCTGTGGCATCTGCACCAGTGGTTCAGATGATCTGTGCACCTCTGACTCTGCTTTTCTGTTCTCAGACATGCTGTGCTTTTCTTGGTGTCTTTGAGGTCCCTCCCACTTGGCTGAACTTTCCATCAGTTAGGTGGCTTCCCAGGGTGTGGGTTCCTATTCTCCTTCACAGCTCACTTTTGGGAATGCTAGTCTCATCCTGATAACTTTTCTCTCTCCCTCTTTTTTTCTTTTGTTCTACCCAGTTATGTCAAGTGTTTCTAGCCCTTTTTGGAGGGTTAAGTTATTCTGCCAGCATTCAGTTGATATTCTATGTGAGTCATTTTACATGTAGATATGGTTTTTACTGATGTGTTTGTGGGAGAGGCTGAGCATAAGCTCTTATCCTCCATGATCTTGCCTGCACCCCAGTGTATGTTTATTTGTATATTTTTAACTATGTTATCTTTTACCTACTAAGAAATAAAAAGAAGGTAATGGGAAATAAAGCAAAATAGAATAAAATATAAAGTGAGCCTAACTATATTTTGAGTCAATACCATAATCAGACTAAAGGGGAAAATAAACAGTTCTTATTTAAATACCAAATTTTGTCTATAAACTCCTCTAACAATAATTGAAATACAGTAAGCATATTTTTTTGGTAAGCAATTTTTCGAGCTGAAATTATTTTTTTATTAACAGTGATTTCAGTTCAAGATTCTGAAATTACATGTTTTCAAAATATAGTAAATAAATAAATTTTTCCTGGAAAAGAGAATGACTCCCGAATGGGGGAAAGTTGTGATGTACATGGAAAAAGAGAGGCTAGAAAGAACTCTTTGGTGTCAAACTAGAATTGAAAATACCAACTTGAACTCATGGGTTATAATGTGCAGAATCAAATTCAAATTATATATCAACATCTGTGGTTCCCATCTCCCATTTTTTCTGTCCCACTCCTGAACCATTTCTTAGGGGTAACCATTCCTTTAGTTTGCTTGTTTCTAGTTTCTACATCCTGTGTTTCTTATATATATCCTTCCTGGCTGTATTCTCTGAAATAACTTTGAAACCTTGTAAGCAACAAACACATGTAATTCCAAATTTGATTTTTGAATATCAATATCTTCTAACAGGAACCAAAGTGACTTATAAAAATGACGGATTCTAGGCCTGGGGCCAGGGCAAGACAAGACCAGGGAAATTTGCTGAGCTTGAAAATTAAAAGTGCTCACTCAATCAAGGGGACACATAAGCCAGCTGGAAGGTCTCCCATTGGCCAAAGTTGGGATAATTAGAGCTTCAAAATTAATAACATCATTAATAGTTTATAACTCAGAGAATAAATAAGAAGTCATGAGTCCATGATGATATAAATAAATCAGTGAAAAAAAATGAATGAATGCGGAGAAAGGGGAATCCCTCTTTAGGAGATTACAGCCAATCAACATAGAGGAAATAATCAAATTATAAAATCATCATTTGGGAGATGGGATTAAGATGGCAGAACAGAAGGACTGGAGCTCAACTTCTCTCCTAAAAACAATGAAATTCACAACTAAAGACTGAGCAATTTACACCCAAATGGACCAGAAACCTTAAAAAAAGATATCCTACTCCAGAAGAAAAATAAGAGGCCACATCAAGAGGTAGGAGGGGTGATTTCATAATAAAAACAACCCCATATCTCCTGGGTGGGAAGCCCCACAGACTGGAAACTAACTGGTTCACAGAGACTCACCTACAGGAGTGAGAGTTCTGAGCCACACATCAAACTCTCACGTTTGGGGATCTGGCACAGGGAGAAAGAGCTCCTGGAGCATCTGGTGTTGAAGGCCAGTGAGGCTTGTGCACAGGAGCTCCATGGGACTGGGGGAAATAGAGACCCCATTCTTAAAAGGTGCACACAGATGTTCACGTGCACTGGGTCCTAGGGCAAAGCCAAGTCCCCATAGGAATCTGAGTCAAATCTGACTGCCGTTCTTGGAGGACATCCTGGGAAAACAGGGGTGAATGTGGCTTTTGATGGAAGGACATTGAAAGCAAAGCTCTTGGGAAGATGACATGATACTACAGCTAGAGAATCCTAAAGATGCTACCAGAAAATTATTAGAGCCCAACCACCAATTTGGCAAAGTCACAAGATACAAAATTAACACCCAGAAATCAATGGCAATTCTATACACTAACAATGAAAGAGCAGAAAGAGAAATTAGGGAGGCAGTCCTGTTTACCATCACATCCAAAATAATAAAATACCTACAAGTAAACCTACCTAAAGAGACAAAACACCTGTACTCTGAAAACTATAAGACACTGATGAAAGAAATCAAAGATGACACAAAGAGATGGAAAGACATACTATTCTTGTGGATTGGAAGAGTTAATATTATCAAAATGACTATACTACCCAAGGCAATCTACAGATTCAATGCAATCCCTTGCAAATTACCAAGAACATTTTTCACAGAACTCAAACAAAATATTTTAAAATTTGTTTGGAAACACAAAGACCCAGAAGAGCCAAAGACATCCTGAAAAAGAAAAATGGAGCTGGAGGAATCAGGCTTCTGGACTTCAGACTATACTACAAAACAACCATCATCAAAACCATATGGTACTAGCACAAAGACAGAAGCATAGATCAGTGGAATAGGATAGAAAGCTCAGAATAAAACCCACGCACCTATAGCCAACTAATCTATGACTAAAGAGGCAAGAATATACAATGGAGAAAGGAAAGCTGGTTCAATAAGGGGTGCTGGGAAAACTAGAGAGCCACATAGAAAAGATGAAATGAGAACACTCCCTAACACCATACACAAAAATAAATTCCAAATGGATTAAAGACCTAGATATAAAACCAGACACTATAAAAGTCTTAGAGGAAAACATAGGCCAAACACTCTCTGATATAAATGACAGCAACATCTTCTCAGATCCACCTCTTAGAGTATTGACAATAAAAACAAAAATAAACAAGTGGGACCTACTCAAACTTCAAAGATTCTGCACAGCAAAGGAAACCCTAAACAACATGAAAAGACAACCCGCAGAATGAGAGAAAATCTTTGCAAATGAATGACTGACAAGTGTTCAATCTCGAGAATTTATAAACACCTTCTGCAGCTCCATACCAAAAAAACAAAAAAACAAAAACCTATCAAAAATTGGGCAGAATATCTAAACAGACAGTTCACCAAAGAAGACATACAGATGGCCATGAAACACATGAAAAGATGTTCAACATCACTCCTTATTAGAGAGATGCCAATGAAAACCCCTATGTGGTACCACTTTACACCAGCCAGAATGGCCATCATCAAATAGTTTACAGACAATAAATGCTGGAGAGGGTGTGGAGAAAAAGGAACCCTATTACACTGTTGGGATTGTAATTGGTTCGACCATTGTGGAAAGCAGTATGGAGATTCCTCAGAAAACTAAAATGAACTACCATTTGATCCAGCAATCCCACTCCTGGGCATCTATCCAGAGAAAACCATGACTCACAAAGACACATTTACTCCAATGTTCATTGCAGCACTATTTGAAATAGCCAAGACATGGAAACAACCTAAATGTCCTTTGACAGAAGAGTGGATTAAGAAGATGTTGTATATATACACAACGGAATATTACTCAGCCATTAAACAGAATGAAATACTGGCATTTTCAGCAACATAGATGGACCTTGAAACTATCATGCTAAGTGAAGTCAGCCATACAATGAGACACCAACATCAAATGCTTTCACTGACATGTGGAATCTGAAAAAAGGACAGACTGAACTTCTTGGCAGAACAGATGCTGACTCACAGACATTGAAAAATGTATGGTCTCCAGAGGAGACATTTTCGGGAGTAGGGGTATGTGCTTGGGTTATGGGATGGGAATCCTGTGAAATTGGATTGTTATGGTCATTTTACAACTACAGATGTGATAAATTCATTTGAGTAATAAGAAGAAATAAAAAAAAATTAAAAAATAAAATCGCCATTTGGCCACCAAATTTGCAATAGTATTTACCATATATGAATCATCAATGGATGTTCAATATAGTGGGTGAAATTTTATTAAGGAAAGTGTTGTGGTTATATAGTCTCAAAATATCTATCAAAAGATACTTAGTTAATTACAAAGGCTAAAATAGTAAGTTACTATAGAGAAGCTGGCAAACACCCACCTTAACCAATTGATCAATGATAATATCACTAGTCATTGGAAAAATTTTTTTCTTTTTATGACTCCATCTGTTCATTGTAAATCCAAAGGCTAAGGGTAAAATAAGAGCTGCAGCTGCCAGTAACACCACAGTTACAAAAATCACAGGATCTGAGCCACATTTTCTGCCTACCATGCAACCTGTGGCAAAATCGCATCCTTAACCCAATGAGCAAGGCCAGAGTTCAAACCTGCATCCTGCTGGATACTAATCAGGTTTGTAACCTGATGAACAACAAAGGAAACACAAAGGAACACAAATTCTTAATGTAGCTGTGCAATTTTTGAAAATATCTGGAAATGTAAGGCTGATGTTTAGTATTAAATAAGAAACATTGGTAAAGCCCTTATCCTAGGATCCAAATGTTCATTAAAATTTTCAGCATTATGAAAGATAGTTTGTGGACTATTCTAGTACCAAGGCACTATACTAAGTTCTTTATTGAAATATAATTTGTAGGGCCTGCATAGCTCAGTCAGGAGAGCATCAGCCTTTTAATCTGAAGGTCCAAAGTTCAAATCCCTGTCCAGGCACTGTGTGAAATTAAATTTTCAAACAATAATATGTAGTTTCTGGTGTATTACATGATGATTTGACATTTTCATACATTATAAAATGATCACCATATTAATCTATTAACTCTGTTGCCATAAGCATTTACATTATTATTGATCTTATTCCTTATGCTGTATATTATATCCCATGGTTTCTTTATTTTATTACTGGAGTTTTGTTTCTCTTCATCCACATCACCTATTTCATCCCTCTCCCTCCGATACTGTCCCTTCTCACAACCACCATTTTCTTCTCTGTATTTATGAGTCTGTTTTCATTTTGTTTTGTTGATTTGTTGTTTTGAATTTTAGTCTCCAATTATAAGTTAGATACAGTGACATGTAATGTTGTCTCTCTGCCTTATTTCATAGAGCATAATACCTTCTAGGTCCACCCATGTTGTTGGAACATGGCCGTGAACTTGAGATGCCCCTGAATAGCTCACTTATGGCCACATTGTTGCCAAAGAAGGTGGAAAACATCTTTGTCCCCAGGATGGGATGGCACAGACAGTTTTTTTTTTTCACTGTTGGGCAATCACTTTCATTCTTTTGTGTGTGGATAACCAGTTTCTCAGCACCATTTATTGAAGAGACTCACTTTCCCTATTGCGTGTTTTTGGCTCCCTTGTCAAAGATCAGTTGATCATATATGAGTGGGTTTCTTTCTGGACTCCATATTCTCTTCCATTTTTTAATATGTGTATTTCAAAGGCAGTAATATACTGTGTTGATTTTTAAAGGTTAGAAGTATAGTTTGCAGTCAGGAAGTGTGATGACTACAGTTTTGTCCATTTTGCTCAAGACGGCTTTGTCTTCTATGGGTTTTTTGGTTTCATATGGATGGAATAAATGATGGTGATGGGGTGTGAGTTCCAACATATTTCAGCATCAGTGGTGTGTGGTCTCAAGATATGGTCCTACTCTGTTTGGTCCTTTCTGCAGTGGATGGAGTGACAGTTTCCATTATAGGTTCTCCAAAATTCAAAGGTATTCATAGCCTCTCCTGCTCCTCATGAGCAAGCAGATGATAGACGAATGTGTCACTGACATTAGAGATACCTTCTGGGACTGCTGTAGTTATTTCAGTCCCTTTGGTCCCCACACTGGATCCTTCTCAAGAGGGACACAAGAAATTGGGCAATTAACTCAGTCATCTTCTTCTCTAATCAGAAGCTTGGGGGTGTGTTCCCTGGTGTCTTATTCCTGTTGGTAAATTCAGATCTTCCCCCCTCATTGTTCTCCTTCTTGTAAATAGCTGTGGAAGTGTGAAACATCATCAGGAAATGGAAGCATAAGAGATGAGTCCTCAGGTCCAGCATAGATCAAAGGATGGTAGGGAACCATCCCTTGGCCCAGATGTGTGCAATGATATGAGGACCAGGAAGTAAAGGTACAGAAAATGTGTATTTATGTTGCTCATATAACCATGTGATTTTAGTGACTGATTCACACACTGAGATACATAGTGCCACCAGCCTCAAGTGGCCATAACATTAAAATTGATTATAATGACCTCAAATTAAAACTTGAGTTCTTCAGTTGCACTACCTATATTTCAAGTCTCCAGTAACCACATGAGACTGGTCCTGCTGT
>CM052682.1:236705912-236717821 GCA_028533215.1 Babyrousa celebensis | reverse complement strand
AAAATTTTCACGATATAATGTAAGGCTGATGTGTGGATTTAAAAGGTTATATATGTAAAGCCTTTAACACAGTGCCCATTGCATCGTACAGTCCCCAAAATATTCATATAATCCTCATGTAATTCAAAATATTATTATGAAGGTGGTTTGTGGACTATTCTGGCATCAAGTGATTTTAAATGGCCACCCATTTCTAGTGCTGATGAGTTTATAGGTTCCAGGTTAGGTCAGTGGGATGCAGCCAGGTTCCCAGGAGGAGATGGCAAGTCTCCACAATGCCATCTCAGTCCTGGAAATGACTGAGACCAGTTTGCTGAAGCTCATCTACTATTTCTACCAGAGTCAGCTCTCACAGTTTGGCTCAGTCTCCATGTAATAAATTATTCCAGCATGCTTATAAAAATATACTAGCAGAAAAGAGGGAACTTGCTTTTTCTGTGCACTACTGCAATCACAGACCTGAGCAGAGGGCTGGGTGCGGACTCAATGTTCAATAAATCATGATTTCATTAAACAGTAAGTGCCTACTTGCTTCTTTATCCCTAAGGTCTTTCTTGCTGGATGCTTTGGGGTGTGATGTTTGCCTAGATCCAGACTGGGATGAGCGAAGATGCATGCATTCATACGAGTGAGGAATTAATGAGAAGGTAGTTTAAAACTCATTGTTTTTTCAGAAATTTGCAGTGTGGAATGTATCCTTAACATTCATTCTGATATTCCTAACTGCCCTTTATCCCCAGCATACAAAGCACGATATGAGGCATGAGAACCAGACATGTGTGTCCAACTTCTTCCCCCAGGGGCACCCCATCCAGTCAGAGCAGCAGGCATGTTCTTTGTCCTGTTCCTGGGCATGTACGTGAGTGACCACAGTGCTGGGGAACCTGCTCACCATCCTATTCATCAGGCTGGACCCTCGCCTCCACACCCCCATGTACTTCTTCCTTAGCCGCTTGGCCCTCACAGATGTCTCCTTTTCATCTGTCACTGTCCCTAAGATGCTGCTGAACACATAGACCCAACGACAATCTATCATTTATGCAGGGTGCCTTTCACAGGTGTATTTCTTTATATTCTTTGGTTGCCTTGATGGCTTTCTTCTCACAGTGATGGCATATGACAGGTATGTGGCCGTGCATCACCCTCTCCACTACAGCAGTATCATGAGGGATGAGCTTGGTATTATCCTAGCGGCTGGTTGCTGGTTCTTCTCTTGTGCACAAACTCTGCTGCACACCATCCTCATGGACCAGTCATACTTCTGTGCAGGTACTGTCTCCTCCCTCTTCTTTTGTGATCTTGCTGCTGTGCTCAAATCCTCCTGCTAAGACATCTCCCTCAATGAGCTGCTCATCCTCACCGAGGGAGGACTGATCTTCACCCTGCCATTCGGTGGTATCTTGGGCTCCTATACCCGCATGGCAGCCATCATCCTGAAGGTCCTATCCTTCAAGAGAATCTTCAAAGCCTTGTCTACCTGTGGGTCTCGCCTCTTTCTAGTGTTTTCATATTATGGGACAATTGCAGGTGTTTCCTATTTTCCCTCATCAGGCAATGCCAAACACAAGGTATAATTGCTGCTTTGGTGTACATGGAAGTCACCCCCATGCTGAACCCCTTCATCTACAGCTTGAGGGATAAGGAGATGAAACATGCTCTTCAGAAAATTTTCAGAACCAAGGACACCACTTGGTGTCCTAAGTGCATTCTGTCTTCACAGTTACTCCTGGGGGCTGTAAAATATGTCTCCTTTAAAAGTTGGACTTAACCCTCCATGTCCATGTGCACTTATAAAGTAATATTTTTCTTCAAATTTCCATTTTTTAATTAAAAGCATTATTTAAAATAAATTTTATATCTTTAACATTCCCAGCTACATAGCACAGAGAACTCTACTCAATATTCTGTGATAACTCATCTGGTAAAAGAATCCTCAAAAGAATGGATGTGTGTATGTATGTAACTGAATCACTCTGCTGCACAGCAGAAACCACCATGACATTGCAAATCAACTACACTGGAACAAAACTTCAAAAAATGAAAAAAAAAGGAGTTCCCATTGTGGCACCCCAGAAACAAATCCCACTAGGAACCATGAGATTGTGGGTTCGATACCTGGTCTTGTTCAGTGAGTTAAGGATCCAGAGTTGCTGTGAGCTGTGGTGTAGGTGGCAGATGCAGCTCAGATCTGGCATTGCTGTGGCTCTGGCTTAGGCCCATGGCTACAGCTCCGATTGGACCTCTAGCCTGGGAAACTCCATGCACCATGGGTGCAGCACTCGGAGAAAAAAAAAAAAAAAAGACATACACATACAAAAAGCTTTCAACAGGCCCACTTGCCTTAAATAGAAAGTGACTGCATATGTGAGTATATAAAATACTGTATAAGATTAGAAAATTCCCAAAAGGTCTTTGGACATGACCAAAGGTATTTGTAGGTGCCTTGGCCTCTACCATGGCTGGGAGGGCGTATGAACTGGCTCTGATGATCTTAAAGCACAGAGACTCTGGGTTTTTTAGAACTTGATCCCCGCAGGAGATCAAGCTCATGGCTTTGAAGAGCCAATGCTGGAAGTCAACTGCATGAGGCAGACCCTGGCTTTTCTTGCTCTCCTGCCTCCACAAGCCTATGGCACATAGTCTGAGCCTGGTAACCTTTTTCTAAAAGAATGAACAGAGGAATGAATGAACATTTGTTGAATAAAGCTGAGCTGGATGATACATTTTTTTTTTAAGTTGGACTTGTCTTACCACCAACACCATTTTTCTCTCAACCTAATTTTACATTTCCTCTCATCTTTTTCTTCACCTGCTCTCTGAATTCTGTGTATTGTTTCTGCAGTAAAATTCCAAGCCCTCTGATGATGTTCACTGCAAGCCTGGGGAATTTTTTTTCCCCATATGCTGCAGATATGACTGTAAAAAAGAAAAAAACAAATTCAATTGGACATAAATGTAAGGGATTATTTCTGGGTTCTTCATTCTGTTCCATTGATCTATACATCTCTCTTTATGCCTGTATCACACTATCTTGAGTACTGTAGATTTGTAGTAAGTTTTGAATTAAGAACATATGAATCCTGACATTTTGTCTTTCAAGATTGTTTTTGTTAGTCTGGATTTCTTGAATTTCCTTATGTAGATAAAGATCAGCTTGTTAATTTCAGCAAAGAAGCCAGCTGGGATTTCAGTAGGAATTATGTTGAATATGTAGAACGGTTTGGGAAGTCTTGCCATCCTAACAATATGAAGTACCCTGAGCCATGAAAACAGGATGTATTTCCATTTATTTATACATTTAATTTCTTTCTACAATGCTTTGTGGCTTTCGGAGCAAGAATTTTGACCTTATTTTGATATATTTTTTCCTAAGCATGTTATTGTAAATAGGATTGTTTCCTTAACTTCATTCTTCCTTGCTAGTGGGTGATTTTTGTATACTGTATTTTCTATCCTTTGAACTTATTCATCAGTTCTAACAGTTTATTTTTGGATTCCTTAGTATTTTATATATTCCAAATCATCTGAAAACAGGTACAGTCTTGTTCCTTCCTTTCCAATCAGGATGCCTTTTATTTTATTTTCTTGGCTAAAATTGCCCTGGCTCTAACCTTCAGTAAATGTTGAGTAGAAGTGATATTGTTCCTGAACTTACAGGGGAAATCTAGACAGAGGGGACGATTGCACACATTGTGAATATTTAATGCCACTGAGCTGTGCATGTTAAAATGGTTAAAATGGTGTTTTACCACAATAAAAAACAAAACAGCACAATTTACCCTACAAGCAAAATAAAAGGATTATTGTGGGAGTTCCCACTGTGGCTCAGCAGTAACAAACACAACTAGTATCCATGACGATGTGGGTTCAATCCCAGGCCTCCCTCAGTGGGTTGAGGATCCATTGTTGCCATGACCTATGATGCAGGTTGCAGATGTGGCTCAGTTCCCATGTTACTGTTGCTGTGGCATAGGCAGGCGGCTGCTGCTCCAATGACACCCCTAGCCTGGGAGCTTCCATATGATGTAGGTATGGCTCTAAAAAGAAAAAAAGGTGGAAGAAGAGGATTAATTAATTTTAAAATGTAATATGGATCCCAAAAGAACTGAATATAAAATTGGAGAAGAAAGATTTAGAAAAGTAATGGAGACAAAGGCATTCAGTTTTAAATATTACCGACTTCAGATTCCAAGGGTCTATAGAGTAACAAGGGAAAATTAAAAGCTCTCACCTCCACAGGATTATTAAATCTTAAGAATTTCAAAGTCAAAAAGGAAATTCTGAAAGAAAGGGAAGTTTTCCTACAAAGGAACAGTAATCATATTCACATCAGACTTCTTAATAGTTATACGGGATATAAAAAGACAATGAGATCTTTTTAATGTACCAGGAAATACAGCTTTGAACCTAAAGTTTTATATCCAAAAAAGTTGCTATTCAAATGTAGAAATGTATTACAAATTTTCTTAGATATATAAAACCTCAGAAGTTTTGCCACACAAAGAATTCTGGAGGAGATACTCAAAGAAAAATTTTTGGGAAACACTGAAAGATGTATGGAAATTAAGGATGGTCAATTATCTTGATAAAGCCATTTTGTTTAAATGCTTAAACTAAAGGAAAATTATAATGTATATCCACTATAAACCAGAATTAAAATTTCTACACATCAGTATCAAAAGATAATCAATGCAATAAAAATGGGCAGATTCTTCATAAAAAGAAGATATGGAATGGCCAATAAGCACATGAAAATGTATCCACCTCATTAAGAATTGGAAAGATGAAAATTAAAATCACTATGAACTACCACTACATACACTCTAGAATGGCAAAAGTGTTAACTCTCAGAATTCTGTTTTGTGGAAACATTTTGCTTTCTGACTTATTTACCTGGAAACCAAAGTTCAGGAGAGTATAAGTGAATTCCACAGTCACAGAGCAGTTCATTTAGAGTGTGAGGGTTGGGACTGGCAATGAACCAAAGTTCTTCCCACAATAGATACTTTCGAGACTGGTATTCCCACTCCTACTTCCAGTCAGGATCTTGGGGGATTGTGGCAGAACCTACACGTAGATAACTTCCCTTTTCCTGGGTTTCTATTAAGTCTGGCTGACTCAGAATCTGGGACGGCCTACCTTCATCTCTCCTTCCTTGCTGCAGATGAGGGTCCCATGGCCCTGCCTTAAATGTAGGTAAAGATATTGTCTTTTTATCTTGTCATCAAATATGGCTTATCCATTCCTTACAAGTGAAAACTGAGACCATAAGAGCAAACCTCTGCCTTAACGTGATAAGCTCTTCCTGCCTGGCCCAGCTCAGACTGACAGTAAGTCTTTAGCCATATTTCCCCCTTCTCATCACTCAGTGGTGCATGCAAATAGTTCCAGGTATCCTGGTTTCAGCACCAAGTGTACTGCAGGTCTTAAACAGATTACAGCAGCAGTTTGAGATTATGGTATCTCATTCATAAAATAAAGGAGTTGTGTTGGATGGCTTAATATTCTTTCATGCTTAAAGGGCAGAGTGACTAGGTGTCTTTGATCCAGAGGATGATTTTATTGGGTCATGAATTTAACCCCTTGTCCTTGAAACCACAGTTTCATGAAATCTTCTGGACATATGGATGGAGTATGTCAGGTCAAGTTGGATGTTTTCAAGTATGAAAAAGCATGAGGTTTATGGAAACTTTTATGAAAGATTTTATTGGAATATAGTTGACTTACAAAGTTGTATTAATTTCAAGCATATAGCAAAGTATTCAGTTATGCATATATATATCCATACCTTTTCAGATTATTTTCCCAGGTAGGTTATTACGCAGGATTGACTAAATTTCCCTGTGCTATACAATAGGTCCTTGTTACCCATCTATTTTTATATGTATTAGTTTGTGTCTGTTGATCCCAACCCTGTAATTTATGCCTCCCACACAACATTTCCCCTTTGATAACCATGAGTTTGTTTTGAAATCTCTGAATCTGTTTCTGTTTTTTAATTTCTGTTATATCATTTTTATTAGATTCCACATATTAGCAGTCTCATATATTTGTCTTTCTCTGTCTGACTTACTTCATTTATAATGATGATTTCTATTTCCATCCATGTTGCTGCAAATGGTTTTATTTCATGCTTTTTATTCTTTTATTATTATTTTTATTTATTTATTTTATTTATTTATTTTATTTTACCACTGTACAGCAAGGGGATCAAGTTACCCTTACATGTATTTCATGCTTTTTAAAGTTTGAGTAACATTCCATTACATATATGTACTACATCTTTATCCAGTCTTCTGTTGATAGATATTTGGATTGCTTTCATGTCTTGGCTCTTGTAAGTAGGGCTTCAATGAACATTGGGGTGCATATATCTTTTTAAATTATGGTTTCCTCTGGATATATACCCAGGAGTGGGATTGCTGGATCATGTGGGAGTTCTATATTTAGTTTTTAAGGAACCTCCATACGTTCTCCATAGTGGTTGCACCAATTTACATTCCCACCAACAGTGTAGGAGGGTTCCCATTTCTCCACACCCTCGCCAGCATATATTGTTTGTAGACTTTTTGATGATGGCCATTCTGACTGGTTTGAAGTGATACTTCACTGTAGTTTTGCTTTGCATTTCTCTAAAATGAGTGATGTTGAGCATCTTTTCAAGTGCTTTTTGGCCATCTGTCTGCTTTGTTCAGAGAAATATTTATTTAGATCTTCTGAGCATTTTTTAATTGGAATTTTTTGAATAAATAAAGCTGTATGAGATGCTGCAATATACACCCCAGCTCAGACCCACCAGTTGAAACCAATGGACATATCTTTTCCCCAAAAGTCAATTGTCTTAAGTTTTACTAGTTTACTTGCCCACAGTATCAGAAGAATTCCAGGAATATTCATCCATTTTTGTAAATTTTTTAATCAAAATAAGTATACCTGCTTTTAAAATGGGCTGTAGGCTTCTAGTACACAATGAGACTCCTGACATTTAATTACCCTTAAGCAAGAAAAGTGAAAATGAGAATAAATATTGATTTATTTCTAATTCTTACTGAACAGGTGATATAATTGAATGATCACAACAAAAGATTTCACCATACTTCCTGCCCTCTGCTATGTCTTGCTAATCTATCCAGACCCTGGTACAGGTGGGGGTGAGGGAGGTAGAGATAGCAGACAGGAAAGAATCTGAGCCTCTCATAGTAAAATGTGCTAAAGTCATTAGCTTTGCAAGTAGAGACACTGGATCTAATCCCAACATTGGGCTGGACTGAAATGGGCTGACTCACATCAATCACACTCATAAAAAACAAAATGCATAAGCCAAAAACATCAATATGCTTATTTGCCATGGGAAATGTAATTTCCAGATTAAATGGATGTTTAAGTTCTCTAAGGTGATAGGTGTGTTAATTAACTTAATTACGATAATCATTTCAATGGTGTATTGTGTAATATGCACATATTACGTTGTCTACCTTAAACATATACAATTTTTGTCAATTATATCTTAATAAAATTGGAATAAATAAGTAAATACTCAGATGGTGCATTTTCTCCTTATTAAAAGTATGCATAAAGGAGTTCCCGCCATGGTGCAGTGGTTAACAAATCTGACTAGGAACCATGAGGTTGTGAGTTCGATCCCTGGCTTCACTCAGTGGGTTAAGGATCCAGCATCACCCTGAGCTGTGGTGTAGGTTGCAGACATGGCTCAGATACCATGTTGCTGTGGCTGTGGCATAGGCTGGTGGCTACAGCTCTGATTGGACTCCTAGCCTGGGAATCTCCATATGCCACAGATGCCACCCTAGAAAAGACAAATAGACAAAAAATAAAATAAAATAAATTAAAAAACTTAAAAAGTATGCATAAAGCTGAACTACAGTCAGAGTGTAGTTTGGTGATCATTGAAAAGGAGCATAGCAGAACTAAAACTTAGGATTTTGATGCAGACAAGTTTTACTTCAAATCCTGAAAGTGTGCATTTGGCAAGTTTTTTAACAGCTGAACCTTGGTTTCTAGATCTTTAAAAGAGAAATAAGCACAGCCCTGCTGCACAGGTTCTCACTTAGGAGAATCCAGTGCAGGTGCTCATGGCCAGTGCCCAGCCACTGTCAGCCATGATTATCAGTCTCACTTTTTCACTGAGTCAGAGGAAAGGCTATGGGTTGGGTTTCACGTCCAACACTACCTGGTTATGTGATTCTTGGTGTATTTCACAGTGGCTAGCTATGGAAACCAAAGATATTCAGGCCTCAAATCAAAAAGTCCTCTTCTCCGAACAACACTTGAAGCACACTGAATTAAAACTTGTGTAATTAAGTTAATTAACACATCTTTCCCCTTAGAGAATTGTAATTTGGGGAGCAACTCAAGGGTGTGATGCCTTCTGTTTAGGTTTGCAATATGTGAATCTAATAAATAAATATAAGAAGGTTCTGTTGGAGCAAGGAGGAGGTCAGGTATTGGAATATTCAGGCTAGAGTTTAGATTTTTTTTTAAATTCAAGGGGCCAGACGAAGCGATGACAAATTAAATGGATAAGCACCTGGAAGTGAGGGGCACCACGGCCATCAGAGGAAAAGCAGGAGTAATTCCCACCCATGTTGGGGGCACTTGGGGTAGTATTTTATACATGACCTACAGCCTTTTCTTTGGGAAAGGTGGGGACATTTGTAGTGCCTAGACAGAGTAAACTATGAGGAGATATTCTTGCTCTATAACATTTTTTTCCTCACACAGGATCAAGGGTATCTGATATTTGTTATCCAACTTACTTCTCAGAGTTGCCTTGCAGAGATTATTCCCTGATTTATTTGTGAGGACTCTGGGTCTCCCTAATTCTCCATATCCTTGTGGAGGGTCATTTGGATAAATTCAACCCATTACATCCATCATACTTTAAAAACAGTCTTTTAATTAAAAAGGTAAAAGATGCTGGTAAGAAGTTGAGTAAAACAGGGGTTCCTGTTGTGGTGCAGTGGAAATGAATCCAACTAGTATCCATGAGGAGATGGGTTCGATCCCTGGCCCTTCTCAGTGGGTCAGGGATCTGGAATTATCATGACCTGTGGTGTAGGTCACAGATGCAGCTTATATCCTGCGTTGCTGTGCCTGTGGTGTAGGCTGGCAGCTGTAGCACAGATTCAACCCCTAGCCAGGGAAGTTCCGCATGCCACAGGTATGGCCCTAAAAAGCAAAAAGAAAAAAAAAAATGAGTAAAGCTGAAGTGGGCACACTTTCCATCCACACTCACATCCCAGAAGGGAATACTGCTGACCTTTAACCTGTGATCTCTCAGGGTTCTTCAGCATGTATGTTTTCATTTTACAAAACTGGAATTATAAACCTACATGATGGTCTGACATTTTGCCTATTAGATATTATGTTATTGTTGAAACTGTTAGAGGGAAGGCATAACATATACACCCCCCTGTATAAATTAAATGATTAACAACAACCTACTGTATAGCACAGGAATACCTACCCAAGAGTCTGTGATAACCTCTCTGGAAAAAAGGAATGGATCTATGTATATGTGTGACTGATTCACTTGGCTGTACACGTGAATCTAACACAATATTTTAAATCAACTATACTCCAATAAAATTAAATTTAAAAATTTTTAATTATGTTAAATTGTATAATTATTTTATTTATATTTATTACATATCATATTAGCCAGGTTATTGTAATTTAAATTTTTTTAGTTTAAGTAAAATATTTTTCACTCAATTGCATTATTATTCAGTTAAAAAAAAAAAGGAACAGATACAGGTAGGACGATGTTCTCCACAACCCCAAAGCACACGTACACGGTACATGCCATGTTTCATTGGGACAGTTGAAACAGTTTGAAGGAGCCTTGGATGCCTGATGGAATGCTGACCTTTACCTATAACTTTATAAATAGTCTGATCCAAACTGTGTTTTAATTTTTGGCACTTTGGAATTTCCCTTTTATTTATATATTTATTTTGTCTTTTTGCCTTTTCTAGGGCCGCTCCCATGGCACATGGAGTCCTTAAGCTAGGGGTCTAATCAGAGCTGTAGCTGCCAGCATACACCAGAGCCACAGCAACACAGGATCCTAGCCACGTCTGCGACCTACACCACAGCTCATGGCAATGACGGATCCTTAACCCACTGAGCATGGCCAGGGCTTGAACCCATAACCTCATGGCTCCTAGTTGGATTTGTTAACCATTGAGCCACGAAGGGAACTCCATCCCTTTTATTTTTTGAACTCATTATTCCATTCTCCTTCCTCATTGGGTAATAGGAATTTCATACAATTTCATTTATATAGCATAGTATAATTTTATTATATTTTAAACAATAATATATTTATATTAACAAATATATCATTATATTATAATAATATAATAATATTATATTATTTTGCTTAGTGCACTTGTCCCTGAAAGTGACAGTAAGAGTTGGTCTTAAACAGAGACGCAAGGGGGACAGCTTCTCCTTAGCAGTGGTGACAGTAGGAAGATGTTAGTGATACCCATGCAATGAGGCCGAGGGTGGGGCCAGCTAGTTTTTCCAGGTGGTCCAGGTCTTGCTCTGCCCACTATCATATCTTCTCTTTTTTAATTTAATTTTACAGAACTAGAGTTGATTTACAATGCTGTGTTATTTCTGCTGCACAGCAAAGTACATGTATATAATTATAAATTTAAGTTTTACCAAAACAGAATCATCATTTTTTTTCTGGAAACAGGAATTCAGAATAGTTTCAACACAGCATTATTTTACCTTGTTGCTATTTATATTATAACAAAATGTATTTCATACAGAATTCCAGACATGGGCAGAAGAAATCAGACCAGCACCTATGAATTTCTTCTCATGGGCCTTTCAGAGCAGCCGGAGCAGCAGCATCTCCTGTTTGGGCTCTTCTTGGCCATATACCTGGTCACTATGCTGAGGAATCTGCTCTTCATCCTGGCCATTGGCTCTCACCCTCGTCTCCATAGCCCCACGTACCTCTTCCTGGCCAATCTGTCCTTCTCTGACATTGGTTTCATCTCTACAGTCATTCCCAAGATGTTAGATAACATTGGCTCACAAAGCAAACTGATTTCTTATGGGGGGGTGTCTGACACAACTCTACTTCTTTGGCCTCTTTGCAGATCTGGACAACTTTCTCCTGGCTGTGAGAGCACTCTCTTGCTATGTGGCATCAGTCACTACTCCATTATGCCATGACCATAAACTCCCAACACTGTTTCCTGTTGGCAGCTGGGTCAAGGCTGGCCACTACCTTCCATGCTCTGGTGCACACCCTCCTGGTGACCAGGTTTTCTTTCTGTGGCCCTGACGTCATCCCCCACTTCTTCTGTGATCTGGTGCCACTCCTGAAGTTGGCCTGCTCCAGTACTTATGTCAATGACCTGGTGCTCAGCCTTGTGGCAGGAACATTGTTAATCAGACCCTTTGCCTGCCTCCTTACATCATACTTTTCCATTGCATTGGCAGTCCTAAGAATTGATTCCCTGAAGGGTATTCAAAAGGCCTTCTCCAACTGCACCTCCCACCTCTCGGCGGTCTCTCTGTTCTATGGCACAGCCATTGGTGTCTATTTTTTGTCCTTCAGCATCCCCCTCAGTGGCAAAGGTCAGAGTCTCAGAGTACACAGTGGTCACCCCCATGCTGAACCCCTTCATCTACAGTCTGAGAAACAGGGACATGAAGGGGGCTCTGGGGAAAGTACTCAGAAGAAACACATTCTAACACTTTTTATTGGGAACCTAAGAGTCCTGACTCATAGACTCAGAGCTGAGAGTTGAAAATTGGTCTTCTCCCATCATGGCACATTGGAAACAAATCCAACTAGGAAGCATGAGTTTGTGGGTTCAATCCCTGGCCTTGCTCAGTGGGTTAAGGATCCAGCATTGCCA
>CM052682.1:236672586-236705412 GCA_028533215.1 Babyrousa celebensis | reverse complement strand
CCTCATTCTGGTCATTAAATGTTTTTGTGATCTTAGGAAGTGACTTCCATTCTCTGAGGGTCATGAATCCTCACAGGAGCAGAAGAAGTTACTCTTCCTACATTAGAGTGTTATTTTGGGGAATAAGTGAGAAAAACATACAAATTATTCAGCAAGAAGCCTGACACATAATTGGTACTCACTATAAAGGAGGTATTTTTATTATCTTGCTCCAAACTCCATGTTTGTGTCATGGAGATTCCTCTTTCACCCTTGTCTCCATCAGGACATTTAGAGGTCTGAGAAAATAGGTCCATCCAAAGGTTCCTTCTCAATCTTCAAGGTCACATTCTAAGCTCCTTTCTAGGGCTCATGGCCCAGCTGCCTCCTTCACAATGTCCTACCTGAATCAAGGATTCTTGTGGCTTCTACTCATCTTGTTCTCTTCCATTTTCTCTGTGAGGACTAACACAGTACATGTCAGGGAGTATCCATGACTCTATAAGTAGTCATCATTGTCCTCCTTGGTGGCCATGAACTGAAATAACAAGTGACCCAAGCAAGATCCTAGTCCTGTTATTATGTCCCAACTTATATTGCTTGCTTCATGACAGGCCAGTAAATTGAAAGACCATTTGTTGGGACAAGGAATAGCTATGTAATTTGAAAGCAAGCAGATGGAGAAGATGGTGTCCCAAAGAACCATCTTCCCTGAATTAGAATTCAGGCTTCTCTTTTCTTAAAGGTGGTTAGCACATGGGTGGTTTCTGCAAACTTCTTGGTGTTGGAATCTTTTCTTCTTACAGCTGTCCACATAGGTCAGGACACAATGCTCCTATAAACTTCCAAAGAGGCAAATGCTATTCTTAGTTCTTCAACTTTTTATGACCATATTAATGGGAAAGTGTTACACCATTAAATATCAGAGGTGTGTGAATGGGCGCTTCTATATATTTCAGGCTAGAGGTAAAATTCCTCACTTGCAAAACAATAGATATACAGAGGTGAAAGTAAAAGACACAAGTCCAATATGGAGTCAGATTTGTTATTTTATTTCAGTCTGAGGTGGACTTGCTCTCCTGTCCCTATATTTGAGCGATATTTTCCATCTTGAGTCCTTTTCAAGGCTATGTGGTTGGTAATCCTTACCTCTAACTTAACATCTAAAGAAATACTAAACTGGAAACCACCATCAAAAAGCCAAGCCACCTGAGGTAAGTAATTTATCCCTTAGCTATACTTTACACATTTATAAAATGAAGACATAAGATTTGCCTTGTGTACCAAGCAGTCCTAAAATATAATTACGGTTTTGAGAGGTAAAAGCATGTGAAAATCCTTTGTATGATGTATAAATAGGAGTCATAGATTTTTCTTAGAGGGAGTTAGCTAGGAATATTTTGGAGATAGGTAGCTGACAAAATAGAGTTTCTCTGGATATTTTAACTACTGAGGATGTATTTTCCATGCTGAGTGGTTAAAAGCATGGATCTTGGCCAGACAGACCTGTGTTGTGATTCCAAAGGATGCACTTAATTTTGTCTATCTTTTCACATTTAAATAATGTATACTTTTTTTCTTCTGGTTTAAATATGCATAAGAATATTTATTAGCACTACTGTGAAGATTTAATTCAAAAGTACTTGTGAAACACAGTGCCTGGAACTACTTATATTTGGTTGGAAGCCTGGATTGAGAAATTTTATAACAGGGGATTTGAAGTGACTCAAAACATGTGGGATGGTGCTAAGTACCCTGAAAGCACATGACATAGATTTAGTAATTTTTTTCATATGTAAGGAGTTTGATATTTTTTAAGAGGAAATGAATGACTGATACCTCTTATCTTGTACCTTTTCACATTTTCATCTTAGAAAATTACAGAGATGTAAAACTCTCTTGATCTAAAGATGTACATTTGAACAGAGAGACATCTCAATTCGTATTGATTCCTGTGTACTCAATATGGGAAAAAGCTGTTGTTCAGTAATTATTTACTGAATAAAGAGTAAATGTCTGTTGGCTTCATTGGGAATAAAACTAGTTTAATGTAAAGGTTTGATGTATTATTGAGGCCAGAATTGAAAAGACTAATTGATTCACCAACAATTAAGAGAAGTAAAGTGCAATGTAGCCAAAATTAAGACTTTTCATAGTACGAAGGACATGACAATAATATTATGGCATGTTTATTGACATTTCCCACTTTTTTTCATTTCCCAGCTGAGGCAAGAACAGAATGAGGAAGGAGAACCAGACCTGTGTATTTGAGTTTCTCCTCCTGGGGCTCCCAATCTGCCCAGAACAGCAGGGCATGTTCTTTGCCCTGTTCCTGGGCATGTATCTGACCACAGTGCTGGAGAAGCTGCTCATCATCCTGCTCATCAGGCTGGACCCTCAACTCCACATGACCATGTATTTCCTCCTCAGCCACTTTGCCCTCACAGACATCTCTTTTTTCTCTGTCTGTGTCCCAAAGATGCTGATGGGCATGCGCACTGAGTACAAATACATCCCCTATGCCAAGTGCATAACACAGATGTATTTTTTCATATTTGCTGACCTAGACAATTTCCTTCTAACCTCAATGGCCTATGACAGGTAGTCCATGATTTTATGTTCTCTGTAAAGTTTTATTTGTGCTGCATATTAAATTCCAGTTATAAGAGATATCATTCAGTATTTGTCTTTCTCCTTCTGACTTACTTTACTCAGTATGAGCATCTCTAGTTCAATGTATGTTGCTGCAAATGGTATTATTTTGTTCTTTTTTATGGCTGAGTAGTATTCCATTGTGCATATTCACCACATCCTCCTAATCCAATCATTAGTCAATGGACATTCGGGTTGTTTCCATGTCTTGGCTATTGTGAATACTGCTGCAATGAACATGCGGGAGCATGTGTCTTTTTAAGGAAAATTTTGCCTCACACCAGTCAGATGGCCATCATTTACTAAGTCCACAAATAAATTCTGGAGGGGGTTTAGAGAAAAGAGAACCCTCCTGTACCATTGTTGGGAATGGAAGCTCGTATAACCACTGTGGAGAACAGTATGAATGTACCATATAAAATTATACATAGAACTAAAATATGACCCAGCAATCCCACTCTTGGGGATATATCCTAACCATATTCTAACCATAACTACAATTTTCACTCTTCCCTAACTTCTACCAGAGCCATAAATTAATCTACCCTTGATCAAATTCTAATCCAACTGTAGAATTTTAGGAATGAACTCATGTATGTTTTGGTGCTGCTTAGTATCCTGAGAGATGGAATATGTAGCCTAAAAGGGATATTTTCCTCACCCATTTTTTCCATTATTTGTCATTAGAGGTTCTGAGGATGCTCTCTTGGGGTTAAGGTGAGCAGGAGCAGTCTCACTGGTTATGAAGAACCTTAAAAGAGCAAAAATTGGGAGATGAGTGAGGCCATAAAGCTCCTACCTGGTGTATCTGGGAATGAGCCTCTTAGAAGTGCAAGTGGTGGGAGTTCCCTTATGGTGAAGTGGGTTAAGGATCTGGGGTTGTCACTGTAAAGGTAGAGGTTGGACCCCTGTCATGGGAAGTTGCATATGCAGCAGAGGTGGCAAAAAATAAAATAAAATTAAAGTAAAAAAGGAAAACAAAAAGTAGAAAAGAACAAATGACAAGTAAACCAAGTATTGCACCTGATAATAAGCAGAAATGTATGTTTTTTGAACATTGAGGAACCTAAGGCAGTTTGACAGCAAATTAATCTTGGTTCTGTTGCTAGGTCTAGATTACTCAAGTTTCCTGCCTCCTGCCTGTAAGCTTCAGTTTCTCATCCTTTGCAGCCCCTCAAAAAATTTAAGACACCCAGACAGAGGAACATCCATCTTTACCCACAGCAAGAGAGGCCAGGAAGGGTGTCCTCATTTCTTCAGGGTCAGTCCTAGCCAGCCTGCTGTGACCTCTTACCCAAGCACATGCTACAGACAGAAGCACTGGCTCCAGGTACTTCTCCATATCTTCTTGACCTCTTTATTGTGGAGGCTGTAGATGAGTGGGTTGAGGGCTGGGGTGACAAGAGTGCAGAACAGAGATGCCATCTTGTCACTGTCCAGGGCATAGCTGGAGCTGGGATGCGGGTACATGAAAATGAGTATCCAGTACATCATGGCCATAGCTGTGAGGTGGGATCCCTTGACCGAGCCCATGCACATCACAGTGCCAGCAATGAAGTCATATGACATGGCAATAGTCAGCACCATGGCTGTCTGGATGAAGCCACAGATAGCAAAGAGCAGGGGTTCATTCAGACTGGTGTCATTTCAGGAGATGGCCAGCAGTGGAGGGATATTGCAGAAGAAGCTTTTCACCTCCTGGGAGCCACAGAAGCTCAGGCAGAAGGTGAAGGTCACATGGACCATGGCACTCACTGCCTGCCCAGTCCAGATGCTCCCAGAAAGCTCAGGCACAGACACCAAGATATGGCCATGGTGTAGAGAAGAGGGTTTCCAATGGCCACATTGCAGTCATAGGCCATAGCTGTCAATAGGCAACACTTGGCATCCACCAGCCCTGCAAACACAAACATCTGGAGGACACAGGCTGCTTAGGAAATGGTGGTGAGGGGCAGCAGCACCTTGGGGCCAATGGCTGAGGAATAGCAGGCATTCAGCAGGGAGAATTTGGCCAGGGAGAAGTACATGGGTGTGTGGCACTGGGCACCCATGCAAGTCAGAAGCATCATGCCCACATTTCCCAGCAGGCTTACCAGGTAGATGGGCAGGAAGACCAGGAATATGGTGATGTGTAGGTCCCAACAATCTGTGATGCCCAGATGGATGAATTCAGCAGGGGCATCCCTGGTATATGTGAAGTTCTCTGGCCTCATCCTGCTGAACAGAAACTGAGGAAAGCAGAGGGAGGTAAGGGAAATGTCATGACAATAATGGGGAGAAAGCATTTTGTACTGGTATCAGGACTTGGGTGTTAGTCCTACCTGGTAACAAAATTGCTGTGTGACCTTGGACAAGCCATATCACCTCTCAGAACCTTTGTTTCTAATGCTAAGAAGTCACTTACATTTAACCTTCATGAGGGAGGAAATCTTTCCTATCTTAATCAATTTAATATACACAGAACTTAGAACAGAGCCTGGGACATAGTAAGTGCTCAATTGTTTGATTGAACTTTGCTTTATTGAATTTGGCTTTATCATGCTTTACAGATGGTGCTTGTTTTTTAACAAATTAAAGGTGTGTGGTACCATTTTTCTTTTTTTATATTTAAAAAAGTTTTATTGAAGTATAGTTGATTTCTGCTACACAACAATGTGATTCAGTTTTACCTATACACACATCCATTCTTTTTTCAGATTTTCTTTTCCCATACAGATTATCACAGAATACTTGATAGAGTTCCCTGTGCTGTATAGGTCCCAATAGGTGTGTCACCATCATTCCAACAGTGTTTGCTTACTTTGAGTCTCCGTGTCACATTTTTGTAATTCTCATAGTGTTTCACACTTTTTCATTATTATTAACTTTGTTATTGGTGATTTGTGATCTCTGATGAACCACCTTCATTGGTTCCCTGAAGGCTGAGATGATGGCTAGTTTGTTTGTTTGTTTGATTTGTTCTTTGTTTTTGTTTTTAGCAATGAAGTATTTTATTTATTTATTTATTTGCTTTTTATTCCACATCCACAGCATATGGATGTTCTCAGGCCGGGGGTTGAATTGGAGCTATAGCTACCAGCCTAAGATACAACCACATCAGATCTGAGCAGCATCTGTGACCTACATCATATCTCACAGCAATGCTTGATCCTTAACCCACTGAGAAAGGCCAGGGATCAAACCCACAACGTCATGGTTCCTAGTGGATTCGTTTCTGCTTTCCCATTACAGGAACTCCAGCAAGTAGTATTTTAAAGTTAAGGTACACACATCACTATTTTTAGGGATAATATTCTTGCATACTTAATAGACTGCAGTATAGCATTAAGGTAATTTTATATGCAATGGGAAACCAAACATTGGTGTGAGTCACTTTATTGCTATATTGCCTTTGTCTGGAACTAAACCCACATCTGCTTGAATTTGTTAAATGAATGAATGGTGAATAGGGTAGTAGTTAGTGTCTAAGCCAAAAATTGAAACCCTCCTGATTCTTTTTTTTTTTTTTACTTTTGCAGCAAATGTGTGGCATATAGAAGTTCCCTGGCTAGAGGGTGAGTCTGAGCTGCAGCCAAGACCTATGCCACAGCCATGGCAACACCAGATCCAAACCGCATTTATTACCTATGCCTCATCTGTGGCAATGCTGGATCCTTAATCCACTGAGCGAGGCCAGGTATCCAACCTGCATTCTCACTGAGACTATATTGGGTCCTTATAATGCTGAGCCACAAGGGGAACTGCCAAACTTCATTATTCTATGTGCCTTCTCCTCTCCAGTTTCCCAAGGAAGAAAATAAACAATGGAATGGGCAGAGTCTCCTGAAAAGGTAACTAGCTATGGGTCTTGAAGTTGGCTGGGAGGACATATTCCCATTGGAGTAAGAGCTGTGAAGGGATAGTGCAGCAGTGGTTGGCATCTGGAGGAGACAGCCAGGAGGGGAAATAATAGATTTGAAAATATTCCAGTACTGGACTCTTTTTCTTTCCAAGCCTCAATTTTCTCATGTGTTTAATGGGAAAAAAAGCTACAAGGATATGATGAGATCATGCATGTAAAGCATCTCACACAAAGCATGGCACATAGCAGGCTTTTAATTGTCAGTTAATTGAATGAATTGAGCTAGATGTCTTGCCTTGATCCTGGAAGGAAGCAACTTTATGGCAACCAGAGGTACTGTGGTTTCCAGAAAATATAACATTGCTTCCCACTCCTATGCATTTTCACTTGTTCCTTTTGCTTAGAAACCATTTCCTCCTTTTGTGTTTAAAAAAAAAATAAAACTATCTTGGAAGTAAAGCCTTCCTTCAAGTGCCTCAGAGGAAAGTAAACTTCTCCCTTAAGTGTGCTGGCTGCACTGGAGCCTATGTCTATCACAGTGTTTCCTTATTCTATTGAACATATTACTTATGTGACTATCTGTCCTGTGGGCTTTGAGATCTTTTGTTCAATATTCATTCAACAAACATTTATTGAGTCCTTGTCTGTGCTAAGTATGGCCCTGTGATTCATTTTTGTCCCTCCAGGGTCTGGTATGTAATCAGTGCTCATAAATAGTAGTCAAATATATGAAACTGAAAAGAATGTGAATTTTAATAGCATGCAGACTTGGCTTTAAGTCTGGGTTCCACCACCTTGTGGCGTCTAACTTAGGGCAGGTCACTTCACCATCCACAGGCTGTTTTCTCATTGTAAAGTGTAAAGTGGGAGATGTAATATCTCTGTTGGAGGCGAGAAATGTGCAGCACCTGGAACTGAGTAAATGCTCTTTGTACTTAAGAGGAGTTTAGGAGTTCCTTGGTGGCTCAGCAGGTTAAGAACCTGGTCTCATCACTACTGTAGCTCAGGTCACTGCTGTGGCATAGGTTGGACCCCTGGCTTGGGAACTTCCACATGATGTGATTGTGGACAAATGGACTAGTTTAAAAGTTTGGGACCTTACCTGTGGTTGGTGAAGATGATGAAGAGCTTCCTACAGAGCATTATTTGGATAAAAATTGTGATTATATTGAGTTCCCATCTTGGCTTACAGGCAACAAACCCAAATAGTATCCATGAGGACTTAGGTTTGATCCCTGGCATCACTAAATGTGTTAAGGATCTGGCCTTTCCTTGAGCTGTGGTGCATGTCACAAACAGTTTGGATCACCTGTTGCTGTGGCTGTGGTGTAGGCTGGCCACCATAGCTCTGATTCAAACCCTAGCCTGGGAACTTCCATAAGTGCAGGCCTAAAAATAGACCAAAAATTGATTATATAACATGTTAGTGAGTTTGTGCTGGTAGAATGTAAAATGATTTACCTACAACCATTTATATGCTATGTCTTTGACTGCTTGGTTTGATGTCAGGAAGTACCATAGACTGGGTTGCTTAAGAAACAGACATTTATTTCTTGCAGTTCTGGAGGCTAGGAATCCCAATATCTGGGTGTCAGCCTGGTTGAATTCTGGCAAGGGCCCAATTTCAGACTTGCTGATGGCTGCCTCCTTACTTTATCTCATATAGTAGAGAGAGACAGAGCAGGTTGTCTAGATTCTTCTTCTATGGGCACTAATTCCATCATGAGAACCCCACCCTTCTGACCATATCTAAACCTGATTACCTTCCAAAGGCCCCTCTTCCAGGTACCATTGCATTTGGTGTTAGGGCTTCAACATAGGAATTTTGGGGGGTGGATACACATTCTCCTCCTTGGTGGGGTTCACAGCTAGAGGTCAGACAGTGTCTGGGGGTAGAAAGCTGTGGACCTCCAGCTCCACCCAACCACACATTCTCCATGAATGAAAGCTTGCCAGCTGAAGTTCTGCATCCAGAACCCAGGTGATAACAAAGCCCTTGTGTGCGTTCATATATTCACATGGAAGCAAACATTACTTACCATCACAAATCAGGAGCATCTGTAAAATGTGGACCATGAGACTTCAAGACTTTGAAATTGCTTTGAAATTTTGGGATGCAAGGATCCCAAAACTTTACTTAAGCAGTTACTATGGAGTGTGTGTGTGTATGTGTGTGTGTGTGCACAAAACATAGAGTGAACTCTCCATTAATTTCTCTCTGATGCCTTAGTGCCCATGAGGAGTAATCCTGACATTAAGGGACATTTGTTTCATTCCTTGAAGGAATGAAGATGGAATTCAAAGGAAGGAATGAGATAAGATACACAGCTATGAAGGTGTGGAGTTGGGACTTGAACTCAGATCTGACTCCAAATCCAAGTTTCTTTGTCTCTAGGCAGAAACCCTAATTAGATCTCTTAAAAGATGACCAAATTAGTGTTGCTACTGTCTTGCCTCAGTCCTCTCATCTTTAGATGAAGCACATTGGGCCAAATCAGGGGTTATCAGTCTACTCTCTGGACCTCTGTCACTGGAATTACTGGTGGAGCTTTGTGAAAAACTGTATGGCTTTACACAATGATCAGAAACTGATTCAGGGCTCAGAAATTTGTACTTCTAAGAAAATATTCCAGGTGACTATAATATGTAGCTTGATTTGGAAGAAACCCCTGAGTGTCCAGAGCTTCTCAAATATTCTTTCTTTTTTCTTTTCTCTTCTTTTCTTTTCTTTTTTATTTTCCTTCCATTCCCTTCCTTCCCTTCCCTTCCCTTCCCTTCCCTTCCCTTCCCTTTCCTTTCCTTTCCTTTCTTCTTTTTTTTTATCTTTTGTCCTTCTAGGGCCTCAAATGCAGCATATAGAGGTTCCCAGGCTAGGATTTAATTGGAGCTCTTGATGTAGGCCTACACCAGAGACACAGCAATGCCAAATCCAAGACACATCTGTGGCCTACACAGCAGCTTGTGGCAACACCTGATCCTCAACCCACTAGGCAAGGCCAGGGATCAAATCCACAACCTCATGGTTCCTGGTCAGATTAATTTTTGCAGCACCATGATGGGAACTCCAGAGCTTCTCAATCTTTAATGCACCTAGGTAGTTAAATGTAGGTTCTGCCTCATAAGGATGGGGAGGGGCCTGAGATTCTGCATTTCTAACAGACTCCCAGGAGATGCTGATGCTGCTGGTTTGGGTACCATACTTGGGGTATCAAGAGCCTAGGTCATATTGGATGGCATTCCAGGACAAATATTTTTCCTCTTTTTTTTCTTTTTAAGTTTGCACATGCATCATATGGGAAATTCCCAGGCTAGGGGTTGAATTGGAGTTGTAGCCGCTGACCTACACTGCATTCACAGTAACACCAATATGAGCTGCATCTGTGACCTGTGTTGCAGCTCATGGCAATGCTGGATCCTTAACCACTGAATGAGGCCAGGGATCAAACCCCCATCCTCATGGGTTATTAACCTACCAATCCACAATGGGAAATCCCCCAACTCTGACATCTTAAGATTCTAGCTTGCTGGAGGGTTCTCAGCTCCTCCTGCTAGCTCCTCTCTCTCTCTGCTGATGACTTGGTTTTGACTCTTCCTCTCTTCCCAGGCCCCATTATACTCATGCACATTTTTAGTCTAGTGAGGCTGGACTCCTGGTATTTATAAGGATGTGGCCTCATTTCCTAAGGAGCCCCTGTTCTTATCTCATTCCTCCTTGGCACACAGACATTTTATGTGTCTCAGGCTTCTGTCACTGTGATGGTGCAGTGTTAGGGGAATGGTAGGACATAACTAGAATCTGGAGGTGGGTAATGAGTTCTTCCCACAGAGTAGGTTCTGTCCTGCCATGGGGTGATGATGGGAGGGGTAGGTGGCAGGGACATGCCCCACCACAGACATAGGAACCGGGGGACTTGTATTCTCCTTGGACCCTGAGGGAATGGTCTCTATTTGCCTTCCAACTCCTCTTCCCATCTCTGCTGTCCTGAACTCCACAGAGACTCCCTCTCCACAAACTTTGAGGACTCCATAAAGGTGGTGGCAGGGGAATGCCCAGGATGATGCATGTTTTGGAGCCTGGGGAGATTTAAAAAGTATGGCTGAGTGGGTCCCCAGGCTCTGTGTGGTGAGGACAGTCATGCTGGTTGTTTAGAGGCATCCTCTGGGCTCCTTTTCCCCACCCATTCTCCCCACCCCCACCCCAGTCTCCAATCCATTCTTGGGACTCCATAAATTTCTTATGCTTTATGACCTTTTACTCAACACAAATTCTTCCTTTGGGTCTCCTAACACTTCACATTTTCCTCTTGCCTGGAATGCCCAGCCTCTTCCTTTTTTTTCTTTTTTTTTGTATTTTTAGGACTGCATCCATGGTATATGTGGCATATGGAAGTTCCCAGGCCAGGGGTCTTATCTGAGTTGTACCTGCCAGCCTGAACCACAGCCACAGCAATGCTGGATCCTTAATCCACTGAACAAGGCCAGGGACTGAACTTGGATCCTTATAGATACTAGTCAGTTTTGTAACCTGCTGAGCTACAGTGGGAACAACAACGTTGTGTTAATTTCTACTCTAGAGCAAAGTGATTCAGTTATACATATATACACATTTTTTTTCAAAAGTTTCTCACAGGATATTGAAAATAGTTCCCTGTGCTATACAGTAGGACCTTGTTCTTTATCTATTTTATATGTAATTGTTTGCATCTGCTAATCCCAAAGTCCCAATCCATCTCTCCTCTACCCACTTTCCCCTTGGCAACCAAAAGTCTGTTCCCTATGTATCTGATTCTGTTTCTGTTTTGTAGACAAGTTTATTTACGTCATATTTTAAGTTCCACATATAAGTGATATCATAGGGTTTTTGTCTTTCTCTTTAAGACTACTATTGATCCATTTGATATTACCAGTACTAATCTAGAAACTTGGCCTGGGGCACACACAATTAATAACATTAGATATGAATATTATTTTTATGTAAATCACAGTATGCAGATGACCCATCAATCTGCTGATGGGGGGAGTTCATTGGTGGTTCATCATATTAAGCAACTGGCATTGTCACCCTTGTGGCATATTCCTGGCATGTGGCCCTAAAAAAAAAAAAAAAGGGATGGTCTGGACAATATTATCACTGTATTACAAGGAGGTGCTTCTGCAATTTTCCAGAGTGTTGTGTGTTCATACCTGATGAGACTATGAATGTATCATTTTTTTAGATCACATGAGGGCACATGTGACTATCCTGAGTCCCCAGCCTAGGGGACTTAATAAGTGATTCAGATCATAGGCTCATGGTGCAAAAATTTGTTACTTATTTTGGAAATCATTATCCTAAACTGTGGTTTTTCTTGCAGGAACTTTCACTGTTGCTGTGATGCCTGTCTCCAAATGCAGCCAGTTAGGCACCAGACAAGCCACCTCCAAGCAAATGACACCCATTTCTGACCATTCAGGCAATTGCAGAAGAGGGAGACATGTGAGATCATAGGAGCTGGTCACCAGATTGTTGTTGTCACCAAGCCAAATTTCAGTCTGTTCGCCTGTGGGCAGTAAAGCCTCTCCTCACACTGGGTTGTGGTGGAGGAAAGGGCAATATTTATTGCAGGGCACCAAGGTGGCTGATGCTCAAAAAACTGAGTGAATGTGGAGTTTCCATCATGCTTCAGAGGAAATTAGTCTGACTAGTAGCCATGAGGATGCAATTTTGCTCCCTGGCCTCACTCAGTGTGTTAAGGATCTGGTGTTGCCCTGAGCTGTGGTGTAGATTGCAGACACAGCTTGAATTCTGCATTGCTGTGCCTGTGGCATAGGCCAGAGGCTACAGGTCCCATTCAATCCCTAGTCCAGGAACTTCCACATTCCATGGGTATGACCCTAAAAACAAAACAAACAAAACCTGATGGCTTTTATGGAAAGGTTTTTAAAGACAAAGGGAGAGGGTTGCAAGTATAGGACCAGCTGGCAGACATTCCTCTGATTGATTGGTGGTGAGGTAATCAGGAGTCAACATCATCAGCCTTCAGTTTCAGCCTGGTCCAGTTGCTTGTGATTTGCAAGCAGTTAACTTTTCCCACCTGGTAGGAGTTTTAGTGTCTGCCAAACAGCTCAAAGGATATGGCTGAGAATATTACCTGTAGCACTTTAGGAGGAACTAAAAGTCCTTGACTTTGTTTCATGGCTAAACTTTTCTTTCTTTGTCTGGCTTGATTGTTTCCCTTTCTTTCTGTATTTTTTCACTGCTCTGCTTAAATGTGTTCTTTGGAACTCAGGAAAGCCCTAGGAGGCTAATGTTTGTCTATAAACCAGCAGCAGGCTGAGGACATGTGGTGGAGCAGGGGAGGGGAGGGAGAGTTATTTCCCAGGAAAACCCCCTGGAGTCCTGTTCAGTTTAACCCTGAGATGTCAGAGAGGACAGAGAAGAGGTGACTGCTGATTGACCTGCAAGTTGGACTTGGGTGATTGGAGGCACTTTGACCCCACCTGTGTCTGAAATGTACACTCTGCCCTCAGTTCCCAGGCTGGGAGCCATTTTTGAGGAGGCAGCCTTGAAGGAACAGTGTGTTGCTGAGTCTCTCTGGACAATATGAATTTATGGGCCCACTGAAGGCCTCTGTAAAAGCTTTCAAGATCCTGGCCAATGAGAGTGGAGAGCTGCTTTTGGCTACCATGACAAGTCTTGTAAGTAAATTTCCTTGCTTATTAAAACTGCCTCCTACCATTCTGGGGTGGGGGAATGGTGGCTGGCTTTTTTTTCAGGGGCATGTTTGTGAACAGAGAGGTGGGTTTTATACCCCTCTCCTCCATGGCAACTGAATTGCACTTTATGTGAATGGAGGGGCTTGTGTTTGGGGGTCTTTCCTGTACTCTTTATCATTCATAAGCATCTTCTCTAAGGTATTTTTCCCCTAACCAGGTTTTGGCATTTGTTTATTGTGGGCCAGAACTTATACTACATTTAACAGAAAAGTTTTAGCAGTCATGTGCTTTTTCAGATGGTTTCTGCTCTTTGGTTATTATGAATAGTGCTGCTATGAACATTCATGTACAAGCTTTTATGTGGACATAGGTTTTCTTAGTTATATTCCTAGGAGTGGAATTTCTGGGTGGTATGTTAATTCTATGTTTGAACTTTTTGAGAAACTGCCTTCATTTTCCAAATTGGGTGCATTATTTTAAACATTATTACTACCAATACAGAAGGGTTCACCCTCCTCTAATTCCTTGCTAACATTTTGATATTGTCCATTAAAAATTTTGAAAATTTTAACCATCCTAGTGGAAGTGAAGTGGTATCTCATTGTGATTTTGATTTCTGTTCCCTGATGATTAATGATGTTGGGTATTGTTCATGTGCTAATTGGCCATTTGTATTTTTAAATTTGGAAAAATATCCCTTTAAATCCTTTGTACAGTTTAAAATTGTGTTATTAGTCTTTTTGCTGAAGTGTAAGAATTCTTCATATATTTTTATACAAATATCAACTATATGATTTGCATACATTTTCTACCTTTCAGTGGGTTGTCTATTCACTCTCCTAATGGTATCTTTTGAAGTAAAAAACCTGGTGATTTTGATGAATTCTTGTTGATCCATGTTTTCTATTACCTCTTGTGCAGACAAGTAGTTTGGTGTCATACCTAAGAAACCATTGCCTAATATAAGGTCAAAAAGACTCTCACTCCCATGTTTTTCTCTAAGTGTCTTGTAGTTTACGCTCTTGCATTGAGCCCTATCATCATTTTGAGTTATTTTTTGCATAAAGTGTGAGGGGAATGTCCAGCTTCGTTATTCTGCTTCTGGCTATTCTGTTGTCTCAGCACAGTTTGTTGAAAGCACTGTTCTTTCCCCCTTGAATTTCCCTAGAAGCCTTCTTGAAAACAAATTGCCCATAAACGTGAATATTTATTTGTGGACTCTCAATTTTCCTTTGTCTAGCATTATGCTAGTATGGCATTGTCCTTTTTAATTGTAGTCTAGTTTCTGTGTGGCAATTATATAGCATACAGGTGTGCTATATATAGTGATTCATAATTTTTAGTGTTATACTCCCTTTATAGTTATTATAAAATATTGGCTATATTCCCCATGCTGTACAATATATCCATGTGGCTTATTTTATACCTAATAGTGTGTCCCTCTTAATCTTCTGAAGTTTTCTTGCCCCTCCCCTCTTCCCTCTCCTCACTGGTGACCACTGATTTGTTCTCTATATCTGTGAGTCTGCTTCTTTTCTGTTAACTAGTTTGTTGTACTTTTAAAATTCCATACGTAAGTGATGTCACATATTAGTTGTTTTTTTTCTGACTTTTTTCACTTAGCATGATGCCCTCCAATAACATCCATGGTACTGCAAATGGCAACATTTAATCTTCTTTATAGCTGAGTAGTAGTCCATTGTGTATATACACGTATATGGATGTGCGTGTAGTTTGTGTGTGTGTATATACACACACATTTATTTGTCGATTTGACACTTAGGTTGCTTCCATATCTTGGCAATTGTAAATAATGCTACTATGAATATTTGGATTCATATATGTTTTTGAATTAGTGTTTTGTTTTTTGGATTTTGGGGGGTTGTTATACACCCAAGAGTGTAATTGTTGGGTCATAGGGTAGTTCTATTTTAGTTTTTGGAGAAACTACTATACTTTGTTACATAATTGCTGTACCAATTTATAGTCCCACCAACAGTGTAACTGGGTTCCATTTTCTTCATGTCCTTACCAACACTTGAAACTTATTTTCTTTTTAATGATGGCCATTCTGACAGGTGAGGTGATATCTCATTGCAATTTGATTTGTATTTCTCTGATGATTAGTGATGTTGAGCATCTTTTCATGTGAAGTACTAAGCATTAATTAGTACTTAGTTACTTAGTTTGTAGTAAGTTTTGAAATTGGGAAGTGTGAGTCTACCAATTTTAGTCTTCTTTTTCAAGAATGCGTTAGTTATTCTGGTTCTATTAAATTTCCATATGAATTTTAGTATCAGCTTGTCATTTTTTTGCAGAAAATATAGCTGAGATTTTTAATGGTGATTGTATTGAATTCAGACCATTTATTATTTCTGCTAGGTTTTGGGGGGTGTTGATTTCTTAAGAATTTAAAAATGTAGAGCATCTGCCTTTTGCAAGTAGAGATAATTTTCCTTCTTTACAATCTAGATGCCTTATATTTTCTTTTATTACTTAGGCATGCTAGTTGGAACCTCTTGTACAATGTTAAATGGAAGTGGCAAGAGTTATTGTTACTCTCGGTATTAGAAGGTCAGGAATAGGCAGACTAGCTAAAGGGATTGTGGAGCTCACAAGAAAAAGAGGTCATGTCCAGTGATTAGAGTGGGCTGGTGTGAGAGGGTACTTTTTGAAGATGACATGGCACTTTTACTAGGTGAGCTTATAGTAAAGTGTCTCAGAGGAGGAAATAATAGTAGAAAGGCCCTGAGGGAAAATGTATATGCTATATAGTGAATGAGAGCTCCACTGTAGTCAGCATCCTGGTTTTGAATAATGATGGGACCTTAAATGGAGAGGAATTTTTTTTTTTTTTGGCCACACGCATAACATGTGGAATTTCTCTGACCAAGGATGGAACCTATGCCATAATTGTAACATGTATCACAGCTGTGGCAAAGCTGGATCCTTAACCTATTGCACCACAAGGGAAGTTCCAGGAAATTCTGGTAGAGGCTGAGATGTGTAAGGAGGAGAGCCATTTAAATATGTAATATCATTCTAAAAGTCATGTATTGTTTCAGTAAAATCAAATTAAATAACACACTGGAGTTCCATGGTGGCACAGTGGCTTAAAGATCCAGTGTTGTCACTTCTGTGGCTCAGGTCACTACTGTGCCACAGGTTTGATGCCTGGCCTGGTAAATTCCGCATGCTGTGGGTGTAGCCAAAAAATAATAATAATAAAAAAAACACCACATACTAAAAGCCACTGAATTATAGACTTTAAAATGAATTTTATGCTATATAAATTACATCTAAGTAAGGATCTTCTTAAAAAATAACACATCTTATTGAAATGAAAAAAAAAAATTCCTCACATGAACTCTACATAGAGAAGGATTTCCAATGATAATACTGGCGTAAGAGTTACAAGGAGGAATTATTTTATCAGTTTCATTTTGTAAACTGAAAACCCATTTAGGTCAACGTTTCAAAAAGAAAATTGAAGGAAGAATGCTGACTGGGTAAAGTTTGCCCTAGATGCCTTCTATTTTTGTAGGAGTAGGAGAGCACAAAGTTTAAAACTTTAATATAAAGAAGACTTGCACAAGTCTTAAAAGAGTGAAACAACATGAAAAAATTATTAAGAACAACAAACAAAATGTATTTAAAGGGAGTTCCCATCATGGAGCAGCAGAAATGAATCTGACTAGGAACCATTAGGTTGCTGGTTCAATCTCTGGCCTCTCTCAGTGGGTTAATGATTGGGTGTTGCCTTTAGCTGTGGTGTAGATCACAGATGTGACGTGGATCCTTATTGCTCTATCTGTGGTGTAGGCTGGCAGCTGTATCTCTGATTTGAGCCCTAGCCTGGGAACCTCCATATGCCATGGGTGCATCCCTAAAATGCAAAAAAAAAAATATATATATATAAAATAAAATTTGAAAAGATAAAATGTATTTACAGACTTATAAAAACAATCAGGAAGCAAAAATTCAAACAGAAAAAGTATTATTTTTAGCTTATAATAGTTGCAACAGTTGAGTCAAAAATTGGAACGCAAAGAATACAGAGAAAATGTAACTCCCATGAGATCATCAGTTGGGATGTAAATCACTAACATTGTTTTTTTTTCCTTCATTAACAATATTGTAAACTATTTTAGGAACTTGTATCATGAGCCTGAAAAATGCTCCACCTGGCAACTCCAGGTCTTGAAACTTATTGAAAGTACATGGTAAAATCTCTCTCTCTCTCTCCATGGTTTATTCACAATGATCTTCTCTGCATTATTACTTATAATATTATGTATAATTAGAAAAATTAATTACCCCAAATGGAAGAAGATTATATTAAAATGTCAGCTGCTTCTGATATAATATTAATTATGAGACTGTTTATAAAAACTTATAGCAGTGTGGATAAGCATAGTGTGGAAAACATTCATGCTTTAAGATTATGTGAAAAATTATCATTTTAACAATATAAAATAAATGCACAGGAGAAAGGACCATAAGAATTTGTGTAAAGTATTCACAGTGGTTTCTTTCAAAAAGGATGTGATTTTTTTTTTTTTTATTTTGGACATTCACAATAATGAAATGAATGATTTTTCATTGGGAGAAAAAAAATGAACCACGGCTTAAAAAAAATAAAGACTGATCACAGCTAACAAATAAAAAATCACTTACCAGAGACAAAATCTAAGCTCAGATATATGATCTTGGACACACATCTTCATCTTTCTTTCCTATTCTAGACTATTTCAGCCCTCCCAGGCCACACACAGATTCTGTCTACTTGGTGTGATACTCTCCATGTTGATGCCAGTCCCCATGAGTGAGTTTCATCTCAGGCAGGAACATAATTTGTTCTGAAGCCTAGTGACCAATTTGGCTGATGTACTAACATGCCTAGTCTTGCCAGGGTTTGTGGCTCTTGGGGAAGAATTTATAGTCCTACATGTGCTTCTACTGGCATTTTTGATGTTCCCAATCTTGGATGAATCTGCCTGGATACATATACCCACACATTAAGTCACCCAGTAAGGACTGCTCATCACTCCCTTTCTCCAGACTGCAGTTCTGACCTTGGTCTGTTGACCCTATTTCAGTTCTGCAAAAGTCTAGGAGCTGAGACCAACTCAGCAGGATGGGGCTGAATAATGGGTGCTATGAAACTTAAGGAAAAAAGTTAACACAAAACAAGACACAGAGACATTTATATTAAGTAAAGGTGGGAACCGGGGGACTCAAGTTCTCAGGGACCAAGAGTGCCACCTCAAGAAACCACACTGCTTTTATTGATAGGGATTGAATTGAATCTGTAGATTGCTTTGGGTACTATGGCCATTTAAAAAAATTAATTTTTCCAACTCAGGAATATGAAATATTTTTCCATTTCTTTACATCTTCTTTAATTTCCTTGAATAAAGTTTTATATTTCTCAGTAAATAAGTCATTTACATACTTGGTCAGGTATATTTCCAGGTTTTTAATTTTTGGGGTGCAATTTCAAAGGGTATTGTATTTCTGTATTCCTTTTCTAATATTTCATTGTTTAGTATACAGAAATGTGCCTGATTTCTGAATGTTAATCTTATATCCTGCTACTTTGCTGAATTTGCTAATTAGTTCCAGTAGTTTTTGTTTTGAGTTCACAGGGTTTTATATGTATAGTATGATGTAATCTGCATACAGTGACAGTTTTATCTCTTCTCTTTCTATTTGTATGCCTTTTGTTTCTTTTGTCTAATTGATGTGACTAAGACTTCCAATACTATACTGAATAACAGCAGTGAGAGTGGGCATCCCTGCCTTGTTCCAGATTTGAGTGAGAAGGCTTTCAGTTTTTCTTCATTGAGTATTATATTTGCTGTGGGTTTGTCATAAATGGCTTTGGCTATGTTAAGGAATGTTCCCTCTATACACACTTTGGTGAGGGTTTTTATCATGAATGGATGTTGTACTTTGTCAAATGCTTTTTCTGTATCTATTGAGATGATCAGATGGTTTTTGAGTTTTCTTTTGTTAATGTGATGTATAATGCTGATTGATTTATGTATGTTGAACCATCCTTGTGTACCTGGGATGAATCCCACCTGGTCATGATGTACAATCTTTTGATATGCTGTTGGATTTGGTTGGCAAAATTTTGTTGAGAATTTTTGCATTTATATTCATCAAAGATAGTGGCTTATAGTTTTCTTTTTTGGTGGTATCTTTGCTTTTCAAATTAGGGGGATGGTGGCAGCATAGAATATCTTTGGGAGTGTTCCTACTTATTCAGCCTTTTGAAAAATTTTAAGGAGGATGTACACCAGTTCTTCTATATATATTTTGTAGAACTCACCTGTGAAGCCATCTGGTCCTGGACTTTTATTTTTAGGGAGTGTTTTTATGATGTATTCAATTTCATTTCTAGTGATCGGTCTGTTCAGTTGGTCTATTTTTTCTTGACTCAGTTTTTGCAGGCTGTAAACACTAGAAAGTTGTCCATTTCTTCCAGATTGTCAAATTTGTTGGCATATAATTATTGATAGTATGCTCTTTTTTTTTTTTTGTATCTTGGCAGTGTCCATTGTGATTTATCCTTTTTCATTTCTTATTTTGTTTATTTGGGCTCTTTCTCTCCTATTCTTTGTGAGTCTAGCCAGAAGTTTGTCAAATTTGTTTACCTTTTCAAAGAACAAGCTCTTGGTTTTATTTATTTTTTCTATTGTTTTTTTAAATCTCTATTTTATTGATTTTCTCTTTGATCTATGATTTCCTTCCTTCTGCTGAATTTAGATTTTTTTTTCTTCTTTTTCTAATTCATTTAGGTGGTGGGTTAACTTGTCAATTTTAATTATTTCTTCTTTTTTGAGGAAGGCCTGTATTGCTATGAATTTCCCATTAGCACTGCTTTTGTGGGATCCCATAGATTTTGAGAGTTTTTGTCTTCGTTGTCATTTGTCTCAATGTATTTTTTAATTTCCTTCATGATTTCCTCATTGACTCATTGGTTTTTTAGTAGCATGTTGTTTAGTATCCATGTATTAAGGTTTTTTCTCACTTCTTTTCCTGTGATTAATTTCTAGTTTCATGCCATTGTGATCACAGAAGATACCTGAAATAATTTCTGTACTCTTAAATTTGTTGAGGTTATCTTTTGCCCCAATATGTGATCAATTCTTGAGAATGTTCCATGCACACTTGAAGAGAATGTGTATTCTGATTTTTTTGGATAAAAAGTCCTGAAAATATCAATTAAATCTAAATTTTCCATTGTTTCCTTTAGGATCTCTGTTGTTTTATTGGTTTTATGTCTATAGGATCTGTCGATTGATGTGAGTGTGGTGTTAAAGTCTCATACTATGATTGTATTCCCATCAATTTCTCCTTTTATGTATGTTAATATTTGTTGTATGTATCTGGGTGCTCCTATATTTTGGGCATATATGTTGATGATTGTAATATCCTCTTCTTTTTTTTTTTTTGTCTTTTTGCCTTTTCTTGGGCTGCTCCCATGGCATATGGCAGTTCCCATGTTAGGGGTCTAATTGGAGCTGTAGCCACCGGCCTATGCCATAGCCACAGCAATGCAGGATCTGAGACATGGATGTGACCTACACCCCAGCTCATGGCAATGTGGTTCCTTAACCCACCAAGCAAGGCCAGGGCTCGAACCTGCAACTTCATGGTTCCTAGTCAGATTCATTAAACACTGAGCCACAACAGAAGCTCAAATATCCTCTTCTTGAATGGATGCTTTAACCACTAAATCATGTCATGCTTTGTCTTTCTTTATGGCCTTTGTTATAAAGTGTATTTTGTCTAATATGAATACTGAAACTCCTGCTTTCCTGTCTTTTCCATTGGTATGAAATATATTTTACCACCCCCTCACTTTCAATCTATATGTGTCCTTTGACCTAAAGTGGGTTTCTTGTAGGCAGAAGATGGAAGGTTTTTGCATTTTTATCAGGTCTGCTACTCTGTGTCTTTTGATTGGGGCATTCAGTCCATTGACGTTTAAGGTGATAATTGATAGATGTTTATTTTTTGCCATTTTAAACATCATTTTCCAGTGGATTCTATGATTCTCCAGTCCTTCCTTATTTTTTGGTTTGATAGTCTCCAATTATTTTCTGCTTGAGTACTTTTCACTTTTTGTGAATGTAATGTTTGGTTTTGATTTGTTCTTGCCCTGTTTTTTAAGTATGATAACCCCTTCCTATTATTGTTTGTTTTAGCCTGATAGTCCTATAGTTTCAAACACTTCATTACTGTAATATAATTTAAAAAAAGATAAAAGAAAAAAATCTATTTATTTCCTTACTTCCGTTGCCCACGTTTTATAATTTTGATTTTTTTTTTAATTTTATTTTATTTGAAGCACTTTCATGATTAGATCTGTATGCTGGCTTATTTAAGTGACTGCTCTTTGATGTGGCTTCCTTCATCCTAGTTCTTCCTCTTTTTTTTTTTTTTTTAGAGAAGTCCTTTCAATGTTTCTTTTAGAATGGGTTTTGTATTGCTGTTTTCTGTTAGATTTTTGTTGTTGTTGTTGGAGAAAGTTTTTATTTCGCCTTCTAATCTAAATGATATTCTTGCCAGATAGAGTAATCTACGTTGCATATTTTTTCCTTTCAGTACTTTAAGTATCTCCTGCCATTCCCTCCTGGCTTGTAGAGTTTCTGTAGAGAAATCAGCTGATAGCCTTATGTGGGTTCCATTATAAGTGACACTTTGCTATTCTCTTGCTGCCTTTAGGATACTCTCTTTATCATTATTATTTTTATTATAATGTGTCTTGGTGTGGGTCTGTTTGGGTTCAACTTGTTTGGGGCCCTCTGTGCTTCCTGTGTCTTGAAAACAGTATCTGTTAGATTTGGAAAGTTTCCAGTGATAATTTCTTCAAATATATTTTCAATTCCCTTTTCTTTTCCTTCTCTTTCTGGAATTCCTATTATGCATAGATTGGCCCACTTTACATTATCCCATAGGTCTCATATTGCTTTCATGTTTTGTTTTGTTTTTTTTTCATTTGGTTTTCTGTCTGCTGTCTTGTTTGGGTGATTTCTATTATTTTATCTTCCCTGTCACTAATTTATTCCTCTGCATATTCATTCTGGTTTTTACTGCCCTAGCTCCATTTGTATCTCTGCAAATGAATTTTCTATTTTTTCTTGTCTTCTCCTCTTATTTTATAGGTCCCTTCTGAGGGAGTCAGCATTACTGTTTATATCTTCTCTTAATTCTTTCAGTATTTTCACTGTCTCCCTTTTGAACTCCAAATCTGTCAGACAGCAGAGTTCTGTTTCATTGTTGACTACTTTAGGTGAGTTTTCCTGTTGCTTTAACTGGGAATGGTTTCTGAGCTTCTTCATCTTGCTTGTGTTTTTCTTTTTCATGGTGCATGTGCAATCCCCTTGGCCGGGCAGGGCTTTCCCTGGTGCTCCTGGGCCACAAAGCTCTTCCCAAGTGTGGCTGGTGCTGGTAGATTTTCTTGGCAGAAGTGCAGCACTTCCTGAGGGTCAGTGGGGCTCACTGCCTTTCTCTGAGGCAAAGGAGACATTCTCAATGGCTGGCAGGACTGATAGGTGCACACTGGGGTGTAGGTGCACTTCCTGTGGCTGGGCAGGGCTTGCCCTGGTGCTTCTGGGCCATGGAGCTCTTGCTGAGGGTGGACATTGCTGGGAGACTTTCTCAGTGGAAGTGCAGAACTTCCCAAGGGACAACACAGTTAACTGGCTGGCTCTAAGGCAAAGGAGACCTTCCAAAGTGTGGGCCAGACTAGCTGGTGTGCACTGCAATGTAGGCACATTTCCCATGGCTGGGCAGGTCTTACTCTGGTGCTCCTGGGCTGCAGAGCTCTTCCCAAGGGATGATGGTGCTGGATGGCTTTCTCTGTGGGAGTGCAGCACTTCCCAAGTGTGGCCAGGGCTAACAGGATGGCTCCAAGGCAAAGGACTGCTTCCTGAGGGCTGGCGGGACTGGCAGGTGCACACTGTGGTATAGGCACACTTCCTGTGGCTGGGCAGGGCTTACTCTGGTGCTCCTGGGCTGTAGAGATCTTCCTGAGGGTGAGAAGTGCTGCACAGCTTGCTCCACAGGAGTGGGGTGCTTCCTGTGTGATGGCAGGCCAGCCAGGGAAAGTGGCAGTGGTGCATGGTTTCCTGAGGGTGGTGAGGCCAGTCTGCCAGGAGGGCAGGCAGTTTCTGGCCAGGCACATGTGGTATGGGGGAGGGGGGATGCACTGGGAAGCCCTGCTCTGTTCCAGCTGGCAGGCAAGCATGCACACTGGGGCACAAGGAATATTCTATGGCAGCCCACCTTTCCTTCTCTCCCCTCCCCAACATTGGTACCTTGTCTCTCCTGTGGGTCCAGACCTTCTCCTGGGGTTCCCTCTGTGTGGCTTTCAACTCCCCAGCCCTTCGTGTATTGCTCCCTCTGCCTGCAATTCAACACTTCCTAGTTCCTCAGGCTGTCTCCATACTGCCAACCCCAGCCCACTCCCAGGGACTAACCTCCAGGGCCTAGGTCTCAGTGCCCAGCCCCCACCCACATATCTCAGTTTTTGGTGTCTGTGCCAGTGGTTCAAATGAACTGTGTGGCTCTCTCTCTGCTTTTTAGATCTCAGACCTGCTGCTGCACCTTTCTTGGAGTCTAGAGATCCCTCGAACTCAGTTGAACTTTCAGTCAGTTAGGTGACTTTCCAACACATGGGTTCCCTTTCTCCTTCAAAGTTCCTTCTCGGGAGTGCCAGTCCAGTCCTAATTCCCCTTTTCTCTATCTCTCCTCTTTTCTGTTATTTTACCCAGTTATGTCAAGATGTTCTCACCATTTTTGGAGGTTTAAGTTCTTCTGCCAGCATCCAGTTGTTGTTCTGTGTGAGTCATTTTATATGTAGATGTCTTTTTTTTGTTGTGTTTGTGGGAGAGAGCGAGCACATCCCCCTACTCTTCTGCCATTTTTGGAACCCTTCCAATATCACTTAGCCTTAAATTTTTTTTTTTTTTGCTTTTCATCATCTCTCATAAAATATCTGAAAAAATCCTATATAAAGTATGTCACATAATTATGACTGTTTTTTTTCTTTTTCTCCTTTTAGAAATATCTGTTTTTGCTTATGTATTTTTATACTAGTTTATTGATAACACACCTATTTAGCATCATGTTCTGCTTATTATGGACTGATTCTTCTCTGTTAAATGTGCTGAAATTGGCTTGCATTGGCTTCAAGGTGATTGTGAACATCTCTTTTCAACTCACAGTCAATGACACAATGCTGGTGGATTGAAATCAGCCATGAAGGGCATAATTACATTATCAAAATTGATAAATTCTACAAAGCATTGCTTTCCTATGATAGGGAGCATTTTCTTATTCACTGAACAGCACACTTTTGCATGTATAGTGAGTGGAGATTTCTATTAGCCATGGCTCCTACTCTTTCATCTCATTTACTTCCTCTGGTATTAGTTTAGAAATACCAGCTTTCTTTTAATGAATGTTTACATGTATTTCTTTTCCAACACAAGTAACTTCCTTATGTCCTTTTATCTGGGAAGTGTTCATTCTTAGCAGTGTAAAGTTGGGTTTTGATCTTTTTATGTTGGTTAACCATAATTGTTTTTATGGAGAATTTGATTTATTTACATCCAATATAAACAGAATTTATTTGAATTTATGTTTCCATATTTGTATACATTTTCTAATTGAGACATCTGATTTCATATTTATACTTGTTTCTCTTTATCCTTTTTGCTTAATTAAATATATATTTTGTTATTCCATATTCCTTAAATTAACTTATTATTCATACATTATTATTATTTTCTGTGTTTTATATAGAGATGATGTCTTGATTTTTCTTAAAAAGTTTTTATTGTGCTATAATGTGCTACCCAACATGAAATTTACCTTTTTAAGCATCTGAGGTACACAATTAGTTAGAATTTAGTATATACATCACTGCTATTTTATTCCAGGCCTCCAACAAGTAACTATGGAACATCAATGCAATTGAGTACTTCACAGCTATGAATAATGACAAATATACCTATGAATCAATATGGAAGATTTTCCATGGTATATCATTAAATAGAAAAAAGCAATGCATAAAAGAGCATGCATAGCAAGCTACTTCCTATGTCAAAAATGAGGGAAATTAATATATACATGCATCTTCCTACTGAGCAAGAAGAAACACAAAAGGAATAAATTTGAAACTAAAAGGACAGCTTATCTATAGGGGTTGGAGTGGGAATAGGATAGAAAAATGGAGAGATGAGTATATTTATTTGTGTAATTTTGACTATGTTATCTTCACCACTAAAAAATAAAAAGAAGGTGGAAAATAAAACAAAATAGAATAAAACAAAAAAATGAACCTGGTTATATTTTGAGTAAATATCATAATCAGACTAATAGGGAAATAATTAAGATGTTATTGAACAGTGAATTTTGTTTATAAACTACTCTCAGAATAATGAAAGCACATTTTTTGGTAAGCAAATTTTTTGAGGTAAATTAGTTTGTCATTAACAGTGGTTTCAGTTCAAGATTCTGATATTACATGTCTGCAAAGATTTAGTAAATAAGTAAACTTGTCCTGGAAAAGAGAATGACTCCTGAGTGGGGGAAAAGTGCAATGTATATGGAAAAAGAGAGGCTACAAAGAACTCTATGGTGTCAAACTAGAATTGATGATACCAGTTTGAACTCATGGTTTGTAATATGTATAAACCAATTGAAATTATATATCAATATCAGTCTGGTCCCCATCTCCCAATCCTTCTGCCCCACTCCTGACCCACCACTTATGGGTAACCATTCCTTTAGTTTGCTTATTCCTTGTTTCTTTATCCTGTTTTTCTTTTATATATATTTCCTGGCTGTATTCTCTGAGATCATCTAGAAGCCTTATAAGTAACAAACACACATAATGCAAAATTTGCTTTTTGAATATCAGTGTCTTCTAACAGGAACCAAAGGTACTTGGACAAATGGCTGATTGTAGGGCTGGGCCCTGGACACAACAAGACCAAGACCAAGGAAATATTGCTGCGCTTGAAAATAAAAACTGCTCAGTTAATCAAGGAGATATGAAGCCGGCTGTAAGGGGCTCCATTGGCTAAATCTGGATAATTAGAACTTCAGAATTAATATCTGTAATTGCTTACAACTCAGAGTATAATTAAGAATTAATGAGTCTGTGATGATATAAACAAATCAGTGAAAATAAAAATGAATTAATGTGGATAAGGGGAAGTTCCTTCCTATAGAAGAATACAACCAATCAACATACAGGAAATCATCAAATTTGAAAATCACCATTTGGCCACCACATTTGCAATAGCTTTTTTTTTCCATATAGTAATCATCCGTAGATATTAGATATAGTGGGTGAAAAGTGTCATGGTTATATAGTTTCAAAATATCTACCAAATGATACTTAGTTAATGAAAAAGGTTAAAACTGTAAGTTATTTTAGAGAAGCTGGCAATCACCTTAAACAACTTATCAATGATAAAATCACTTGTAATTGGAAAAAAGTTTTCTTTTTTTTTAATTTTCAGGCTGCACCTGTGGCATATGGAAGTCCCAGTATAGGCGTAGAAACAGAGCTGCACCTGCCAGCTAACACCACAGCCAGAGCAACAGGGGATATGAACCATATATGCTGCCTACAATGCAGCCTGCTGCAACACTAGATCCTTATCCCAATGAGTAAGGCCAGGGTTTGACCTGCATCTTCATAGATACTGAACAGGTTTGTAACCTGCCAAGCCACAAAAGGAACTCCAAAGAACACAAATTCTTAGTGAAGTTGTGCAATTTTTGAAAAAATCTGGGAATGTAAGGCTTGTTTTGAAATTATTTAAGATATATGGGCAACGTCCTTATCCTAGGACCCAAATGTTCATAAAAATTGATATTTTGTGGACTATTCTAGCACCAAGCCACTTTACTAAATTCCTTATTGAAATATAATTTTCAGGGCCTGTGTAGCTCAGTCAGTAGAGCATCAGACTTTTAATCTGAGGGTCCAAGGTTCAAGTCTATCCAGGTGCTGTGTGAAATATAATTCACAAACAATATTATGTTAGTTTCAGGGGTATTATGTGGTGATTTGACATTTTCATACATTATGAAATGAACATCATAATTATTCATCTAGTATCTATCTCTAAAAGTATAATTGATCATATACCTTATGCTGTACGTTGCACCCCAAGATTTCTTTATTTTATGGCTGGAGGTTTTTTCCTCTTCATCCACATCACCTATCTCATCCCTCTCTCCCAGACACCATCCCCTCTGGCAAACACTGGTTTCTTCTCCGTATTTATGAGCTTGTTTTCATTTTATTTAGTTGATTTATTCTTTTGATTTTTAGACTCCAGTTAAATGTGAGATACTGTGATATTAATCATTGTATCTCTGTCTTATTTCACAGAGCATAACAGTTGCTATATCCATCCATGTTGTTGGAACATGGCTGTGAACTGTAAGATGTATTTGAATAGCTATCTATGGCCACATTGTTGCCAATGAAGTTGTTAAACATTTTTGTTCCCATAATGGGATGGCATAGACAATTGTTTTCACTGATGGGTATTCACTTTCATTCTCTTGTGTGTGGATATCCAGGTTCCCAGCACCATTTATTGCAGAGACTAACTTCCCCATTTTGTGTTTTTGGCTCCCTTGTCAAAGATCAGTTGAGTATATATGATTGGGATTATTTCTGGGCTCCATATTCTGTTCCATTCTTTTTATTTGGTTATTTTAATGCCAGTAACATACTATGCTGATTTCTAAAGGTTTGTAGTATAGGTTGTACTCAGGAAGTGTGATGCCTACAGTTTTGTCCATTTTGCTCAAGATGGCTTTGGCTTTTTAGGTCTTTTGTGGTTTCATATGTATGGAATAAATGATGGTAATGGGAAGTAAGCTCCAACACATTCAGGGTCAGTGGTGTGGGATCTCAAGGGCTGGTCCTACTGTTTGGTCCTTTCTGCAGTGTACAGAGTGGCAGATTTAATTATGGGTTCTTCAAAGTTCCAGGGTGTTCATGGCCTCTCCTTTTCCTCATGAGCAGGCATAATGGAGGCCAATGTGTCACTGACATTAGAGACATCTTCTGGGACTCCTGTAGCTCAGCCCCTTTGGTCCCTGCACTGGATCAATCTCAAGAGGAAGGCAAGAAATTGGGCAATTAACTCCATTTTATTCTTCTCTAACCAGATGTTTGGGGGTGTGTTCCCTGGGGACTCAGTCTTGTTGGTAAATGCAGATCTTCCCTGTTCATTGTTCTCCTTATTGTAAACAGGAGAGCACGTGCTAAATATCCTCAGGCTATGGAGGCATAAGAGATGTGTCCTCAGTTAGTAGCCTGGAGCAGTGGAGATCAAAGCAAGGTAGGGAACCATCACTTTGCCTAGATGTGTGCACTGATGTGAGGTCTAGTAAAAAGAGATAGAGAAAATGTGTTTATGATATTCCTATAACCATGTGTTTTTAGTGACTGATTCACACACTGACGTACATGGTGCTACCAGCCTCAAGTGGCTATAACATGAAAATTAACTAAAATGACCTGAAATGAACATGTGCATTTCTGAGTTACACTAGCTATATTTCAAAACTCCAGCAATCACAGGAGACTGGTGCTGCTGTATTAGACAACACAGCTATAGTGCATTTCCATGGTTGTTAAAAGCCTTATTATACAGTGCTAATAATAGACAATGGAGGCTGGAAATCCACAGTATGTGTGTGTGCTTGGGTTTCTGTGTGCATGTTGGTTCTTTTTATGTCATTGGTGTGTCAGGTTTGACCACACATGTTTCTCATTTTGTGTAGTGGAGTTTCTGTGTGTGTGAGTGTGTATGGTTTGTGAGTTGTATGGGTTACTGGATATGGTCTTTGCATATTTGTTTAAAACATCTTGTGAGGTGTAATTGATATACAAATTCTGCACATATTTAATGTATATAATTGGAGGAGTTTGGACATGTGCACACACTTGTGAAACTACCACCCCAATCAAGGTCATCAACATATCTGTCTCCTCTCAAAATGTGCTTGTGTCCTTTTTATGTGGTAAGAAAACTTAACATGAGATCTACTCTTTTAAGGAATTTTTAGGTGCACAGTGTAGTCATTTTGACTCTAGGCATTATGCTGTAGAGCAGGTCTCTAGAACTAATTCTTCTTGCATAACTGAAGTTTTATTTCAATTAAATAACCACACTGCATTTCTCCTTCCCTCCTAGCCATTGGTGATGGACATTTATTCTCTGCTTCTATGAGTTTCTCAAAGTGAAATTATGCAATGTTTGTCCTTATTTCACTTAGCATAATATTCTCTGTTTCATCTGTCTTATCAGGAATGGCAGGATTTCCATTTTTTAAGCCCAAATTATAATACATTGTTTGTATATGCCACATTTATCCATTCACCTTTTGATCGACCTGTGGCTTGTTTCCATAACTTATCTATTGTGCATAGAGCTGCAATGCACATGGGAGAGTTGATACATCTCTGAGATTCTGATTCCAGTTCTTTCTGGTCTACACCCAGAAGTGGAATTACTGTATCTTGTGGTAGTTCTATTTTCAATGTCTTAGGGAATCTCCATACTGTTTTCCGTAATGGCCACATCATTTTACATCTCCACCAACAGTGTAGAAGTGTTCTTGTTTTTGTGTTTTTTAAATTTTGATTGACAAAAGATTCCATTTTATTATTTTTTAAAATTTAATTTGTTTTGTCTTTTTCCTTTTAGAGCCACACCCACAGCATATGGATGTTCCCAGGCTAGGAGTCTAATCAGAGCTTTAGCTGCTGGCCTATGCGAAAGCCATAACAATGACAGATCTGAGCCATATCTGTGACCTACACCACAGCTGGATCCTTAACCAAGTGAGCAAGACCAGGGCTAGAACCCACAACCACATGGTTCCTAGTCAGAATTGTTTCTACTGGGCCAGGTTGGGAACTCCAGAGGATTCCATTTTAAAGTTGTAAGTTAGTTGGTATGTATGCATACAAACCTCATTTCTGACTAGGATGAGCATAGGTTGGAAAGGGCCAAAAAACAGCACTTGGGGTTTTGTTTTTGCATCACTGTGTGTCATTTGGAGTGTCTATTTCTGTGTATAACACACTCACAATCTCCTTATCCTTTCTTTGGATGGCTGTAGAGCAGAGCAGAGAGGGCCGTGTGAGGGCCTGGTCAGACAGCCTCACAGCCTAAGTCTTCCTTTGTCTCAGCTCTAGACATGAACAGCCAACAAAGTCCTCTTTATGCTAAGTTGGTGGCACTTTGTCCAGATGGTTTGAAGGCTACTGAACTTCTCACAAGGTTCCTCATTGATGTTTAATGACTTCCAAATTTCCACTCTGGGGAAAAGCATGGGATCAGTTCTGGAACCTTGTCTAGTTAATGAGACAACTGTGAATTCTTGTATAAGTCCTTGGTCCTACAGCATCTGTAATATCTCAGCTATCTGGTCACCTCACTGGGCAAACTCACATGTCCCTCACTTTGCCTGTATGCTCAGAGCTTAGCCATTTCAAAACCCTGGTGATGGAAGGGGATAGAGAGACAATGGCAGATATGAAGGAAGTTATTTCTTGGAAAAAAATTTAAAAATACAATGAGACAGGTTCTGTGGACCTTCTAATCTTCAAGTGGTGTCCATGGTCTGGGTTTTTACTGTTTTCTGGATGTGAGAACTAGACCTCTAAAGTAAAAACACATTTTCAGGAAGCTACTTGGTCTTGCTTGATGGCCTCCTATATCTCTGTAATCTTTAGTTCCTGGTGTCTGCTTATTCATCTTGCCCAAATAATGAGCTGATTTATTTAAACTTGTGGTCACTCTTGTTTTAATTGCTATTTTTAGTCATTATATATTGACTCCTTTGATATATTTTCTAACTTAAAAATTTTATTGTGATAAAATATATGATACAAATGTAACGATTCAATAATTTTTGTGTACATTTTGTGGCACTAAGTAATTCATATTGTGGTAGAACTGTCACCACCATCCACCTCCAGAATTTTTTATCTTCTCAAATGTGAATTCTGTACCCACTGAAAAATAGCTCCTCCTTTTCCTCCCCACACCACCCCCTAGTAGTGACCATTCCATTTTTTGTCTCTATTAATTTGACTCTTCTATTAATCTCACACAAATGGAATCTTACAGTATTTAAAATTTTGTGAGTGCATGAATTTACTTAGCATAATGTCTTCAAGGTTCATTCATATTGTGGCTATATCAGGATTTATTTCTTTTTTAACTCTGACTAATATTCCACTGTATGTATAGACCACAGTCATTAGCTATAAGACATGGTTTTTTTCTGTTGTTTGGTTTCTGTGAATAATGCTGTTAAAAATATGGGTGTATGAATACATCTTTGTCCCATGTTTTCAATTATTCTGTGTATATAAGCAGAAGGAAAATTCATTAATCATATGGAAATTCTATCAAATTTTTGAGAAACTTTCTTCATGTTTATCTTTTCCTTCCTTTCTTCCTCCCTCTGCCTCCTTTCCTTGCTTCCTACCTTCCTTCCTCTTCATTTCTTCCTCTTTCTCTTTCATTCCATCTTTATTTCTTTCATACTTTGTTCTTTCTTTTGTATTTTTTACATTATTTCTAATGATAAAAATAAGATTTTGTGTTGAGAACTTCATTTTGTATATGGTAAAATAATCTTCCAAATAATGCTGTAAGCAGTTGGGTGGTTGGTGTGTGTGTGAGTGTGTGTGTTTGTATGTGTTAGAGAGACACAGGCACATAAGCAGTCTGACAGTAGAGCCATGGAAGGTACTGTGTCTTATTTATTACTCCCTCTCTACTGTCTATCATGTAAAAAAGAGAATGATCTGTTCCTTATTTCAACTGAAGGTATTGATTAAAATCCTACACTTTCTCCATGTGACAGAGTCCGTGTTCAGACAAATCAAATTGTGTTGCTCTCACAAGACTGGATGAAGCATCAGTGTGTGAGTGCAGTGAAGTGAGACCTGTATGAGACAGAGTTACTCTGAGAATCCATGTGACCGCATGGTAACTGATATGCTCAGTACTTCTAAGTTCCTGGAATTTCTGATTTCTCCACATTCCCAGAGCAGAGAAAAGCAGCATGAAAAGGAAGAATGAGAGCACAATGTCTGAGTTCCTCCTCCAGGGGCTCCTCATCCAGACAGAGCAGCAGGGCATGTTCTTTGCCCTGTTCCTGGGCGTGTATCTGATCACAGTGCTGGGGAACCTGCTCATCATCCTGCTCATCAGGCTGGACCCTCACCTCCACACCCCCATGTACTTCTTCCTCAGCCACCTGGCCTACTCTGATGTTTGCTTTTCATCAGTCACTGTCCCTAAGATGCTGATGAACATGAAGACTCAGGATCAATCCATTCCCTATGCAGGGTGTGTAACACAGACTTTTTTTTTCCTATTTTTTGGTTGCATTGATAATCTTCTTCTTGCAGTGATGGCCTATGACAGGTATGTGGCCATTTGTCACCCTCTACACTATACCATCATCATGAGGGAGGAGCTGTGTCTATGTCTGCTGGCTGGATCCTGGCTCCTCTCCTGTGCCATTGCCCTGATCCACACCCTCCTCCTGGCTCAACTGTCCTTCTGTGATGACAA
>CM052682.1:236644369-236672086 GCA_028533215.1 Babyrousa celebensis | reverse complement strand
ATTTTCTGCTCCTTGTGGATTGATTTTTCTCTGCAAGATATGCTAAAATTGGCTGGCAGTGGCTTCAAGCAGATTGTGAACTTCTCTTTGCAAGTCCATGGTCAGTGACAACAAGCTTGTGGATTGAAATCAGCCATGATGGGCATAAATACACTATGGAAATTGGCAAATGCTACAAAGTAATGTTCTCTTTGATAGGGAGCCTTTTCCTATTCATTGAACAGAACACCAGTGCATTTAGAGTGAGGGGAGATTTCATTTTAGCCATGGCTTCTATCTTCATATCTCATTTATTTCCTCTGATATTAGTTTAGAAATACCAGTGTTTTGTTATTTTTTACATGTACTTCTTTTCCATCACTTTAAACATTCTTATGTCTTTATATATGGAAAGTGTTAGTTCTTAGCATTGTAATGTTAGGTTTTGCTCTTTTTTTTTGGTCTTTTTGCCTTTTCTAGGGCTGTACCCACTGCATATGGAGGTTCCCAGGTTAGGGGTTGAAATGGAGCTGTAGCTGCCAGCCTACACCAGAGCCACAGAAATGCAGGACCCGAGCTGCATCTGTGACCTACACCACAGCTCACTGCAATGCCAGATACTTAACCTACTGAGCAAGGCCAGGGATTTGCCCCACAACCTCATGGTTCCTAGTCAGATTTGTTAACCACTGAGCCATGATGGGAACTCCTATGTTTTGCTCTTTTTATGTAGGTTGACAATCATTGTATTTCTGGAGAATTTGATCTATTAATATCTCATATAATCAGAATGTATTTGAATTTGTTTTCCATGTTTCTCTATGTACTCTTTTTTGTATTTTTGCCTTTTCTAGGGCCATTACCACAGCTTATGGAGCTTCCCAGGTTAGGGGTCCAATCAGAGCTGTAGCTTCCAGCCTATGCAGGAGCCACAGCAATGCCAGATCTGAGCTGCATCTGTGACCTACACCACAGCTTACAGCAATGCCAGATCCTCAACCCACTGAGCAAGGCCAGGGATTGAACCTGCAACCTCATGTTTCCAGGTCAGATTCTTTAACCACTGAGCCATGATTAGAACTCCTCTATATATATTCTAAATGAGACAACAGATTTCATATTCATTCTCACTTCTCTCTATAATTTGTTATTCCTTATCACTTCCATTAACTCATTAATCATACATTATTATTATTTTATCATTCTTTTCTGTGCTTTTTGTAGAAATTATTATATGCTTTTTCTTTAAAAAATGTATTGTGGTATAACTTATTACACAACATGAAATTTACCATTTTAACCCTTTGAGGTAGACAGGTGACATTTAGTACATTCATCACTGCAATTTTGTTCTAGGGCTTCAAAAGGGAAGTATGGAACATCAGTGCAGTTGAGTACTTCAAAGCTCTGAAAAAATAATTGCAAAGATAGTTCTGAATCAATGTGATGGGATTTCCAAGATATATTATTAAATGGAAAAAAGCAATGCATAAAAGTGCATTTATAGCATGCCACTTCCTATCTGAAAAAGAAGGGAAAATAATATATAACTTTGTCTTCTCATTGAGAAGAAACACACAAGGAATCAGTTTGAAACTAATGAGACTACTAAGCTACAGGGGGTGAGGTTGGAATAAGAAAGAAAAGATGGGAAAATGAGTATATTTATTTGTATAGTTTTGAATATGTTATCTTTTACCTACTAAAAAATAAGAAAGTGATGGGTAATAAAGCAAAATAGAATAAAACAATAAATAAGCCTAAATATATTTTGAGGTAATACCATAATCAGTATAAAGGGGAAGATAAAGTAATTAAGCTATTATTAAACAGTGAGTTTTGTCTATAAACTCCTCTCACAATAACAAAAGCACATTTTTTTTTGGTAAGCAAATTTTTTGAGCTGAAGTTATTTTGTCATTAACACTGGTTTCAGATCTAGATTCTTAAATTACATATATTAAAAGATTAAGTAAATAAGTAAACTTGTTCTGAAAATGGGACTGACTCCTGAATGGGGAAAGGTGCAATTTACATGGAAAAAGAGAGGCTAGAAAGAACTCTATGGTGTTGAGCTAGAATTTAAGATAGCAGTTTGAACTCATTGGTTGTAATGTGTATAAACAGATAGTAATTATATATCCAGTATCTGTCTGGTCCCCAACTCCCATTATTTTCATCTCACTCCTTACTCATCTCTTATGGGTAACCATTCCTTTAATTTTCTTGTTTCTAGTTTCTACATCCTGTGCTTCTTTTTTATATAATTATTTTTTAGTTTTTTCCACTATAGCTGGTTTACAGTGTTCTGTCAATATTATACTGTAGACCATGGTAACCCAGTTACACATACATATATATTTTTTCTCATATTATATATGTTTCCTAGATGTATTCTCTGAGATCACTTAGAAGGCTTGCAAGCAACAAACACACATAATGCCAAATTTGATTTTTGAGTATCAGTCTCCTCTAAGAGGAACCAAATTTACTTAGAAAAATTGCTGATTCAGGGCTGGGGCCAGGACATGACAAGACAAGGGAAATTTTGCTGAGACTGAAAAAAAAGGTGCTTCATGAATCATGGGGACACAGGAGCCAATTGGAAGAGCTCCCATTGGCCAAATCTGGAATAATAAGAGCTTCAAAATGAATAACATCAGTAATCGGATACAATTCAGAGAATAAATAAGAATTGATGAGTCTATGATGATATAAGTAAATCAATGAAAAAATAAATGAATGTGGAGTAAGGGTAAGTTCCTTCCTACAGAGAATACAGGTAATCAATATAGAAGAAATGGTTGACTTAGAAAATCACCATCTGGCCACCGTACCTGTAATAGTTTGTTTAATATAAGAATCATGAATGACTGTTAGATATAGTGGGTGAAATTATATTAATAAAAGTGTTGTAGTTAAAAAAATATCTACCAAATGATACTTAGTTAATTACAAAGGTTAAAATAGTAACTTACTGTAAAGAACCTGGCAAATAAGACCTTAAAAAATTGATCAAGGATAAACTCACTAGTAATTTGAATTTTGTTTTCTTTTTTAGGTCTGCACCTGTTGCATATGTACTTTCCCAGGCTAATGGTAGAATCAGAACTGCAGTTGTCAGCCTACACCACAGCCACAACATCTGCAGCCTAAAATGCAGCTTGTGGCAATGCTGGTTCCTTAACCCAATGAGCAAGATACTAATAATGTTCTTAACATGCTGAGCCACAAAGGGAACTCAAGAGAATACAAATTTTTCTTTTTTTATTTTAGGTTTTTTTTTTTAAGTTTTTCCCGCTGTACAGCAAGGGGATCAAGTTATACTTACATGTATACATTACAATTACATTTTTTCCCCCACCCTTTGTTCTGTTGCAATATGAGTATCTAGACATAGTTCTCAATGCTACTCAGCAGGATCTCCTTGTAAATCTATTCTAAGTTGTGTCTGATACCCCAAGCTCCTGATCCCTCCCACTTCCTCCCCCTCCCATTGGGCAGCCACAAGTCTATTCTCCAAGTCATGATTTTCTTTTCTTTGGAGATGTTCATTTGTGCTAGATATTAGATTCCAGTTATAAGTGATATCATATGGTATTTGTCTTTGTCTTTCTGGCTCATTTCACTCAGTATGAGATTCTCTAGTTCCATCCATGTTGCTGCAAATGGCACGATGTCATTTTTTATGGCTGAGTAGTATTCCATTGTGTATACATACCACCTCTTCTGAATCCAGTAATCTGCTGATGGAAATTTGGGTTATTTCCATGTCCTGGCTATTGTGAATAGTGCGGCAATGATCATGTGGGTGCATGTGTCTCTTTTAAGTAGAGTTTTGTCCGGATATATGCCCAAGAGTGGGATTTCTGGGTCATATGGAAGTTCTAAATATAGGATTCTAAGGTATCTCCAAACTGTTCTCCATAATGGCTGTACCAGTTTCCATTCCGACCAGCAGTGCAGGAGGGTTCCCTTTTCTCCACACCCCCTCCAGCACTTGTTACTTGTGGAGTTATGAATGATGGCCATTCTGACTGGTGTGAGGTGGTATCTCATGGTAGTTTTGATTTGCAGTTCTCTTATAATCAGTGATGTTGAGCATTTTGTCATGTGTTTGCTGGCCATCTGTATATCTTCCTTGGAGAACAGTATATTCAGGACTCTTGCCCATTTTTCCATTGATTGATTTTTTTTTTTTTTTTTTGCTGTTGAGTTGTATAAGTTCCTTATATATTCTAGAGATGAAGCCCTTGTCCATTGTATCATTTGAAACTATTTTCTCCCATTCTGTAAGGTGACTTTTTGTTTTCTTTTTGGTTTCCTTTGCTGTGCAAAAGCTTTTCAGTTTGATGAGGTCCCATTGGTTTATTTTTGCTCTTATTTCTATTGCTTTAGGAGACTGACCTGAGAAAATTTTCATGATATTGATGTCCAAGAGTGTTTTGTGTATGTTTTCTTCTAGGAGTTTGATGGTGTCCCATCTTATATTTAAGTCTTTCAGCCATTTTGAGTTTATTTCTGTGCATGGTGTGAGGGCATGTTCTAATTTCATTGCTTTTCATGCATCTGTACAGCTTTCCCAGCTATGTTTGCTGAACAGACTTTTTTCCCATTTTATATTCTTGTCTCTCTTGTCAAAAATTAATTGACCATAGGTGTCTGGGTTTATTTCTGGGATCTCTATTCTGTTCCATTGGTCTCTCTGTTTTGATACCAGTACCACACTGCTTTGATGACTGTCGCTTTGTAATATTCTTTGATGTCTGGAAAATTTATGCCTCCTGATTGGTTTTTGTTTTGCAGGAATGCTTTGGCAATTCTGGTTTTTTTTGTTGCTCCATATAAATGTTTGGATTGTTTGTTCTAGTTCTGTGAAAATTGTCATGGGTAATTTGATAGGGATTGCATTGACTCTGTAGATTGCGTTGGGTAGTATGGACATTTTTACAATATTGGTTTTTCCAATCCAGGAACATGGAATATCTTTCCATTTCTTTACATCTTCTTCGATTTCTTTGATAAAAGTTTTATAGTTCTCAGCATATAGGTCCTTTACCTCCTTGGTCAGGTCTATTCCAAGGTATTTGATTTTGTGAGGTGCAATTTTAAAAGGTATTGTGTTTTTGTATTCTTTTTCTAATATGTCATTGCTGGTATACAGAAATATGACTGACTTCTGAATGTTACTCATATATCCTGCTACTTTGCTGAATTTATTAATCAGTTCAAGTAGTTTTTGATTTGAGTCCTTAGGGTTTTCTGTGTATAGTATGATGTCATCTGCATTCAGTGACAGTTTTATCTCTTCTCTTCCTATATGGATGCATTTTATTTCTTTTGTTTGTCTACTTGCTGTGGCTAGGACTTCCAAAGCTATGTTGAAGGGCAGTGGTGAGAGTGGGCATCCCTGCCTTGTTCCAGATTTTAGGGAGAAGGCTTTCAGTTTTTCCCCATTGAGGATTATATTTGCTGTGGGTTTATCATAAATGGCTTTGATTATATTCAGGAATGTTCCCTCTATACACACTTTGGCGAGGGTCTTGTTCATGAATGGATGTTGGACTTTGTCAAATGCTTTTTCTGCATCTATTGAGATGATCATATGATTTTTGACTTTTCTTTTGTCAATTTGGTGTATGATGTTGATTGATTTGCGTATGTTGAACCATCCTTGTGAACCTGGGATGAACCCTACCTGGTCATGGTGTATGATCTTTTTGATATGCTGTTGGATTCAGTTGGCTAAGATTTCGTTGAGAATTTTTGCACCTATATTCATCAAAGGTATTGGCCAATAGTTTTCTTTTTTTGTGTGTGGTATCTTTGTCTGGTTTTGGAATTAGTGTGATGGTGGTATCATAGAATGTCTTTGGGAGTCTTCCTTCTTCTTCAACCTTTTGAAAGAGTTTAAGGAGGATGGGCACCAGTTCCTCTTTATATGTTTGACAGAATTCACCTGTGAAGCCATCTGGTCCTGGACGTTTATTTGTAGGGAGTATTTTATGACTTCTTCAAATTCATTTCTAGTGATCGGTCTGTTCAGTTGGTCTCTTTCTTCTTGATTCAGTTTTGGCAGGCTGTAAGATTCTAGAAAATTGTCCATTTCTTCCAGATTGTCAAATGTGTTGGCATATAGTTGTTCATAGTATTCTCTCATGTTTTTTTGTATTTCTGCAGTAGTCATAGTGATTTCTCCTTTTGCAATTATAATTTTGTTTATTTGGGTTCTCTCTCTATAGTGTGTCTGGCCAGGGAGTTGTCAGTTTTGTTTACCTTTTCAAAGAACCAGCTCTTGGTTTTATTCATTTTCTCTATTGTTTTTCAAATCTCTATATTATTGATTTCTTCTTTGATCTTTATAATTTCCTTCCTTCTGCTAACTTTAGGTCTTTTTTGTTCTTCTTTTTCTAATTCGTTTAGGTGGAGGGTTAAGTTGTCAATTTGGGATCTTTCTTCTTTTTTGAGAAAGGCTTGTATTGCTATAAATATCCCTCTGAGCACTGCTTTCGCAGCATCCCATAGATTTTGAGATGTTGTGTCTTCATTATCATTTGTTTCAAGGTATTTTTTAATTTCTTTCTTGATTTCCTCATTGACCCATTGGTTTTTTAGTAACATGTTTTTTAGTCTCCATGTAGTAGTTTTTTTCTCATTTCTTTTCCCATGGTTGATTTCTAATTTCATGGCTTTGTGGTCAGAAAAGACACTTGAAATGATTTCTATGCTCTTAAATTTATTGATGTTAGCTTTGTATCCCAATATGTGGTTGATTCTTGAGAATGTTCCATGAGCATTTGAGAAGAATACATATTCTAATTTTTTTGGATGTAGTGTCCTGAAGATATCAATTCAGTCTATCTTTTCTATTGTTTCCTTTAGGATCTCTGTTGCTTTATTGGTTTTCTGTGTCAAGGATCTGTCCATTGGTGTACGTGAGATATTAAAATCTCCTACTATGGTTGTATTCCCATCAATTTCTCCATTTCTGTCTGTTAATATTTGTTGTATGTATCTGGGTGCTCCTGGATCTGGGGCATATATGTTGACGATAGTAGCATCCTCTCCTCGGATGGATTCCTTAATCATTAGTGTCCTTCTTTTTCTTTATGTCTTTTGTTTTAAAGTCTATTTTGTCTGATATGAGTATTGCACCTCCTGCTTTCCTGTCATGTCTGTTGGCATGAAATATTTTTCCCACCCAGTCACTTTCAATCTATATGTATCCTTTGTCCTAAGGTGAGTTTCTTGTAGGCAGCATTTTGAAAGTTTTTGCCTTTTTTCCACTCAGCCACTCTGTTTCTCTTGATTGGAGCATTCAGTCCTTTGACATTTAAGGTGATAATTGGCAGATGATTATTTATTGCCATTTTGAACCTCGTGTTCCAGTTGATTCTATTGTTCTCCATTCTTCCTTTTTTTTTTTTTTTTTTTGGTTGCATGGCCTACAGTTATTATCTGCTTGGGTGTTTGTTTGTTTGTTTGTTTTTCATTTTTTGCGAATGCAAAGTTTGGTTTTGGCTTGTGGTTGCCCTGTTTCTTAAGTATGCTAACCCCTTCCTATAATTGTGTGTTTTAGCCTGATGGTCCTGTGGGTTCAAACACTTCATTACTATACCAAAATTAAGAAGAGAAACAAACCAAAAAAAGGATCTATTTATTTCCTATCATCCCTTGCCTACATTTTATGATTTTGATGACTCTTTTTTTCTTTTTAATTTTATTTTGTTTGAAACATGTTCATGATTAAATCTGTATGCTTGCTTGAGTGACTGCTCTCTGATTGTGTTTTCCTCAATCCTTGTTCTTGTTCTTTTTCTTTTTTTGTTCTTTTTCCTCCCTTTATTTCCTTCCTTTCTTTTTGGATTATAGAAGCCCTTTCAGTATTTCTTTTAGAATGGGTTTTGTATTGCTGTATTCTTTTAGCTTTTGTTTGTTGGAAAAAAATTATTTCTCCTTCAATTTTAAATGATATTCTTTATGGATAGAGCATTCTAGGTTGCATATTTTTTTTCATTTTAGCACTTTAAATATCTCTTGCCATTCCCTCCTGGCCTGTAGTGTTTCTGTAGAGAAATCAGCTGATACCTTATAGGGGTTCCCTTATAGGTAACATTCTGTTTTTCTCTTGCTGCCTTTAGGATCCTCTCTTTATCACTAACTTTTGCCATTTTTATTATAATGTGTCTTGGTGTGGGTCTATTTGGGTTCAACTTGTTTGGGGCCCTCTGTGCTTCCTGTATCTCTGCGTTTTACTGCCCTTACTTCATTTTGTTTCTATGCAAATGAATTTTCTAGTTTTTCTTGTCTCCTCCTTATATTTTCTAGTTCCTTTCTGAGGGAATCTGCATTACTGTTCATATATTCTCTTAATTCCTTCAGTATTTTCACTATTTCTCTTTTGAATGCCAGGTCTGTCAGACTGCAGATATCTGTTTCATTGTTGACTGCTTTAGGTGAGTTCTCCTGTTGGTTTGACTGGGGGTGGTTTCTCAGCTTCTTCATCTTGCTTGTTGTTTTCTTTTTCCTGGTGGAGTTGTACTCTCCATGGCCAGGCAGTGTTTGCCTTGTCACTGCCATGGAATGTTTCCTGAGGGCTGGTGTTGTTGGTCAGTCTTCTTTGAGGCATTGTGGCTTTTCTGGAGGGTGGCAGGGCTGACAGGATCTCTCTAAAGCAGAGGAGTACTTCCTGAGGGCAGACAGTACTGGGAGGTCCACACCATGATGGGAACAGATTTCACTCAGTGGGGCAGAGCTTGGTCTGGTGTTTTTGGGCTGTGGGGCTCTTGCAGGGGGCTGGCAGTGCTGGGCAGCTGTTCCACAGGATTGCATCACCCCCTAAGGGCTAGAGCGGCTAGCTGGGGCACTGTGAACCCAAGAGACTCTTCCCCAGGGCAGCCCGACTCAGAAGGACTATCTGAGAATGTAGGCAGATCATTTCATGTCATGGCCCAGCTTGTTCTAGTTTTTCTGCATTGTGGGGGCTCTTGCAGGGGGCTGGCAGTGCTGGGCACCTGTTCTGCAGAAGTGCAGCACCCCCTGAGGGCGGGAGCAGCTAGCTGGGTCACTGGGAACCCAAGAGGTTCTTCCCCAGTGCAGCCTGACTTGGAAGGACTGTCAGAGAATGCAGGCAGATCTTTTCATGGCATGGCCAAGCTTCTTCTAGCTTTTCTGGGTTGTGGGGTCTCCTGCAGGGGGCTGGTTGTTCTGGGCAGCTGTTCTGCAGGTGTGCAGCAGCCCCTATGGTCTGGAGTGGCTAGCTGGACTGCTTTGAACCCAAGAGGCTCTTCCCCAGGGCAGCCTGACTCAGAAGCACTGTCTGAGAAGGTAGGCAGATCTTTTCATGGCTTGGCCAAGCTTTTTCTAGCTTTTCTGGGCTGCAGGCCTTTTTCCTGGGGCTTTCCACTTCCCCACCCTTAGCATATTGCTCCCTCCCCCTGCGACGCTCTGCTTTCTAGTCTTCCAGGCAGTCTCTGCCCCATCAAACTTGACAGACCAGTTCCTAGACCCCCCAAGCAATCTCTACTCCACCCACCCCAGCCCTTTCCCAGGGACTAACCTCTGGAACCGAGGTCTTGGTGCCCAAGCCCCACCCAACATCTCAATTTTTGGTGACTGTGCCAGAAATTCAGATGATCTGTTTGGATCTTGCTCTGCTTTTCAGAACTCTGAGGTAATGCTACACTCTTCTTTGCATCTGGAGATTCCTCCAGTTCAGTTGATCTTTCTGTAGAGTAGGTGACTTTCCAGAGTGTGGGATTCCTTTCTCCTCCACAGTTCCCTTTTGGGAGCACCCATCCATTTCAGATCCAACTTCTCTCACTCTCTTTTCTCTTGTTTTACCTAGTAATGTCACGAGACTCTTGCCATTATTGGAGTTTAGGTTCTCCTGCCAGCGATTGGTTGCTCTTCTGTGTGAGTCATTTAACCTGTAGATGTGGTTTTTTGTTGTTGTTGTGTTTGTGGGAGAGGGAGAGCGTGTCCTCCTACTATTCCACCATTTGCCTCCCAATTGAGAACACAAATTCTTAATGAAGCTTCTGCAATTTCTGAAAAATCCTAAAAGGTAAAGCCTATGCTTGCTATTAATTAGGAAACATGGGTAAAGCCCTCATCCTAGGACTCAAATATTCATAAAAATTTTCATCATTGTGAACAATATTTTGTGGACTATTCTAACACCCAGCAGCTTTACTAAATTCTTTACTGAAATATAATTTGCAGGGCCTCTAGATTTCCCATCACAACTTAGTGGTTAAAGAACCCAACAAGCTTTGGGAGACTGACCTGAGAAAATATTTGTAAGGTTGATGTCAGAGAATGTTTTGCCTATGTTCTCTTCCAGGATTTTCATGGTTTCTTGTCTTATGTTTCAGTCTTTTAGCCATTTTGAGTTTATTTTTGTGCATTGTGTGAGGGTGTGTTCTAGTTTCATTGATTTGCATGCAGCTGTCCAGGTTTCCCAGCAATACTTGCTAAAAAGACTGTCTTTGCCCCATTTTATGTTCTTAGCTCCTTTGTTGAAGATTAATTGACCATAGGTGTCTGGGTTTATTTCTGGATTCCCTATTCTGTTCCATTGTTCTGTATGTCTATTTTGGTAGCAATACCACATTGCCTTGATGACTGTGGCTTTGTAATATCGCATGTAGTCTGGGAGAGTTATGTCTCCTGCTTTGAAATTGTTCCTCAGGTTTACCTTGGCAATTCTGGGTCTTTTGTTGTTCCATATAAATTTTTGAATTGTTTGTTCTAGTTCTGCAAAAAATGTCATGGGAAATTTGATAGAGATTGTATTGAATCTGTAGATTGCTTTGGGTAATTTGGCCATTTTTACAATATTACATTTACCAACCCAGGAGCATGGACTATCTTTCCATTTCTTTACATATTCTTTAATTTCCTTGATTAATATTTTATAGTTCTCAGCATATACCTCCTTCATCAGGGGTATTCACAGGTATTTGATTTATTAGGGTGTAATTTTTAAAAAGTATTGCATTTCTGAATTCCTTTTCTAACATTTCCTTGTTTGTATACAGAAATGTGACTGATTTTTGAATGGTAATCATATATCCTGCTACTTTGCTGAATTTGTTGATCAGTTCAAGTAGTTTTGGTGTTGAGTCCTTGGGGTTTTCCATATATAGTATCATGTCACCTGCATACAGTGACAGTTTTACCTCACCTCTTCCTATTTGCCTTTGATTTTTTTTTTTTTTTTTTTTGGTTTGTCTGATTTCTGTGGCTAGGACTTCCATTACTAGGTTGAATAACAGTGGTTAGAGTGGGCATCCTTGTCTTGTTCGAGATTTTAGTGGGAAGGCTTTCAGATCTTCTCCATTGAGTAGTATATTTCCTGTGGATATCTCATAAATTGCTTTGAATATACTAAGGAATGTTCCCTCTACACCCACTTTGGTAAGAGTTTTTATCATGAATGGATGTTGGAATTTTCAAATGCTTTTTTGGCATCCATTGAGATGCTAATATGGTGTTTGACTTTTCTTTTGTTAATGTGGTATATAACATTGATTGATTTATGTATGTTGAACCATCCTTGTGAACCTGGGATGAATGCCACCTGGTCGTGTTGTATGATCTTTTTAATATGTTATTGGATTCAGTTGTCAAAATTTTGTTGTGATGTTTTGTGTCTAAATTCATCAAAGATATTGGTCTATAGTTTTCTATTTTGGTGGAATCTTTGTGTAATTTTGGTTTTAGGGTGATGGTGGCATCATAAAATATGTTTGGGAGTATTCCTTTCCTTCAACATTTTGAAAAAGTTTAAGGAGGATGGGTATGAGTTCCTCTTTGTAAGTTTGGTAGAATTCACAAGTGAAGCCATCAGTTCATGGACTTTTATTTGTAGGGAGTGTTTTAATGACATAGTCAATTTTATTTCTAGTGATTGGTCTGTTCATTTGATCTATTTCTTCTCAATTCAATTTTGGCATGCTGTAGATCTCTAGAAATGTGTCCACTTCTTCTAGGTTGTTGAATTTGATGGCATGTAATTGTTGATAGTATTCACTCATTGCTTTTTTTTATTTCTGCAATATCTGTTGTGGCTTATCCTTTTTTATTTATTATTTTATTTGTTTTTTTTTTCTCTCCTATTCTTGATGAGTCAAGCCAGAGGTTTGTCAATGTTGTTTACCTTTTCAAAGAACCAGATCTTGATTTGATTGATTTTTTTTCTATTGTTTTTTGAAACTCTATTTTATTGATTTCCTCTTTGATCTTTATGATTTCCTTCCTTCTGTTGACTTTATATTTTGCTTGTTCTTCTTTTTGTAAATCATTTAGGTGGTGGGTTAATTTGTTGATTTGAGATTTTTCTTCTTTTTTGAGGAAGGCCTGTATAGCTATGAACTTCCCTCAGAGCACCGCTTTTGTAGCACCCCATAGATTTTAGAGGTTGTGTCTTCACTATCATTTGTCTCAAGGTATTTTTAATTTCCTTCTTGATTTTCCCCATTAACCCATTGTTTTTTAGTGCATGTTGTTTATTCTCCATGGAGTCGGTTTGTTCTAATTTCTTTTCCTGTGGTTGATTTCTACTTTCATGCCATTGTGGTCAGAGAAGATACTTGAAATAATTTCTGTACTCTTAAATTTGTTGAGGTTTGCTTTGTGTCCCAATAAATGATCAATTCTTGACAATGTTCCATGTGCACTTGAGAAGATATATTCTGAGCTTTTTGAATGTAATGTCCTGAAAATGTTGATTAAGTCTCACTTTTCTATTGTTGCCTTTAGAATCTCTTTTGCTTTATTTTTTTTTTTGTCTAGAGGATCTGTCCATTGATGTAAGTGGGGTGTTAAAGTCACCTCAATTTCTCTTTTTATGTCTTTTTCTATTCTAGGTATCTGGGTGCTTCTATATTAGGGGCATATATATTGATGATTGTGATATCCTCTTCTTGAAAGGATCCTTTAGCCATTAAAGAGTGTCATTCTTTGTCTTTCTTTATGGCCTGTGTTTTAAAGTCTATTTTGTCCAATATAAGTATTGCATCTCCTGCTTTCCTGTCTTGTCCATTGCCGTGAAACACTTCCCCTCACATTCAATCTATAAGTGTCCTTTGCCCTAAGGTGAGTCTCTTGTAGGCAGCAGATTGTAGGTTTTGCTTTTTTATCCAATCTGCCACTCTGTATCTTTTGATTGGTGCATTCAGTCCATTGATATTTTAAGTGATTATTAATAGATATGTATTTTTGCCATTTTAAACCTTGTTTTCCAGATGACTCTATGTTTCTCTTTTCTTCCTTTCTTTTCTTGGTTGGATGATTTCCATGTATTTTATGTTTGATAGTTTTCAGTTTTTGTGAAGTTGATGTTTGGTTTTGATTTGTGGTTGTCCTGTTTTTTAAGGATTTTAACCCCTTCATATACCTGTTTGCTTTAGCCTGATATTCATATAGGCTAAAACACATCCCTAAAAAAATGAAACAGAATCAATATTTTATTGCCTCTGTTGTGCAAATTGTATGAATTTGATGTCTTTTTTTTTCTTTTAAAATATTCATGTTTAGATCAGTATGCTGGTTTATTTAAGCGAATGCTTTCCAATTGCAGTTTCCTCCATTCTAGATTTTCTCTCTCTCTCTTTTTTTATTTATAGAAGCCCTTTCAGTATTTCTTTTAGAATGAGTTTTGTATTTCTGTTCTCTTTTAGCTTTTGTTTGTTGGATTAATTCTTTATTTCCCTTTATATTTTAAATGATATATATATATATATATATATATTTTTTTTTTTTGCTGCACAGATTATTCTAGGTTGCAATTTTTTTTTTCCTTTCAGCAAATTAAATATATCTTGCCACTCCCTCCTGGCCTGTACTTTTTTGTAGAGAAATAATATGATAGCCTTCTGTGGGTTCCCTTATAATTAATGCTTTTCTTTTCTCTTGCTGCCTTTAGAATTCTCTCTTTATAAATTTTGCCATTTTTATTATAATATGTCTTGGTGTGGGCCTGTTTGGGTTCAGTTTGTTTGGGGCCCTCTGTGATTCCTGTATCTCAATATCAGTATCCTTTAGATTTGGAAAGTTTTCAGTCATAATTCATTTAAATATATTTTCAATCCCCTTTTCTTTATCTTGTCCTTCTGGAAATCCTATTATGTGTAGGATAGGCCTGCCTTATATTATCCCATAGGTCTATTATATTACTTTCCTGTTTTTTTTTCAGTTAGTTTTCTGCCTGCTGACCTGATTGGTTGATTTCCATTATTGTATCTTCCACGTCAGTAATTTGTTCCTCTGCATTATTCATTCTGGTCTTTATTGCGTTTAGTTAAGTTTGTATCTCTGAAGATGAATTTTCTAGTTTTTCATGGCTCCTACTTATATTTTATAGTTTCTTTCTGAGAATCTGCACTACTGTTCTTATCCTCTCTTAATTCCTTCAGTATTTTCACTCTCTCTCTTTTGATCTCCAAGTCTGTCAGACTGCAGAGATCTATTTCATTGTCGACTGCTTTTGGTGAGTTCTCATGTTGTTTTAACTGTAATGATTTCTGAGCTTCTTCATCTTGCTTGTATTTATTTTTCCTGTGAATTTGGTGAAGCCAAACTGTAGTCTTGTATGTCTATTTCTATTCAAGAATACTCCTTTGTATTTTTTGGGGAGGGTTTTTTTTTTTTTTTTGGTGTCGGCATTTGACTCTTTGCTGTCTCTTTCTTTGGTGTTAGCAGTATATTATCCCCAGGATACCCAGTGTGTTTTCAGGGAAAAGGGGGCAATGGATAAGGCCAGCATTCAGTGCCTGATCATTGGGGTCTCAACACAATCAGAGACCTGAAGGGAGGTAGCACAAGTTACTCCTATTTTCAGGGCACTGGTCAGTGGTAATGAGCTCTAGAAGGATCTGCAAGGTGACCAGAGAATTTGGCTGTAGCTGCAGCAGAATGTGTAAATTCTCAGGGGACTGTGAAGAATAAAAGCTTGTATTTGATTGCAATGTCCTCCTTTGAAGTGGTTCGAACCACAGGTTATGCCAGTTCAGGGACCCCTAGTGGGAGTGGGCCATAACCATCTCTAGCTTCTGTGACAACTGCCATGGTTTGCCTCTGCCAACTGTAGACCATGTACATGGGTGATTGGTCTAACTTAGCCCACATAGGTGGTGCTGCACAGGCTCTTCCTAGTTGTAGGTTCATGGGAAGTGACAGAGATTTGGCATAAGGGTACTTCCCTAAGCATTCAGCAGTGGCAGGAGCAGGACTTGTGTGTTTGCAAGGGTGCAAGAGCACCAACATTTGATTTGGTCACAATTCCTTCCTCTGTGATGCTCTTGAGGTGAATGGGACTACAAGTGGTGTCTATTCACCAACCCAGAGTGGTGGGCCACTGCAACCTCTGGAGCCAGAGATAATTGTGGTGGTTTGCCCCTACCAGCTCTAAATCATGCAAGAAAAACCTGGTCCTGCTTAGTCCCCATAGGATGTGCTGAACAAGGCACTCTAAGTTGTAGGTTCTTCAGAAGGGACAGTGATCATCTGGGCCATTCCAGAATGTTTGGCAGTGGCAGCTGCAGGGTGTGTGTAGTCCTGGGGGAGTGAGACAAATAATGTTCACTTGTAGTGTACTTCTCTGAGATGTCTTCTGAAGTTATTTGGGCTGCAAGTGATTTGTTTTTCAGATATCCTTAGCTTTGGTAGGCCAGGCCCACTTCTGGAGTCAGGAATAATTGTGGTGGTTTGCTCCCAGCACCAGCAGGTCCAGTCCATCATGGGCTAGCAAGCGGCTTCCCGCTGCTGAAGACATGAGGTCTATGGTGGGCCAGCAATAGACCTCAGGTCATGAGGGCTGCACATGAGAGGCACAGTCTAGGGTGGGTAGCATGGCTTCCTGTGAGGTGAGGTGGCCTGGAGTGATGCGGGCTTCCCATGGATAGGGGATGGGCCCAGAGTGCCTCAAATCAGCATGCAGGTTCTCACAGGGGCAGGGCAAGGGAGCAGGATGCTATGTAGAGAAGCACACAGATTCCCCAGGTTGGGGGCAGGCTGGATCACACCCATAGCACTGCAAAGCCCCAGTGTGTGGCTTCTCACTGGTTGAGGCAGGGCCATGAGTGATGCAAAGCAGTGCATGGCTTCCTGTGGGGTTGGGCAGGGCAGCTTGGAGGAATGTTGAGCAGCGCAGGACTTTCCCCAGATTGGGGCATGGCTTGGCATGCTACAACATGGTGAGTGGCTTCTTGCAGGTCAGGGTGTGGCCCAGAGTGTGTATTTGCCACTTCAGGAGGGGTGGTGTGCTGTGCCAGGGACAGTCTCCCCTCTGCAATTGCAGGGTCAAGCGTGGACATGCTGGGACACAAGGAGTTTTCTATGGCATTGGCCCACCCTTTCTCCTCTCTCTGCCCCAATAATGTCACCTTATGTCTCCTGAGGGTCTGGACCTTCTCCCATGTTCCCTCTGCCTTGGCTTTCCATACCCCAGCCCTAGTGTACCACTTACCCCCCAGCATGACACACTGCTTCCTAGACACGTAGGCTGTCTCTGCACCCCCAACCCCAGCCTGCTTGCAGGGACCAACCTCCAGAGTCTAAGTCTCTCAGCACTGAGCCCCCACCATGAGCTTCTCATGCTGTGGTGTTTGCACAAGTGGTTCAGATTATCTGTGCTTCTCTCACTTTGATTCTTGATTCTCAAACTGATGTTTTCCTCAGTATCTTTGAGATCCCTCTGATTCTGCTGATTTTTCAGAGGGTTAGGTGGCTTCCCAGGGTGTGGGTTGCCTTTCTCCTTCACAGCTCCCTCTCAGGAATGCTTGTCCCGTCCTGATTCATTTTCTCTTTTTTTCTTCTTTTGTTCTAGCTAGTCATGTCAAGAGTTTCTTGCCCTTTTTGGAGGTTTAAATTCTTCTGCCACCATTCAGTTGATATTCTGTGTGAGTCATTTTACATGTAGATGTGTGTTTTTTTTTTTAATGTGTTTGTGGGAGAGGGTGAACCTGTCCTCTTACTCTTCCACCATCTTGCCTCCCATTTCTATATATTCATTTTTATTTTTTTCCATTATAGCTGGTTTACAGTGTTTCATAAATTTTATACTGTACAGCATGGTGACCCAGTTATACATACATGTATACATTCTTTTTTCTCACATTTTCATGCTCCATCATAGGTGATTAGATATAGTTCCCAGTGCTACAAAACAGGATTTCATTGCTAATCCATTCCAAAGGCAATAGTCTGCATCTATTAACACCAAGCTCAGAATTTTTTAAGGACTGCACCTATGGCACATGGGAATTCCTAGGCTAGCTGTTGATCCAGATCTGCAGCTGCTGACCTATACCATAGCCACAGCAATGTGGGATCCCAGCCATGTCTGCTACCAACACTGCAGCTCACCCCAACACTGGATCCTTAACCCCCTGAGCAGGGCCAGAGATTGAACCCACATCCTCATGTATGCTAGTTGGGTTCATTACCACTGAGACAGAATAGGAATTTCAAGAAATTTTTAATCTTCCCAAATGGAATCTCTAAACCCACTAAATATTAGATACCCATTTTCCTTCCACCACAGCCCCTGGCTGTCACCATTCCATTTTTTGACTCTATTAAATTGACAATTAATCTACCTCATATAAATGGAATCTTGTGGTATTTACACTTTTGTGATTGCATTGATTTTACTTAGCATAAGGTCTTCAAGGGCCATTCATGTTGTGTTTTTGTCAGGATTTATTTCCTTTTTAAGGTTGATAATATCCCATTGTATATATAGGCCACATTTTATTTATCCATTCATTTGTTAAAGGACATGGGCATCTATTGGCTAATGTGAATAAGGCTGTTTTGAACATGGCTGTATAAATAACTCTTTGGCTCCTGCTTTAACTCCTTTGGTTATATAACCAGAAGTAAAATTTCTGAATCATATGGTAATTCTATGTTTAATTTTTTGAGGGACTGTCATAATGTTTGACACTTTCTTCCTTCCTCCCTTCCTTCTTTTTTCTTTTTTCTTTCTTTCTTTCTTTCTTTCTTTCTTTCTTTCTTTCTTTCTTTCTTTCTTTCTTTCTTTCTTTCTTTTTCTTTCTTTCTTTCTTTCTTTCTTTCTTTCTTTCTTCTTGCTTGCTTGCTTTCCTTCTTTGTTTCCTTCCTTCCTTCCTTCCTTCCTTATTGTAGTCACTCTAATGAGAAGAAGTGAGTTGTGTGTTGGTCAGTTTATTTTGTACATGGTACACCAATTTCCCAATAATAGTTTAAGTGGTGTGTGTGTGTGTGTTCATCCATGAATAGTTGTGTAAGACAGACACAAACACATAAGCAGCCTGACTGTAGATCCATTGAAAGTACTGTGTCTTATTTATTACTCTCTCCCTACTGTCTATCATAGTGACTCTACTATGTAAAACAAAGAATGAGCTATTACTTACTTCCACAGAAGTGTTTGATTGAAGTCATATGCTTTCTCCACATGATGGTCAGTGTTCAGACAAAGCAAGTTGTGCTGCTCTCACCAGACTGGATGAGGCATCAGTGCATGATTGCAGTGCACTAAGACCTATCTGTACACTGACACAGTCACTCTGAGAAACCATGTGACCAGATGGTAACTGCTATGCTCAGTACTTCTAAATTCCTGACATTTCCCAATACTCTTCATTCCCAGAAGAGAGAAAATGAGCATGAGGAGGGGGAACCAGAGCCATGTGTCTGAGTTCCTCCTCCTGGGGCTCCCCATCCAGACAGAGAAGCAGGGCATCTTCTTTGCCTTGTTCCTGGGCATGTACCTGACCACAGTGCTGGGGAACCTGCTCATCATCCTGCTCATCAGGCTGGACCCTCGCCTCCACACCACCATGTATTTCTTCCTCAGACACTTGGCCCTCACAGGCATCTCCTTTTCAACTGTCACTCTCCCTAAGATGCTGATGAACATACAAACCCAGAACCCACCCATCACCTATCTAGTGTGCCTTTCACAGGTGTATTTCTATACGATTTTTGGTTGCGTTGATAATCTCCTCCTCATGATGATGGCCTATGACAGGTACATAGCCATCTATCACCCTCTCCGCTACACCTCTGTCATGAGAGAAGGACTCTGTGTTCTGCTGGTGACTGGCTCCTGGATTCTCTCCTGTTCCAGTGCCCTTCCTAACACCCTCCTGCTGGGCCAGGCATCCTTCTGTGCTGACAGCATCTTTCCCCACTTTTTCTGTAGCCTCCCCAAACTACTCGAGCTGTCCTGCTCAGACACCTCTCTCAATGATCTGGTCATATTCACTGAAGAGTCTGCAGTTGTCATTTTTCCATTGAGTGGCATCCTGGTCTCTTATGGCCACATTGGTCTTTCCATCCTGAGGGTCCCCTCTACTAAAAGGATCTGCAAAGCCTTGTCCACCTGTGGCTCCCACCTCTCTGCGGTGTGTCTATTCTATGGGACAATGATGGCAGTGTAGTTTTCCTCCTCATCAGGCCAATACCATGACAAAAACATCATTGCTTCCATGATGTACACAGTGGTCATCCCCATGCTGAACCCTTTCATCTACAGTATGAGAAACAGAGACATGAAATTGGCACTGGGGATTCTTTTCAGAAACAGTAACCTTTTGGACAAGTGAGAATCACCTAAACATGTTCTCATTTCACTCACTGACATTTTCAGTAATTGCCTTAAAAATTTTGTGTTGATCACCCATTTCTCTAGCACTTTCCTAAGTATCCCTTAATTGGTCATTGTTATTAGCTCAATATCATTCCCTTTAGTCATATCTCTTGTCCATTTATTCCTTCATACCCCTAAATGTGACATTACCCACAACATGCGTTCAACTTGTGGTCTTCAAAACATCAATTTTTTGTATGCATGTGTTTGTTTTAATTTTGTTTTTTGCAATGTTTTATATTATTATTATATTTAGATTTTTAAAATTTTTGGAAATATACATATATATATATATTATATTATATTATGGACATCTATTCTTGGGCATTGGTTTCTTAATTTTTTAAAACTTTTTTTATTTGAAGTACAGTTGTCCTATAATGTTGTGTTAAAGTGTATAGCAAAGATATTCAATTATATTTTTTTCATATTCTTTATCTTTATATGTATTACAAAAATATTGTGTATATTTCCCCATGCTATGCAACTAGTCCTCGTTAGTTATCTATTTTATATATAGCATTGTGTACATGTTAATCCCAACCTCCTAATTTATCTCACTCCCTTTCCACTTTTGTAAGCCTAATTGCTTTCTATGACTGCAGGTCTGTTTCTGATTTGTACATAAGTTCATTTATATCATTTTTTTTAGATCACACATATGAGTAATATCATAGGATATTTGTCTTTCTCTGTCTGGCTTACTTTACTTAATAAGATAAACTCTAAATACATCCAGGTTGCTGCAAAAGGCATTATATTATTCTTTTTTTATATTGAGTAGTACACTACATATATATACCAGATCTTCTTTATTCCATCTTCTATGGATGGACATTTAGGTGGCTTCCAATTCTTGGCTTCTTGCCTTCCAGAACTACAAACATTAATTTCTAATGTTTAGTTTTAGTAAAGTCCAGAATGCTTATCTTCTCAATGCAGTATCTCATTATTAAAGTACTTTTGATGGTTTGCTGAAACATAAATAAATGTTAATTTGATTTGCCGGGGACAGTAGGGGAGCACAGAGTAGTCAATCCAATTGCCAAATTTTCCTATTGTAGGAAGATTGATTTTTCCCCATAAATTGGATTTTGGTGTTTAGAAGATACTAGGTATTTTATTCTTTTGGATGTGATGGTAAAAGGGATTGCTTCCCTAATTCCTCTTTCTGATATTTCATTGTTTTTAGGTTGAAATTCCATCAATGTCTGCATATTAATTTTGTATCTGGTGACTATGCCAAATTCATGAATGAGCTCTACCAGTTTTCTGGTAGAGTCTTTAGGATTCTCTGGGTATAGTGTCATGTCATCTGCAACCAGTGATGGTTTTACTTATTCCTTTCCAACTTGGATTCCTTTTATCTCTTTTACTTCTCTGATTGCTGTGGCTAGGACTTCCAAAACTATGTTGAAGCATAATGGTGAGAGCGGATATCCCTGTCTTGTTCCTGATCTCAGAGGGAATTCAGCTTTTCACCATTGAAAATTATGTTAGCTGTGAGTTTGTCATATATGGCCTTTATGATGTTGAGGTAGGTTCCCTCTATGCCCACTTTCTGAAGGGTTTTTCTCAGAAATGGGTGTTGGATTTTGTCAAAGGCTTTTTCTGTGTCTATTGGGAGGATCATATTGTTTCTATTCTTCAGTTTGATAAGGTGGTGTAGCGCACTGATGGATTTGTGGATATTGAAGAACCCTTGCATCCCTGGGATAAATCCCATTTGAACAGGATGTACAGCCCTTTTAATGTATTGTTGGATGTGGTTTGCTAGTATTTTGTTGAGGACTTTTGCATCGAAGTTCATCAGTGAAATTGGCCTGAAGTTTTCTCTTTTTTTTGTGGTATCTTTGTCTGGTTTTGGTATCAGGGTGATGGTGGCCTCACAGAATGAGTTTTGGAGTATCCCTTCCTCTGAAATTTTTGAAATAGTTTCAGAAGGAGAGGTGTTAGTTCGTGTCTAAATGTTTGATAGAATTTGCCTGTGAAGCCAACTGGTCCTGGACTTTTGTTTGTTGGAAGTTTTTCAATCACAGTTTCAATTGCAGTTCTTGTGGTTGGTCCGTTCATCTTCTCTGTTTCATCTTGGTTGAGTCTTGGAAGATTGTACTTTCCTAAGAATTTGTCCATTTCTTCTAGGTTTTCCATTTTATTGGCATATAGTTGCATATAGTAGTGTCTTATGATCCTTTGTATTTCTGTGATGTCCGTTGTTACTTCTCCTTTTTCATTTCTAATTGTATTGATTTGAGTCCTCTCTCTTTTTTTCTTGATATGTCTGGCTAAGGGTTTATCAATTGTGTTGATCTTTTCAAAGAACCGGCTTTTCGTTTCATTGATCTTTTCTATGGTTTTATTCATTTGTATTTCATTGATTTCTGCTCTGATCTTTATTTCTTTCCTTCTACTAACTTTAGGTCTTGTCTGTTCTTCTCTCTCGAGCTGCTTTAGATGTAAAGTTAGCTTTATTTGAGCTTTTCCTTGTTTCCTGAGGTGGGCTTGTATTGCTATAAGCTTTCCTCTTAGAATGGCTTTTGCCACATCCCATAGGTTTTGGATTGTCTTATCTTCATTGTCATTTGCTTCTAGGTATTTTTTTAATTTCCTCTTTGATTTCTTCAGTGATCCATTGGTTGTTTAGTAGCATGCTGTTTAGTCCCCACGTGTTTGTGTTTTTTGCAGATTTTTTCTTGTTGTTGATTTTCAGTCGTATAGTGTTGTCGTCAGAGAAGATGCTTGATATGATTTCAATTTTCTTAAAGTTAGAGGTTGGATTTGTAGCCCGGGATGTGATCAGTCTTAGAGAATGTTCCATGTGCACTTGAGAAGAATGACTTTAAAATGAAGAATATTTTAAGGAACAAATAAAGCCACTAAAAATGATGAAATAATGAATCCAAGAAGGATATATATAATTTTTAAATATCTACACACCCAATAAAAGTTCACCACAATATGTAAGGCAACTTCTAACAACCTTAAAAGGACAAATTGACAATAACTCAATAATAGTGCGACTTTAACACCTCACTTACAGCAATGGGCAGATCATCCAGGCCAAAAACCTATGAGGAAACTCAGGCCCTGAATGAAGGATTAAACCAGATGGACCCAATAGACATTTAGAGGACATTCCATACAAAAATAAATAAATAAATAAAACAGATAAGCTGCCCTCTTGAGAGAGACTTCTGAACTTTTTTCTAAGGATATGTGAAAATTTCTGATGTTAAATGGTTGGTACCACATACAGGTGCTGCTACAGGAATAGCCTGATCAAGGCAGCACATCATGCTGGCAGAGATAATGAAAAAGAATCAGCTCTGTCCTAAAATATCCTACAGTGCCCTGGAGAGGCTCAATGGTAGTGAGCAGACTTTGTCACTGAAGGCAGGATCTTATTCCAGGAAATCACATAAATCATCTGCTGATTGTATCACTCTTCTCTTGATGAAATACACACTCATATGGGTCTTATGTGTCTATCACCCTGCACGACATGGTTATTAGAATGTACCCAGTCAGAAGAGACTAATCTTTGTGAGGCATCATATTCTCCATGGAATTATGAAGGGAAAAATAACTTAGCTTCTGTTTTTATGATCTTGGAAGAAATTATATAGTTATGAGACATGTTCCTCAATTAGTGTAGGGTTCAGGGGTAGAAGAATATGAACAGTGTTCAGATATTCCTCTTGATAATGGCTGAAGTATTAACTTCAAAATAGTAACAATGTTTCAGTAAATCTTCTATCCTTTGTGGGAAAGCTTTTCTTTAGGTGTGGAATTTCAGTAAAAATCAGGATTAGGCCAATATTCAAATCTACAAGATACTGAAAACAAAAACATAATTTAAAAAATGGCTGGGAGTTCCTATTGTGGTGCAGTGGAAACAAATCTGAAGATTATCCATGAAGATGTTGGTTCAATCCCAGGCCTCACTCAGTGGGTCAGGAATCCAGGGTTTCCATGAGCTGTGGATGTAGCTCAGAACCTGCATGGCTGTGGCTGTTGTGTAGACCAGCAGCTGTAGCTCTGATTTTACCCCTAGCCTGGTAACTTCCATATGTCATGGGTGTGGCCTTATAAAACCACTAGTTGGAGAGCCTGGATACACTGGATCTTGTTCTATATCTTCCTCTAAAGCATAGCATAAATTTATTCCAAACACTTCACATCTAAATCTTAGCTTTTTCATCTGTGAATCAAAGTGTTAATCTAAACAATTTATTCTGATGTCTACTAAGCATTGAAATACTTTGCAGAGGATTTTGTTTTACTTTTTAAATAATACTCAATATTTAAACTGGGTACCCTAGAAAATTTAAGCCAGGAAGCCAGAGTAAGTCTGAGGAGTCTGTATTTTTAAAAAGCATCTCACGTGGTTATGATTATGACCAATGTTTGGGGATCTCTAGACCATATGAAGTTATAGGTTCTATCTACTTCTTCAACCTCACTGTTCTTTATAAAATACAAGTATACACAATAGGAAGGGCAAGGGAGATTAAATATGCCAAAATAGGAATATTGAGAAATTAAATGTAAGTCTGGTGATAGAAAGTTACATTCTTTATGTATTGACTGGTGATGCAATTTCTGCCTTCCAATGCTATGGGTTTGAAGTCTATCTCAAATATTTACAAGCTGTGGGTGCAAGTGATTTAAGTAAACTCAGCCTCAATTTTCTTCAATATACAATCTTAAGCCTAATACTCTCTACATGCTAGTTCTGTTTAGGGATTAAATTAGACAACCTGTAAGCAATGCTTAGTTGCGTGCCTATCATACAACAAGTAGCTAGTAAACATTAGGTATAAGATGAATATATCCATGACAAAAACTCAAAAGTGGGGAGGAAAAGCAGAACATCTTTCTAATTCAGAAGAAAAGATGAGGAAATAAAGGGATATGAGTCCTTAATATGTCCTTCACTCTAAAATGAGATATGGTGAAGGTTTTAAAATGAATTTTGTATGTACCAGGGGCTATGGAGAGAATGAAGGGTGTCACACATCTCTATACACTTGTGTCTCCGTGACGCTGTGAGGATGAGACTGATTAAGGCTATGGACCAAGTCTGAGCCATGGTAATACCAGAGGTGAACATTTAAAAACGACTTGGAGGATGGAGGGATCCCCTACATATAAAAGGTTGGTCAGAAGGAAAGAGAGAATAAAGAAAAAGCTAAAATATTCATAAGAGAAAGAAAGGAAGTAGGGTAAGCTTAGAGGTGGAGTCAGGACTGGGGATGAAAATGCATTTAAAGGGAGATGTGAGAGGTGAAAGATTTGGGAGGCAGCATATATAGAGTTCTAGAGGAAATCTCACATTCTAACTGTCCTGCCTACTTCCCCAATGCTGCAGAGCCATGGAAAACCAATCCAGCATCTCTGAATTTTTCCTCCAAGTCTTATCTGGGTCACCAAAGCAACAGTAGTTATTCTTTGGCATCTTCCTGGGCATGTATCTTGTTACCTTAACTGGGAACCTACTCATCATCCTGGCCATTGGCTCTTACCCCCACCTCCACACTCCCATACTTCTTTTTGGCCAACCTGTCCTTTGTTGACATGGGTTTAACATCCTCCACAGTAACCAAGATGCTTGTAAATGTACAGACTCATCATCATACCATCTCCTATGCTGGCTGCCTCCCACAAATGTATTTCTTTCTGATGTTTGGTGACCTGGACAGCTTCTTCCTAGTAGTGATGGCACATGACCACTATGTGGCCATCTGCCACGCTCTTCACTACTCCACAGTCATGAGTCTGTGATTCTGTGCCCTGCTGCTTGCCTCATGCTGTGTCTTTACCCACATTGTTGCCCTCACTCACACCCTCCTCATGGCTCAGCTGCCCTTTTGTGTTGTTGGGGAAATAGCTTACTTTTTCTGTGACATTATCACTGTCCTGAGGCTGTCCTGTTCTGATACCTGCATCAGTGAATTGATGGTTTTTGCCTTAGGAGGCCCAGTGCTCACTGTCCCCTTTCTGTGCATTGTCATCTCCTATGTACACATTGAAGCTGCCATCCTGAGAGTCTTAACTCCTGTTTGGGGAGGCAGAGCCTTTTCCACCTGCAGTTCCCATATCTGTGCCATTTCTGTGTTCTATGGGAACCTATTTGGTGCCTACTTGTGCCCTCCCACTTTTTCCTCTGAATGGAAGGTATTTTCAGCAGCTGTAATGTATACAGTAGTGAACCCCATGTTGAGCCACTTTATCTACAGCCTAAGGAATAAGGACATGAAGCATGCCCTTGGAGTCCCCATCATGGCACAGTGGTTAACAAATCTGATTAGGAACCATGAGGTTTGGGGTTTGATCCCACTGGCCTTGCTCAGTGGGTTGGGGATCTGACATTGCAGTGAGCTGTGGTGTAGGTCACAGACATGGCTTGGATCCCACGTTGCTGTGGCTCTGGCATAGGCTGGATGCTAGAGCTCCGATTAGACCCCTAGCCTGGGAACCTCCATATGCCATGGGAGCAGCCCTAGAAAATGCAAAAAGGCAAAAAAAAAAAAAAAAGGACATGAAGCATGGCCTGAGGATGCTTCTTAGTCATAGGAGAATTCTTTCATCTTGTATAGAGTGAGAGAAAGTTTCAGTAAAAAAACATAAGGCTGGAGTCAAACAAACTTGGTTCCAGATTAGGGTCTGCCACACAGTAGCCAAGAAAACATATTCCTGTTACCTAACCATTCTGAGCCTTAGCTTCTCATCTGTAAGATGGATCATGTAACCTCTATCTAAAATGGCGACTTGGAAATTGAGATTAACTATGAAATACATCTAGTAGAGTGGCATGGAATAGTACATTTTCAATTAATGAGAGCTATTATTATCAATACTGTTGTCACTCTGCATACCTCCTCTGCTCAAAAATATAAAATATTTGCTCTAAGGAGTTCTCGCCATGGCTCATTGGTTAATGAACCCAACTAGGATCCATGAGGATGTGGGTTTGATCCCTGGCCTCAGTTGGTTAAGGATCCAGCAATTCCATGAGCTGTGGTGTAGGTCACAGACATGGCTCAGATCTGGCATTGCTGTAGCTCTGGTGTAGGCCAGCAGCTTTAGCTCTGATTGGACCCCTATCCTGGGAACCTCCATATGCCATGGGTGCAGCCCTAAAAAATATTTGTTTTTTCTCTCTGAGATTCATTCATTAGATATCTAAACACCTGATGCTTCCTAGGTGATGAGAACTGTTATAAGTGCTAGGGATAGAACAATGAGCAAGACATTGACCCAGCTGTCACTACAATTTCATTCTAGATTGTTAATTTGTCAGTTATAAAATATAAAGGTCATTTCTCTTGTTTATAGCACTAAATTGAGGTTAAGGCAAAAGAAGGAAAAGACAGGAGATTATATTCCAGGAGATGCAGAGTAGGGCAAGTGTTTCCCATCAGAAGATTGAAACTCAAAGTTCAGATTTCCATGCTGGTTACTTCACGTCCCATGATTAGCCACAATCTCATCAAGAAGAACAGTTGAGTTCCTTGTGTTGCCTCTTCACCCTGTATCTCATAATTGTTCAATACAAAGTTCATTTGTGTGATGTGTATGTGTGAACAAAACACCCTCTTTCATTATTTGCCTTCAGATTTGGCTTCAGAGCTAAAAGGGACACCAGCAGCTTAAATTAATTGCAGAGGTAGAAAAGATTATTTATGGGCATCTATGTTATCTTCTTCCTCTAAGGATCTTAGAAACATTAAAAAATATTGTTGATCATGGACATAAAGAGAAGACGTGTTTGGCATGGGATGGTGGGGGAGTTTGAGGTTGTTAGGTGGAAACCATTGCATTTGGAATGGATCAGCAATGGGATCCTACTGCACAGCACAGGTAACTATGTCAACAATCTATTGGATAGAACATGATGGAAGATAGCATAAAAAATGTATATATTTATATGATCGGGTCACTTTGGTGTATGATAGAAATTGAAGGAACATTGTAAAACAACTATACTTCAGAAAAGTTAAAAATATAATTGTTTAAAAATAAACACTAGGGGGAACAAGGAAAGATGGCAGAAGAGTAGGGGGGAAGCACTCACCCTCACCCCAAAACACAAC
>CM052682.1:236623440-236643869 GCA_028533215.1 Babyrousa celebensis | reverse complement strand
TTATTCCATGTTCCTGGATTAGAAAAATTAATATTGTAAAAGTGGCCATAGTCCCAAAAGCAATCTATAGATTCAATGCAATCCCTATCAAACTATCCATGATATTTTTCACAGAACTAGAACAAACAATCCAACACTTTATATGGAACCAAAAACTCCCAGAATCACCAAAGTAATCCTGAAAATCAAAAAAGAAGCAGGAAGCCTAACTCTTCCAGAATTCAAGCAATATTACAATGCCAGAGTCATCAAGACTGTATGGTACTGGCACAAAAACAGACTTACAGACAGACCAATTAAACAGAATAGAGACCCCGAAATAATTAATAGTTTATAATAATAATAGTCAATTAATCTTTGACAAAGGAGTCAAGAACATAAAATGGGAAAAAGATAGTCTCTTCAGCAAGATTGCTGGGAAACCTGGACAGCTGCATGCAAATCAATGAAACTAGAACACACCCTCACACCATGCATGAAAGTTAACTCAAAATGGCTTAAAGATTTAAATATAAGACAAGATACCATCAAACTCCTGGAAGGGAACATAGTCAAAACATTTTTAACATCAACCTTATGAATATTTTCTCAGGTCAGTCTCCCAAAGCAACAGAAATAAGAGCAAAAATAAACTAAAGGGACCTCACCAAACTGACAAGCTTTTGCACAGCAAAAGAAACCCAAAATAAAACAAAAAGACATCTTACAGAATGGGAGAAAATAGTTTCAAATGATGCAATGGACAAGGGCTTCATCTCTAGAATATACAAGCAACTTATACAACTCAACCATAAAAAAGCCAAGAACCCAACTGAAAAATGGGCAAAGGACCTGAAAAGACAATTCTTCAAGGAAGATATACAGGTGGCCAACAAGCACATGAAACAATGCTCAACATCCCTGATTATTAAAGAAATGCAAATCAAAACTACCATGAGAAACCACCTCACACCAGTCATAATGCCCATCATTAATAAGTCCACAAGAAACAAGTGCTGGAGGTGTTGTGGAGAAAAGGGAACACTCTTGCACTCTTGGTGGGAATGTAAGCTGGTACAGCCATTATGGATAAGAGTATGGAGATAACCTTAGAAATCTATACATAGAATTACCATATGATCCGGCAATCCCACACTTGGGCATCTACCCAGATAAAACTTTCCTTAAAAATAACACATGCACCCGAATGTTCATTGAATCTCTATTCACTAATAGCCATGAGCTGGAAACAATCCAAATGTCCATCTACAAATGATTAAATTATGAAATCTGTTATGTATACACAATGGAATACTACTCAGCCATAAAAAATAATGACATAATGCCATTTGCAATGGAACTAGAGACACTCATACTGAGTGAAGTAAGTCAGAAAGAGACAGAAAAATACCATATGATATCAATCATATCTGGTATCCAATATACAGCACAAATGAACCTTTCCATAGAAAAGAAAATCAAGGACTTAGAGAAGAGACTTGTGGTTGCCTGGGGGGAAGGGAGGGAATGGGATGGATTGGAAGCTTGGGTTCAAGGGATGCAAACTATTGCTCATGGAATGGATTTACAATGAGATCCTACTGTGTAACACTGAGAACTATGTCTAGATACTTACAACACAGCATTACAGTGGGAGAAATATTTATGTATATGTGTATGTATAACTGGGTCCCCATGCTGTACAGTGGTAAAAATTGTGTTGGGGGATATAACAATAAAATGAATAAATGAATACCATATCATTTTTTATTCCTCATATCCCTCTGGATGGACAAGAGTCCACAGGCTACCTTGAACCCCTCCCAAAAGCAGTTTGTTTCTCAGACTCAGTCTGTCTTAAAATATTTCTTAAATCCTATATTTCTCCATAAAAAATTACTGAGCATCTTTCATAGAATCAAACACTCCTAGCCTTCAGCAGTACAAAGTACATGTGCAAATCATTTGAAGCTGTTCACTGCATCTCAGTACCTGAGGATTCCATTTGCATATGATCTGGTACAGGACTTGAACCTTCTCTGTAGGTCTTCCTTCCATGTATTCTCTTCTAGGGGTCCTTGATTATGTGAGGAGAGATTTCCCATATAATCAGATCCAGGGCTTTCATCTCCTTTTGTTCTCATCTCCTTATCTACCCCTCTAATTCTATTGACATCTACTGTCCTAGACTATGGGCCATTGACAGTCTCCCTAAGCCATTGACATCTGCCTCTTTTGTGTCCTATGAAATGTCTAGATAATATCCTATACTCCTCATGATCAGATTTTACAGGAATCTCCTTGAAGAGTCTCAGGCACCCAATGACAGTGTTCATGGACATGAGTGAGGCTGAGATATGAGATTACCTGTTCATTTATGACCCCTCTGATATCTTGAACCTGCTGCTCAAATTGGCCCAATCAGGTCACCTTCAATACTCATTCTGATGCCCCAGGAATCATAATCCACAGACAGTGAATTACATGTTTGTGTCCTGTCTGGGGCTGGACTAAGGCTATTCCCACAGGCCTCAAGCAGACTAGGAGATGAGACTGGGTCCCATCCAAGGAGAATCCTTCCCACTGTATGCAAGTTTTCCAAATTCTTCATCTCTTTATATATCTTATCAACACCCATCCCTAAAGTTAAACTTCAGGTACAATAGGTCATCCATGTTAAATAAGTTACTATGATTTTGACATTAAGATCATTCACACTGAATTTCAAATTATTTCTAAGTCTTTGCATTCTGGTAGTTTAATGTATATAATATATGCTTTTAATTGGGATCTGTGCAGGGGTCGGGTGATGAGTTTCCTGGGACCCCTTAACTATTTAGGGTACTTGCCTTCCTCTTGCTTTTTTTTTTAAAGCAGATGGTCATAAACTTGCTCTCTTATGTATTTAAGACTATTACAGCTATAAAAAATTGTTTGAAGTGACTAGCCCTCCATTCCATTCTTTTTTTTTTATGGCTGCATCTGTGGCACATGGACATTCCCCAGACAGGGATTGAATCTGAACCACAGCTGCAACAAACACCAAAGTTTTGGCAATGCCAGATTCTTTAACCCACAGCACCAAGCTAGGGATTGAACTCACAGCTCCACAGTGACCTGAGCCACTGCAGTTTGATTCTTAACCCACTGTGCAGGGAGCAGGAGTTTCCTCCATTCTGTTCTTAAATATCAGTTCACAGACCCAGAGACCAAAACTAATCCTTATTCTACCACCTACTACCCATCAACTATCAAGATTGATTATTCAAACCTCAGTGACATTCTCTGCTCCAAATATAATCTTCTCTGGATGTGTAATGACCTTGTGATTTGGATCTCTGTCTCCAGGTTCTCCAATCCATTTGCAAACCACCTTACCCATTGGTTACCTGAGTCATTTTTATAAAATACAATCATAACCTTCTTTATGTTTAATCCCCATTCCAGTCCCAGCCCAGGTCCAGCCAGTGGCACTCAATCACTTGCAAGACAATGTCTAAACTCCCTAACAGGGCATCCTACCTCCTTCACAGTAGAGTCCTTGTCTGCTGGACTGGTCTCACTTTTTTTCAGATAAGACATTAATCATATTTGGTTCAAAAGAGAATCAGAGCATTTGTCAACAAAAAGCCTTTTTAAGTCTGACTTGTTTCACTAAGCATAAAACTCTCTAGGTCCATGTATATTAATGCAAATGGCAGAATTTTTTATGGCCTAGTAATATATCATTGTGTGTATAATCTCTTTGAGTTTCACTTCTTGATTTTCACTCAACTCATACACTCATGGACTTTAGCAACATCAAGTTTTTTACATCTCTCCAAATTTACTATGTTCATTCAATGTCCTGTTTCACTCTTCCTGGATTGTTATTGCTCCCATTATGCATTAAAATCCTGAAGATCCTTTAACACCCAGCTGCAGATGAAATGAATGAAAGCCTAGGGGTTCACAGGGGATGAATCATACAAATAAATTCACATCTTCAAATAAGTAATTTTATAAGTTCTTAAACTTAAACGAGAGTAGTGTCTTGGTCATTTTATAATCTATCTATCCAATAAGTAAATCACTAAAAAAAATATTGAATTAAATGAGTTAGTCCTACACCTCTCTGTGGTCAAAAAATACATAACCTCAATCTAATTATGAGAAAATATCAGAAAAAACTCAAATTGGGAAAGCTCCTAATGATGTCCAGGCAACATCAACTCTATCCTCCCTCATGTTACCATCACTTATAATACATATTTCCTTGTTCCAAGCCTCAATTTCTTCAACTGGAAAATACAGATAAGAGCAGTATATGCTTCATGTGATTATTATGAGATATAAAAGGTAAAGGTTTTAATACAGAGCCTGACACATATAATCATGCATAATAAGCACAATTAGTACTATTATTGTATTAAAGCATTTTTTCACACTTATACACATCTTTTTAGTTCCCCTAGTTCTACACGACTAGAATGTTGCCTTCCTTCATATGGAAGTTGTGTCTTTCTCCAGCACTTCATGACCAGAACTAGGTTTACTGCCTGATATAGATGAGGTAATGTACTAAATGGCTATTCAATGATAGAATCTGTAAGATAAGTACAGTCTCAATATTTGTCCAAAATTAACTTTTTATCCTTAATGACACATAAATAAAATTTTACATATTCTTGAGTTCTGTATTGATTTCTTTTAAATCATCTTCCTCAAAAAAACCTTTCTTGGACTCAAATTAATAATCAACCTAACAGTTGTGGGATTTTTCCTTCAAAAGCTAAGCAATTCTTATTATGCAGTAGATCCACCTTTTTTTCATTACCTGTGACAAAATAAGATTTTTTTACTTTTAAAATTTACATATGTCAGAGATGAAATTTTACATATAGTTGTATTTTATATAATAATTTAATATATAAATTATGTAATAATATATTATTTAATATATTATACATACAGTCCAAAGCTGAATTTGTAAGTATTGTAGCTCCTGGTTCTATGGTGTTATGATCCCTCTCTTCTGAGAAAATTCTATTATCACACTTTGAAAGAATTAGTGTTAAACTTATTTTTTGTCTTTTTGTGGCTTTACCTGTGGCATATTGAGGTTCCCAGGCTAGATGCCCAATTAGCCACAGCCACAACAATAGCAACATGGGATCTGATCAGCATCTGTGACCTACACCATGGCTCACAGCAATGGCAGATCCTTAACTCACTGAGCAAGGCCAGGTATTGAAACCACATCCTCATGGATACTAGTCAGATTCATTAACCACTGAGCCATGATGGGAACTCACAATTTTTAGCTTTTAAGAAGGATATAAACTACTCTGTTGAAATGTCAGTAATGACTGCCTTCTAGAAGTATTTATTAACTGGTGATCTCATTACCCATTCATGATTTTAGAAAAAGTAGCAACATTTGTTTTAAGCCCAATGAGATGCTTTACTGTGGAAGGTCATGAGTCAGAAATGGGATGCTTCAAATAAAATTCATATTTAGAGATTTCCAAAAGTTTTATATACATATTCCTATCAATATGACTTTAGGATGCCCAAAACTATGGAAATCCAATATAGCAGGACAGGTGGTAATAAAACAATTTCCATCAGGCAAGTCAATTCCTTTCCACATGTCTTGATAAAAATTCATAAACAGCAGTATCAACAGCTCATGGCTGAAAATGTGCACAACAGTATTGACCTCTTTAGAGAATAGTTCTTACAGGGTAGGGATCCAAAAGACAGATGTCCATTGCCAGTGAGGAAACTGAGCCAGGCACTCATTGGCATGTCTGGCCAAAGGAGGCATCCTTTCTGTAGACCAGCAAAAATGTCAAAGCCCTGTTCAGGTTTTGGCTCTGGAACTGGATGAGACTGAGCCTGCAGCCAGAGTGGCTCCATGTCTGCAGCTTACTCAGGCAGGATGGGGGTGGAAGATGCTCTTTGTTATTCTACAAACAAAGCTAGGATGTTAAATGGCAACTTCATCAGCACCAGGTCAAGTGTCACTCTGAGAGAGTCTTAAATGAGTAGAGGTTAGGATGTGCTTCTGATCTGTCTCTTCTCATCTACTCACCCACCATCTTACTCATCCATTTCTCCTTAGTCGGGTTCTATCTCAGTCAGAAAGATGTGTTGCTGTATCCTAGAACCACTGCATCATAGGACCACTATGCCCCTCTTATTTGGGGAAGATAATCTATCTACCATGATCCCATAGGTCCCATAATTCAGGAGGATGTGTCCAGTCTCCAAAATTCATCTCTGATTCTTAGGAAGGGAAATCCAGTGATTATTTTCCTCAGCAAATTGTCATCATAAGCCAATTTTGGTATTTTATTTCTTTCAAATAAAAAATATATGTTTTTTGATTTTTCTATGTACACAGAAGAGGAAATGGAAATTCAGAGAGTTAAGTGGATAGTGTGAGGTCACGCACCTTGATATAGACAACCTGCAACTGAAATCTGTCTTTCCCAAATATTCTTCCCTTACAGCTATATGGTGATGAGCCTCAGGAGCATGTTTTTAAACATTTCTTTTTTTGGACACACCCATGACATGTGGAAGTTCTTGGGCCAGGGAATGAATCAGAGCCACAGCAGTGACAGCACTGAATCCTTAACCACTAGGCCATCAAGTAACTCCTCAGAAGCATCTTTGATCCTATTCATCCTTAACTAAGCACAGCCTGAAGTAATAGAACTAGGTGGTTCACTGGAGGCTAAAACATATATTACTTAGACTCATCACTAAAACCTGTTGTCACTAAGCTGAGTAGAAATGACTTCCACAAAGACAGATAATGAAGAAATTGAATGAGATAGGTGCAAATTCTGTGGGGGTAACAGAATACTCCAAACCATGAATGCTTTTTTGTCTTTCTCATTCTCTGTATGGACACATCCAGTGTCTTCTTCAAAGTCACACCTGCAGGCAGAATATTACATGGACAACTGGGCTGAGAGTGAACCACTGAGAGAAGGGCACTTCAGTCCATAAAAGTGATCAGTGTTCCCCAAACCAAGAAGAAGCTTCAAGTCTTTCTCTGGTAAGTAGAGGAACTGAATTCATATCTGTGGATAGTTTTCTGGAGCTAAAAAAGGCAACTAAAGGAGTTCCCATCATGGCACAGTGGTTAACGAATCCGACTAGGAACCATGAGGTTGAGGGTTCGGTCCCTGCCCTTGCTCAGTTGGTTAACAATCCGGCATTGCCGTGAGCTGTGGTGTAGGTTGCAGATGCAGCTCAGATCCTGCGTTGCTGTGGCTCTGGCGTAGGCCAGTGGCTGCAGCTCTGATTTGACTCCTAGCCTGGGAACCTCCATATGCCATGGGAGTGGCCCAAGAAATAGCAAAAAGACAAAAAAAAGGCAACTAAAGAGTTTATTCTCCTCATCCACAACTGTTATTCCTAACAACAAAATATAGAAGAAAACTGAATGAAAAGTGGGGAAAGGAATGGAGATACTACAAATCCCCATTTCTGCAGCCTTTCTCTGCCAAGGGAGCCTTGTTAGCCAAGATTTTCCAACAATTCATAAGAACAAATAAATTCCCAACATTAGCACATTCCCCCTCCCACCAGCCAATGACAACTGCCATTCTACTTAATGCTTCTCTGAAAGTAGAATTTTAGATTCCACATGTAAGAGGGATCACACAGTATTTGCCTTTCTGAGTCTAACATATTTCACAAAGCATGATGTACAAAGTTCAATTAAGCAAGAGTTATTGAGATCTAATGTACAGCAGAATGACTACAGTTAACAACACTGAATTGTGTACTTGATATGTGTTAGGAAGGAGGATCTTAAAAGAAGTCTTTTCAACACACACACACAAATAAAATAGTAACAACAAAGAGGTGGTGAATTCATTAATAAGCTTGATTGTGGTGAATATTTCACAATGAATATGTATCAATAACAATGTATTGTACACATTAAATATATATAAAATTTATGTTATGACCATACCTCATTAGAGCAATTAGAAAAAGAAGTAATAGATTCTTTCTTGGGAAAGAAGAAGAGAAACACAAGACCTACTACTAGCAATGTTATTGCTCAATCTAATGTAGAAGAGTGATGTTAAACTCAACTGAGAATTCACAATTTATACTAAGGAATTCCTAGGAAAACAGAAAATAACTAGAATAGAATGAATTTCAAGTTATCAAATATTTAGTGAGCATTTATACTAACCTGGGCTCAAGATAAGGGGTGTAGGATCTGGGGTTATATGACTATATGTGTTTGTTATAAAGATGAGCAAACATCATTGTGACAAGATTGCTGCCTTGTGGAAGAGTTTCTCCAGGGCCCTATTCATGCCCCTATGTCTTGGGCTGTAAATGAAGGGGTTCAGCAATGGGGTGACCACTCTGTACATCACAGAGGAAATTATGTCCTTGGCACTGGAAGTGCTGGATGATGGGACAAAATACAGCCCAATAATTGATCCATAATAGAGAGAAAGCACTGAGAGATGGAGGCCACACGAGGACAAGGCTTTGCAGATGCCCTTGGTAGATGGAACCTTAAGGATGGTGGCTCCGATGCAGCCATAAGAGACCAAGATGCAAATTAATAGGAGGATAATGATGGCCACTCCTGCTATGAAAATGACCATCTCATTGAGGACGTGTCTGAGGAGGAGAGCTTGAGGAGGACACCAGGTCACAGAAGAAATGGGGTATGGTGATGTCAGCACAAAAGGATAACCAAGTCGGGAGGAGGGTGTGACATGGGGCACTGGTACAGCAGAAAATCCAAGACACAGATATTAGTAAGGTACACACTCCTTTTCTCATGATAGTGGCATAGTAGTGAGAGTTACAGATGGCAACCTACAGAACATATGCCATTTTTGTGAGAAGGAAATTGTCTAGATCAGTAAAAAATAGGAAAAAATACATCTGTGTTACACATTCTGCATAAGGAATGAATGGATCCTGAGTCTGCATGCCCATCAGCATTTTGGGACATTGAGAAATGACAAGTAGATGTCCATGAAGGCCAAGTGGCTGAGGAAGAAGTACACAGAGGTTTGGAGGCAAGGGTCCAGACTGATGAGCAGGATGATGAGCAGGCTCCCCAGCACTGTGTTCAGGTACATGCCCAGGAAAAGGGCAAAGAACACACCCTGATGCTCTGGCTAGATAGGGAGCCCCAAGCAGATTAACTCAGATGCATGGCTCTTGTTCTCCCTCCTCATGCTCCTCTCCTTTCTGCCTGGGTAGAAGGGAGAGGAAAAGTAAAAACCAACATATTTTGATTTATAGCAGCCAGATAAAAAAGGAGGCTTTTCTACTGCTAAATATGCCAATGTCTGAGTGCAATGCCCTGTCCCTGCAAAAATCCTTTAAAGCGGATGGTATCATCATGTGAAATGAGAAAATTTACCAAAAGAGAAGAGAGTTTGATACAGAAGAGAAACGAGTTCAGTGACATTTTTCCATCATCTAGGGGAGAGGTAGCCTCTATGTCATTTGCATATGTGTCTAGTCATAAAGAGAAAGTGTCACGCTGTCTTAGCAGAGGGATAGTAAATTCAAATGTCCCTAATTTCTATTCTGTTTCTGTATATTTAAAACAATCATAAGGAGTTCCCACTGTGGCTCAGTGGTACCAAAACTGACTAGAATCCATGAGAACACAGGTTCAATCCCTGGCCTTGTTCAGTGGATTAACAAGCTGGCATTGCCTGGTGTGTGGTATAGCTTGCAGATGGCTCTTGGATCACCTGTTGCTGTGGCTGTGATTTATGCTCGCAGCTACAGCTCTGATTCAACTCCTAGCCTGTGAATTTCCAAACACTGTGGTTGTGGCCCTAAAATGACCAAAACAAAAAAATAAATAAAATTTTAAAAAGTCATGAGAGTTGAGCTTCATGTTGTAAAATATGGAACTTTTAAATCTGAAACTCATCCTCAGCGGTATATAGAGGAAGATTCAACAACATATATTGAAAGGAAAGTGAATCAAAAACAAATAGAGGGAGTTCTCATCATGGCACATGGTGGTTAATGAATCCAACTAGGAACCATGATGTTGTGGGTTTGATCCCTGCCCTTGCTCATTGGGTTAATGATCTGGTGTTGCCTTGATCTGTGGTGTAGGACACAGACACAGCTCAGATCCTGTGTTGCTGTGGCTCTGACATAGGCTGGCAGCTACAGCTCCGATTAGATCCCTAGCCTGGGAACCTCCCATATGCCACGGGAGTGGCCCAAGAAATGGCGAAAAGACAAAAAAATAAAAAAATAAACAAAATAGTAAAAATGCCCATTATGTATAAAGAAGAAACATTTCTGTTGATTTATACAAAGAGTCTTAGAGATCAGTCATGCTTGAAAAGCTAAACATTTTGCTGTCAGTTATGTATTATTAGACTAATATTCATGATTATCATTCTCAAATCTCCTCCTGATTCAACAGTCTCTCATGGGAATATCAACATCCACAATCTCTAATGAAAAGAGCTCTCTTCAAGAGAATTCAGAGATAATCACACTCTGTCCACCCTCCCCTTTAAGGAACTAATAATAAGAAATGGATTAAGCAAGAGCACAGAGAAATATTGGGCACCTGTGATCAGACACACAGACAAACACACACACAAACACACACACCTGCTTCCAGTGAAAGATATCTAGTACTTCTCTGAAATTTATGCTCAAGTGATTTAGCTGCAAGAACTATGGGCTGGTTTCCTAGCTTTTCCTAGACATCCTGAGACCAGATTTAGCCACAACTTCTCAGGTCCTGAACCTCTCACCAGCATCAGAGAGAAGAATCATAAGCTTATAGATTAATCATCAGTTATTTCACCACTTGCAGAAATGGAGAGGTTAAGACTATGCTGTATTCACCAGAGGGAGGACTCAAGGGGACAGAGCACCAAGCTCTTGGTACGAGTCAATGCATTAAACCTGTGTTAATAGCTCAGTTTTCTACCTCCTGCCTCCAAGACATAAGCCCTAGGACCATGGACCCTAAATGGGGATGTTCTATAGAATCACCTTGGGAGTTTGTTAAAGATGCAGATCCCAGCTCCACATTCAGTGATGCTCATTCATGAGACCTGGGAACAGATGATTCTCGGACAGATGGTACTCAGGGCAGATTGTGAGGTAATCCTGTCCTTAATAAGGATGTCAGGGAGATGCCATGTGCATGGGAGCCCAGAAGGAGATGTGGGGATATCTCCTTACTGGCCCTCCATAACAGAGTCATGTTCCCCCTGACAGGTCATAGCCTGGGATATGAAGAGGGATTTTTCTCCCCAGTGGACATTCCTATTATATTGGATGCTTTTAAATTCAATTCTGCTTCCTGATGAAAATCCACATAAAACAAACATAAAGGCCAAGATCAAAGTACTTCATATTTCCATTGTTCATTTTTTATCTTCAAACAATGGTTTCTATTAATTCAGACTTTCCTGAAGGTCTTTGTTTCTGTTGAGAGCCTAACAACCAGGCACTGACTGCTGGCCCTATCCATTAGCTCCTTATCCCTGAAAACACACTGAGCATCCTGAGGATAACAGCCTTCTCACACCAAAGAAAGATAGCAAATATTCAAGTTCCCACACCAAAAATAAATAGTAACCCCCCAAAATACAAAGGGGTATGCTTGCATAGAAATAGTGTTACAAGACTACAGTTTGTCTTCCCCAAATTCAAAGAAAAAGAAAAAAACACAAGCAAGATGAAGAAGCTCAGAAACCATTCTCAGTTAAAGCAATGGGAGAATTCACCTAAAGCAGTCAACAATTGAACTGACCTCTTGCACTCTGACAGATTTTGAGTTCAAAATGGACATAGTGAAAAGACTGAAGGAATAAAGAGATAATAGGAACAGTGTGCAGATTCCTATAGAACAAAACGAGAGAATATAAGGAGGAACCAAGATAAAACAGAAAATGCATTTGCGGAGATACAACCTGAGCTAAAGGCAATAACGACCAGAATGAATAATGCAGAGGAACAAATTAGTGACATGGAAGATAGAATAATGGAAACCACCCAAACAGGACAGCAGACAGAAAAACAAATGAAAAAACATGAAAGCAATAGAGACCTATGGGATAATATAAAGTGGGCCAAACTATGCATAATAGGAATTCCAGAGAAGAAGAAACAGAAAAGGGGATTGAAAATATATTTGAAGAAATTATGGCTGAAAACTTTCCAAATGAAAGTATACTGATATCAAGATACAGGAATCACAGAGAGCCCCAAAAAAGTTGAACCCAAACAGGCCCACACCAAGACCTAATATAATAAAAATGGTGAAAGTTAAAGAGAGGATTCTAAAGGCAGCAAGAGAAAAGGAAAAGTGTTAACTTAAGTGAACCCTCATAAGGCTATGAGATGATTTCTCTACAGAAACACTATGGCCAGATGGAAGTGGCAAGATACATTTAAAGTGCTGAAAGGAAAAATGAATTTGCAACATAGAATACTCTAAGCAGCAAGAATATCATTTCAAATAGAACAGAATATATATATATATTATATATATATAATATATATATATATTTTGCTAAAAGAGTACAGCAATACTAAACCCATTCTAAAAAAAATACTGAGAGGGATTCTCTAAATTAAAACGGGAGAGAACAAAGAAAAAAAGAATTTTGATGGAGGAAACCACAATTGGAAAGCAATCACTTAAATGAATCAGCATACAGATCTAAAGATGCCAAAAAAAAAGCATCAAAAACAAAAAATATGTGGAAGGAAAGTAAGATGATTTATATACACCTTTTTATTTTAATGATGTGTTTGAGCCTATATGAAAAGCAGGCGAAAGCAGGCAGATATAGGAAGGGATTTACATACTTAAAAAACAGTGCAACAACATATTAAAACCAAACATTATTATTCACAAAACTGAAAAGAAGAATACTCAAGCATAAAATAAATGGAAACCATCCAACCAAAAAAAGAAAAGAAGGAAAGATAAACAGAGTTAACTGGAAAACAATGTTTAAAATGGCAATAAATACATATCTATCAATAATCACCTTAAATGTCAACGGACTGAATGATCCAATCAAAAGCACAGAGTGGCAGATTGGATAAAAAAGCAAAAACCATCAATCTGCTGTTTACAAGAAACTCACTTAGGGTCAAGGACAAACACACATTGAAAGTGAGGGGACAAGAAAAGATATTTCATGCCAAAGGACCAGACAGGAAAGCAGGAGGTACAATATGCATATCAGACCAAATAGACTTTAAAATGAATTTCATAATGAAAGCCAAAAAACGACACTCTTTAATGGTTAAAGGATCCATTCAAGAAGAGGATAGAAAAATCATCAATATATATGCACTAAATGTAGGAGGACCTACATACGAAAACAAATAACAAACATAAAAGGAGAAATTGATGGGAAAACAAGCATAGTAGGAGAATTAAACACAGAGATCCTAAAGGACACGATAGAAAAGTTAGACTTTATTGATATTTTCAGGACATTACACCCCCAGAAATCAGAATATACATTATTCTCAAGTGCACATGGAACATCCTCAAGAAGTGAATACACATTGGAGAACAAAGCCAACTTCAACAATTTAAGAGTATAGAAATAACTTCACGTATCTTCTCTGACCACAATTGTATGAAGCTGAAAATAAAATGGAGAAAATTAAATGAGAAAAAACTTACTACATGGAGACTAATAACATGCTACCAAAAACAAATGGGTCAATGAGGAAATCAAGAAGGAAATTAAATCATCTCTCAAGAAAAATGATAATGAAGACACAGTCACTCAAAATTTATAGGATGCCAGAGAAGCAGTGCTCAGAGGGAAATTCACAGCAATACAGGCCTTCCTAAAAATGAAGAAAAATGTCAAATTCCCAAGTTAACATACCACCTAAATGAATTAGAAGAAAAAACAAGACCTAAAGTCAGCAGAAGGAAGGAAAAAATAAAGATCAAAGAGAAAATCAATAAAATAGAGATTCAAAAAACTATAGACAAAATCAATAAGACCAAGAGCTGGTTCTTTGAAAAGGTATAAATTGACAAACCTCTGGCTAGATTCACCAAGAAGAGGAGAGTAAAATCCCAAATAAATAATATTCAAAATAAAAAAGAAGTCAAAATGGATACTATAGAAATACAAAAAATCATGAGAAAATACTATGAACTATTGTATGCCAACAAATTGGACAACTGAGAAGAAATGGACAGTATTCTAGAGACTTAATAGTCTGCCAAAAACTTAATCAAGAAGAAATAGATCAAATGAACAGACTGATCACTAGAAATAAAATTGAGCATGTCATAAAAACACTCCCTACAAATAAAAGTCTAGGACCAGATGAACTAACACTCAAATTCTACCAAACATACAAAGAAAAACATACCCATCCTCCTTAAACTTTTCCAAAGATTGAAGAAGAAGGAACACTCCCAAAGACATTCTATGATGCCACCATCACCCTAATTTCAAAACCAGACAAAGATACCACCAAAAAAGAAAGCTATAGGCTGATACCTTTGAGGAATATAGACACAAAAATTCTCAACAAATTTTTAGCCAACTGAATCCACCAACAAACAAAAAAAGATCAAATAACATGACCAGGAGGGATTCATCCCAGGTGCACAAGGATGGTTCAACATACTCAAGTCAATCATTGTTATACACCACATTAACAAAAAAAAAAAAGTCAAACACCACAGGATCCTCTCAATAGATGCAGAAAAAGCCTAAATGAATTGACAAAGCCCAACATCCATTCATGATCAAAACTCTTACCCAAATGCATATAGAGGGAACATACCTTAGCAAAATTAAAGTCATTTATGACAAACCCACAGCAAATTTAACTTTCAAATGGAGAAGAGATGAAAGCCTTCCTACTAAAATCTGGAACAAGACAAGGATGCCCACTCTCCCCACTGTTAGCAACATAGTATTGGAAGTCCTAGCCACAGCAATCAGCCAAATGAAAGAAATAAAAGTCATCCAAATAGGAAGAGAAGAGGTAAAATTGCCAGTGTATGCAGATGGTATGATAGTACATATAGAAAACCCTAAGGACTCAACCACAAAAAACTCGAACTGATTAACAAATTCAGCAAAGTAGCAGGATATAAGATTAACATTCAGAAATCAGTCACATTTCTGTATACTAACAATGAAATATTAGAAAAGGAATACAGAAATGCAATACACTTTAAAATTGCGACCCCCAAAAAAGAAAATACCTGGGAATACACCTGACCAAGGAGTTAAAGGACTTATATACTGAGAACTACAAAAAATTAATCAAGGGAATTTAAGAAGATGTAAAGAAAGGGAAAGATTATCCATGATCCTGGGTAGGAAAAATTAATATTGTAAAAATGGACATACTCCACAAATCAATCTACAGATTCAATGCAATCCCTATCAAATTACCCATGACATTTTTCACAGAGTTAGAACAAACAATCCAAAAATTTATATAATACCCCAAAAGACCCAGAATTGCCAAATCAAATCTGAAGAACTAAAACCAAACAGGAGGCATTACTCTCCCAGATTTCAGGAAATATTGCAAAGGCAGAGTCATCAAGACAGTGTGTTACTGGTACCAAAACAGACAGACAGACAAATGGAATAGTATATGGAGAAACCAAAAATAAACCCAGACACCTATGGTCAATTAGTCATTGACAAAGGAGGCAAGAACATAAAATGGGAAAAAGACAATCTTTTCAGAAAAAATTGCTGGAAAACCTGGACAGCTGCATGCAAATCAATGAAACTAGAACACACCCTCATACCATGCATGAAAGTAAACTCAAAATGGCTTAAAGACTTAAAAATAAGACAAGACACCATCATACTCCTAGAAAAGAACAGGTAAAACATTCTCTGACATTGGCCTTACAAATGTTTTCTCAGATTATTCTCCCAAAGTAACATAAATAAAAGCAAAAATAAATCAATGGGACATAATCAAACTGACAAGCTTTTGCACAACAAAGGAAACCAAAAAGACAACATACAGATTGGGATAATATATTTTCAAATGATGCAACATACAAGGGATTAATCTCTAAAATAGACAAACAATTTATACAACTCAATAGCAAAAAGTCAACAACCCCATTGAAAAATGGCAAAAGACCTGAATAGATATTTCTCCAAGGAAGATATACAGATGACCAATAAGCACCTGAAAAAATTCTCAACATCACTGATTATACAAGAAATGTAAATCAAAACTACCACAAGTTACCACCTAACACCAGTCAGAATGGTGATCATTAATAAGTCTACAAATAACACATGCTGGATGGGGCGTGGAGAAAATGGACACCTCCTACACTGTTGGTGGGAATGGAAGCTGGTACAACACCTATAGAGAACAGTATGGAGAAACCTTAGAAATGTTTACATAGAACTTCCATATGACCCAGCAATCCCACTCTTGGGCATATATCCAGAAAAACTCTACTTAAAAAAGACTCATGCACCCGCATGTTCATTGCAGCACTATTCACAATAGCCAAGACATGGAAACAACCCAAATGTCCATCAACAGATGATTGGATTAGGAAGATAGTGGTATATATACACAATGGGATACTACTCAGCCATAAAAAAGAAGAAAATAATGCCATTTGCAGCAACTTGGATGGAACTAGAGATTCTCTTCTTGAGTGAAGTAAGTCAGAAAGAGCAATACAAATACCATATGATATCATTTATATCAATTATCTAATATTAGGCACAAATGAACCTTTCCACAGAAAACAAAATTGTGGACTTGGAGAATAGATTTGTGGTTGACAATTCGAGGGGGAGTGAGTGGGGTGGATTAGGAGCTTGGGGTTAATAGATGCAAACTATTGCCTTGGAATATATTAGCAATGAAATCATGCTGTGTAGTTCTGGGAACTGTCTAGTCACTTATGTTGGAGCCTGATAATGTGAGAAAATAGAATGTGTACATGCATGTGTAACTGAGTCACCTTGCTGTACAGTAGAAAAAAAAATTGAATTGGGGAAATAACAATTAAAAATAGATAAATATTTTCTTAAGGCATAAAAAACAAGAAAATATAATAATATAAAATAAAATCAATTGTGCTTCCTGAAGGATATCCAAATAAAACAGACATGAAAAGAAATGATAAAGTCAAAGTACTTCACCCTTCCATTGTTCTTTTTTTATCTCCTACAATGGTTTTTATTACTTTTATATTTCCTTAAACAGAATTTGTTTTCTATGGTATTTTATGTCTTTTTTCTATGATAGTTTATTATAATATTTGCATTTCTTTAATGCATATCAGTATATCAATCCACTTATACTTTTTAATTTTTAGCTGATCATTTGTTGAAGTAACACAAAGATTCATGGTGAAAATTTACTAAATATTACACTATGCCTTTAAATATCTTTTGATAGATATCTCATTAAATATTCTTGACTCTCCAAAAAATTCATTTTAAAGGGCACCATTTTCTTAGTTCCTGAGTGCCTGTGGCTTGCTCCTTTGTTTTTATTTAATGTTTATGGCATAGAGTTGACTTACAGCATTGTGTTAGTTCCAGGTGTACAGCCAAGTGAATCAGTTGTTCATATACAGATGTCCATTTTTTGCCCCATAGAGTTTATTACAAACTATTTAGATTTTCCTGTGTGATACAGTAGGTTCTAGTTAATTATCTACTTTATACAGTAGTGTGTATGTATTATTCCCACCTCCCAATTCTTCACTCCCCACAGTGGTTTCCCCTGTGGTAAACTGAATTTTGGCTTTTGAAATCTGTGTGTTTTTTGCTTACAAATAAGTTCTTTTGTATCATTTTTTTATTAGATTCCACATGATACTTTTCTTTGATTTACTTCACTCAGTATGCTAATCTCTAGGTCCATCCATGTTGCTGGAAATGGCATTATTTCATGCTTTTTTTCTGGCTGAATAATAGAGAAGATGTAGTACAAGAAAAGAGACTCTACCATTGAAAAGATCCAGAAAAATACATGAAGAATGGAAATCCAGGTTGAACACCATGCAAAGAAAGGCAACAGAGCCAGATTATCTTCCTTCACCTGTGGGACCACCTAGGTCAGATATTATGGAATTTGATAATTGCATAATAAAGGCAGTCACTATTGTGGTATTCTTCCTATGTGTAACACATCAAACTCCTTCCAAATATTTTGTTTTCCTTCTTCACACCCCAAGTAGACTAGAGTTAGGACATAACTCAGCCTTAAATGCCGCTCCAAATGCTAGCAAATACTATTTAGTGTTATATTTATGTATAAAGTTTGTAACCTTACTGAATTTTGCATAGCCAGACACACATACACAAAAAGAGGAAATGAAAAGCTGGAAAGACAGAGGTAAACACTTGAGGCTCAAAAAAAGACATATAAATAAGAACACAGTAAAAGAGATAAAATGAATAATACAAACAAAATTCATCTAAACAAAGGGGGGGAAAGGGGGGAGATTGAGCCCCAAAACAAAAAAATCTTCCCACAAATCTATTAGAATTATGAAATTTTAACAAGGTATAAGGAATCAAAGTTAATGAACAAAACCCAAAAAAGTATTGTACTTCTATAACTTAGCAGTGAGCATTGAGAATTTCTATATATTATTATCAGTTCAAAAGGTAAAAAATACATATGGATGAATTTACTTGCAATAAAATACATTAAAAGCATAAAACCTTCACAGACGAAGTTAAAGAGGATGTAAATAGAGATGTAACTTGCATGTACATTGTATAACTTAATATAATTCTGGAGCCTGCTCTCCACTCAGTTGATCTACAGAGTCAATGCAAACAAAGGCACAATATCAGCAGCCTAATTCCAAAAAGGATCAGTAAGGGTCCAGCATTGCCATGAGCTGCAGTGTAGGTCATAGATGAACCTTGGATCCCATTTTGCTGTGGGTCTGGTTTAGGCCCACAGATGCATCTCCAATTTGACCCCTAGACTGGGAACTTCCAGATGCTGTGGGTGCAGCCATCAGTAGAAAATAAAACAGAGAGAGAGAGAGAGAGAGAGAGAGAGAGAGAGAAAGAACTGACAGACTTCCTTTATCTAATTGCACAATAGTTTATTAAACCATAGCAATGAAAACAACAATAATTGTGTAAGGATAGGAATATATATCAATGAATAATATTGAAATAGATCAGTATCATTAAGGTCACATAATATTTTAAAAATGCTACAAGGCAATTGAAAGTGGAAAGGATACTGTTTCAATAAATTGTGCCAGCATGAGTCAACAAAAATATGTCTTAAATGAACCCACCTTTATGTTGGACCACATGCAAAATGTAACTAGAAATGGGTCAAATGTGTAAATCTATAACTAAAAAACTATTTCTTGAAGAGAACATTGGACACAATCTTGGAACATATGGGGTAAGCAATACTTTCTTAAATGGGACACAAAAGTCATGAACTTGAAAAGGAAAACTTACGATTCAGACTTCATAGAAATAAACTGCATCCACTCTTGGAAAGAAACTCTTAATGAAATGGAAGGAGTAGCTTCAGACTGGCTTAAAATATTTGTTAAACATATTTCTTATAAAGAGCCAAATCCAGAACATATGCAAAAGATAATCAATGCAATTATGTTTAAAACCATATATAAAAAATTAAAAAAGATATTTCACAAGAGAAGACAGTAGATCAGTCTGTAGAAAGAAACACATCATTAGTCATTAGATTAATGGAAATGAAAACCACAGCAAAACCATCAGAATGGCTAAAATCAGATTACTGGCAATACCAGAGGCACTAAGGATGTTATTAGAAATTGGAACTGTTCATACATGGTCTGCAGTAATGCACAACATAGAGCCTTGTTGAGAAATTGGTCAGTTTCTCATAAAGTTAAACAAACTCTTACCCAAAAATTCCACTCCTAGGCATTTCAGCAAAAGAAATAAAACTTTGTTGCCCTAAAGAGCTGGATGCAGAGCTATAGGCATGAACATATATATATATATATGAGACAAAAGGGATAGTGATACACAGGCAGGGAAAGCAAATGTTCATTATTCTTGGTCAGTGGTCAAGTTAAGCCAAACTTAGTAGCACATTTGTTTGAAATTAAACATATTTTAGATGATTTGTAATGTTTTCAATTTCCACAGAAGAAGAAAGGGATGGATATTCAGAGGGGGAAGGGAGTTGCCATGGGCCACACACTCTGGCAGGTAGAGCCTGCAATTGATATCTGCTTTCCCAAATACTCTTTTACAGCTGTGTGGTGCTGAGCCTCAGAAGAAGTTTTGATCACATTCATCTTTAACTAAGCACAGGCTGAAGAACAACTATGTGGTCCCTCACTGGAAGTAGAAGAAAAGAGATTATTACATAGATTGCTAACATAAAACTTGTATCATTAAGCTGAGAAAAATATGATTTTCATGGAGATT
>CM052682.1:236593112-236622940 GCA_028533215.1 Babyrousa celebensis | reverse complement strand
TCCTTTCTGTTTCAAAACCTTCTGCTTTATTTTTTAAGGCCTACTTTATATACCATCTCTTTGTTAAAGTTTTTCTGGACTTTTTAGATAAGCTAAGCAAATATTGCCTCTAGCCTCCTACAGCACTTTGCTCACTTGACATCATGTTGCATTGTATTTCTTTCTGTCCCAACTGGTAGATGGAGATGTCCCTCCAGGTTGTGAGTCCTTTTGAGGGTAGTGACTGTGTCCTGTTAGTATGTGTATATCCAGTGCTGAAAATCCCATGTAACACATAGTATGGTGCTCAGTAGACATCTGTTAAGTTAATGCGACTAGAATCCAGAAGCATACTTACATGAAAGAACATTTAGACTTTTTTGTTTTTTTTTACCATTTAGCATTTTGTTTTGTTTGCTTGTTTTTAGGGCTGCCCCCACAGCATGTGGAAGTTACCAGGCTAGAGGTTGAATATCAGCTGCAGCTGCCAGCCTATGTCACAGCCACAGTAACACCAGATGTGAGATGCATCTATGACTTATGCCACAGCTTGTGGCAATGCCAGATCCTTAACCCATTGTGCAAGGCCAGGGATTGAACTGTCATGCTCATAGATACTAGTCAGGTTCTTAACCCTCTGAGCCACAATGAGAACTCCCATTTACACTTTTAGCATCTAGTGGAGAAGAAAAATTGTGGGATGACATTCAGTTGGAAGAAAATATGTTTGTTTATTTATTTATTTATTTATTTATTTATTTATTTATTTAGTCTTTTGTTTTTTACAGCTGTACCCATGGCATATGGATGTTCCCATGCTAGGGGTCTAATCAGAGCTATAGCCTCTGGCCTATTCCATAGCCCCAGCAATGCCAGATCCAAGAAACATTTGCTAGCTACACCACAGCTCATGGCAACTCTGGATCCTTAACCCAATGAACAAGGCCAGGGATCAAACCCACAACCTCATTATTCATAGTTGGATTCATTTCTGCTGGGCCATTATGGGAACTCCAGATAATATGTTTAGCTCTTTACCATATACCACATATAAAAAATAAATTCCAGATGAATTTAAAAGCTAAGGCAAAAACCTATAAAACTGTAAATGGACATTATACAATATTTTTGTAATCTTGGTGTGGATTAACTCTTCTGCAACAAATTATAAACCCTGAAGCACTAAAAGAAAAGACTCACAGATCTGATTACCTAAAAGTGAAAACCTAAGTGATAAATATTTCCATGAACCAAGTTAAAAGAGAAGCAAAAGACTTGGAGAAAATATTGATCTATATAATATATCTGTGCAATATAATGCATATAATATCTGCACAATACAAAGGATACGAATAACTCAATAAGAAAATGATAAATATTCTAGTTGTGGCAGGGACAGTGATATTTATCAAATATTCCATATAAAAACAAATTTCCCACCCCCTGCAGTTTGGTATGAACACTTGTTATGTATAGAAGGCACAGGGTATATTTGAACAATGTATATGGAGTAGATATTTATATAAGTATTAATTATAATAGAGACAAGATAAAATAGAAACTTTCTTATGTCCAGGAATAGAGAAATGGTTAACTAAATTGTAGTAGCTTCATATTATAAAGTGATATTAAAATACTGTAGAGGAGTTTCTGCTATGGCTCAGAAGTATCAAAACCAACTAGTGTCCATGATCACATGGGTTCGATCTCTGGCCATGCTCAGTCAGTTGAGTATCTGGCATTGTTATGACCTGTGGTGTAGGTCACAGATGCGAGTCAGATCCCATGTTGCTGTGGCTGTGGTGTAGACTGGCAGCTGCCTCTCCAATTGGACTCCTAGCCTGGGGACCTCCATATGCCACAGATGTGGCCCTAAAACAAACAAAAATACTAAGGAACAATTAAAAACAATAGTGTAGTTTGTATATAGTAATGCCTTGTAATTGTGTCATCTCCAAGACAACTTGTTAGGTGAAAATATATGTTGCAAGATAATATATTTATGTAGTGTGATTTCAGTGTTATGAATCTTTAAATTTGCTGGTGTGAAAATATATTTCTACATATAAAAGGTGGATGGGAGTCAGAAGAGACTTTCAGTTTGAATCTTACAACTTGACTGTGTTCATGTGTTACCAGTGTCCTTAGGAAATAAAACTTGGAAAACAGAATGAAATATCAGAAACAAAGAATTACAATATTTTTAATAGAGTGCCTTCATTATGTCATCTCTCAGCATCATTTTTTTTTTCTCTTTGGTGACCCCTGCAGCATGTGGACATGACTAGGCCAGGGATTGAACCTGTGCTACAGCAGCAACCTGAGCCACGACAGTGAAAATGCCAGATCCTTAACATGCTGAGCCACAATGGAATTCCTCAGCATCAAATAATGATGCATTACAAACTTAAAAAAAAAACCTGTTATGATATCTGAAAACATACCTAGGAGACTTACGTAGGGTAAGGTTATTAATTTGCTGAACCCTAAAATCACTACAATGGCTCTAACAAATTTCAAGACAACTGGGGTACTCTGAAGAAATCAGTGGTTACCAAACTTGGCTGGTGATTGGAATATCCTTCAAGCCTTAAAACTACAGATACCTGGGTGGCATCTCAAAGATACTGATTCAATTGCTGTGGGGTGTGGTCCTCGGGATCTAGATTATTTTAAATCTCCCCAGGTGATGTTAAATGCACAGAAGATGCCTAGAACTTCTGCTTTAGATAAGGTAGGCACTATCACAAAGGTTTTTCATTAAGAGACCAAAAGGAATAGAGGAATTGAATTGTATGCATCAAGGATAAAATTATCCAGGGAATAACAAGAGAAAAGGGCCCTGGTAGAACTGCTTTAAATGTCCCCTCCATTGAGTGGGATGGACTGGGAATCTGGGGGTAAGAGATGCAATGTATTGCCTTTGGAATGGACAGCAATGAGTTCCTGTTGTCTAGCACTGGGAACTATATCTAGTCACTTATGATGGAGCATGATGGAGGATAATGTGAGAAAAAGAATGTATTTATATCTCTGTGACTAGGTCACTTTCCTGTACAGTAAAAAATTGACAGAAAACTGTCAACTAGCTATAATGGAAAAAATAAAAATCATTTAAAAAGGCCTCTCCCTCTAAAACTGGTTATTCAGCAGCTTCCTTCAGTGCTGCCCTTGAGGATTGGCCTCAGATGAGGGAGGCAAAGCCTTGGAATTATGGTATCCTCTTTCATCTTTCTAGAATTAAATCAGAATGTAGCCCCTTGAGAGCAGCACAGGAGGAAAACCAGGACACCTCACGCATAACAATGTGTCAGGAAAGTTTCTGAGCCACTATGGCTGCAGAAGCTCCCTCAGAGGGATGAGGTCCCATCTTTGCTTTTTAACAAGGCTCAAGGGAAATCTTGCTGGTGAACCTCCAGGCTCCTTTCCTTTGATGCTAATTAACCACTCAGGGCAGCTCCTTACAGCCTAATCAAATAGCGTCCAGAGGTAAAATTTGGCTCCTCTTTGTGCATGGTTGATTGGGAATTAAGCTTGGACTCTCTTACCACAAGTCAGTCTCAGTGTATCCATGGGTCACAACTGATCCCAAAACAGACCTTGGTCAGAGAAACAGACCACCCAGGCACCCCCATCCCACAGTCTAGTCAGAGAAACATGCTGTCTCTTGAAGGCAAAAGTGTTGATATGATCACAATGTTGGCTCATCTGGTTGAGAACTCTTCCAGAATGGAAGCCAAAGAAAGGGTCCGGGGAAGGCCATGATTGCCCTTAGTGATATTCTCATGCAAGTTAAGATGTGGCCTCAGACAGTGCCCACTTCTCCCCATAGTGTTTGGCTTTGCAGTTGGGATTTCCCATTGATCAACTCTGAGTTTGAGTTTTGTTTACCACTTCCCTGCTCATGAATTTGGACAAGCCACTTCACCTCTTTGGACTTGTTTCCTCATCTTTTTTGTTTTTTTTTTTTTGGACTGATCCTGCCATAGGTATATTTGTACAAATAGCACAGGTGGACACCAGCCCCATATTGACAGCAACCCAGGGATCACACCAGTGCTTCCTGTCCTCACAGTGGCAGATAAACACCTCTATTGTGGAGCCTTTGTTGGGGCTTGGGCATCATTGGGAGCCAGAGGTAGACATTAAGCTATACTTCCAGCCACAGCCCTGGCCTTGGTATGAGCCTTGGCCTGGGACTTTGGCTGGAAGAGCCAGAGACTCCTGGCCATGAGGGCAGGAGCTCATTTTCCAAGCTTGGGGTCTGCAGTGTAGGCAAGACAACTGAGCTTGTTGCTGCCACCCTATGGGATATTGGGCTTGACCTACTTAGGTTTTACAAGAGCCTTGAGAGCTTCAGCACATGCACTCTTGGCCTTGGTATTGTTGGCCTGCATCTTCTTTAGGCCCTTCTCATTGTGATTCTTGGAAAAGTGCATGTTCCTCAGGAACTTGGGGTCCACCCCCTTAAGGGTTGCATATCATTGTTATTGGGGTTTCTTGATTTTGTTTCTGTACCGCTTTCGAGATTAATTATTTGTGGTGTGGTTCTTATACTTCACCATATTTGCACCAGGGTCAGCTGATCCCAAAGTGCCTGGGGCTGGAAGAGAAAGAGCAGGTTCCTCATCTTTGAAATGAGGTCATTAATTCCCATCAGTCAGAACTGGAGGTGGATGATTTGTGCTCATTCCCATCCATGACCATGACAGTCTACCACATGTACATCAGCTAGCATCTTGAAATTTATTAAAAATAAATGATAAAAAATGTGTATGCTAGCTCAGCAGATGATGGAAATTAAGAGAGGCCATTATGACCAGGGAACTCAGGAGAATTTGGATCCCACTCTAAGATCCTGCTGCCTCCTTCCATGAGGTTTCTAAGGAAAAGGCTGCCCAAGAAAAATGGCAAAGTGCAAGCTTGACAGGAAGATGTATCTCTCATATTTCCCACATAATTCATGGGGCTAAATCTTCAAATGTCTTTAGGTTACAGAATTCTTTATGTCCTTTAAATCAGGGTTCCCTTGTCATTTTGTTCTCAGGTTGACTTTTACACCCCAATCTCTTACTAGTTGAGTTCTAGGTCTCATTTCTCAAACAAGCTAGTGGTTATGGAAAGTTCCCAGTTTTATATTCTCCTGGATAATCCAGAAATCAGAGACCTTCATGTTTGGAAAACTAATTTTATAGCCAGAATGGAAGACATGTGGAAAGCCTTTGTTGTGGATTAAAAAGCTGAGACCTCTAGTACCATTTATTTTTCAGTTATCACCAGCAAAATTATCAAAACTGCTGTCTTGGGACTTTCTGTTGTAGCTCAGTAGTAAAAAACCTGACTAGTATTGATGAGGACTGGGTTTGATCCTTGGCCCCACTCAATGGGTTAAAGATCCGGTGTTGCCATGAGGTGTGGTGTAGGTAACAGACATGGATTGGATGTGGCGTTGCTGTGCCTGTGGTGTAGGCTGGCAGCTGCAACTCTGATTTGACCCCTAGCCTGATCTTCCATATGCCTCAGGTATGGCTGTAAAAAGACCAAAAAAAAAAAAGAAAAAGAAAAAGTCTTCTAGTTTGCTAGGGCTGCTGTAACAGAGTACCACATATTGAGTAGCTTAAGCCACCAGAATTTATTTTCTCACAATATTGGATGCTAAAAATATGAAGACAAATGTATTAAAAGTTTTGGTTTCTTTTGAGGCCTCTCTTCATGGCTTGGCATCTTTTCCCTGTGTTTTATGTGGTCATCCTTTGGTGTAAGTCTGGGTCATAATCTATTCATTTTATAAAGGCACCAGTCATATAGTATCTTAGCCCACTCTAATGACATCATTTTATCTCAATTACCTCTTTAAAGATCTTCTATCCAAATATGTCATATTCTGAGATGTTAGGGATTAGGATTTCAACATATGAATTTTGAAGGGGACACAATTCATTCTAAAAATTAAAAAAAAAAAGGAGTTCCAATCATGGCTCAGCAGAAACAAAACTGACTAGCCTCCATGAAGACATATGTTCTATCCCTGGACTCACTCAGTAAGTTAAGGATCTGGCATTTCTATGAACTGTGGTATAGGTCACAGATGTGGTTCGGATCTGGCTTTGCTGTGGCTGTGGCATAGGCTGGTAATTACACCTCTGATTAAACCCCTACCCTGGGGACCTCCATATGCTGTGGGTGCAGCCCCCAAAAAAGTGAAAAAAAAAGAAATCAATAGTGCTGGATTTGTATACACCAGAGTACTAGATATTGTCCTAAGTACTTTCCTTGAGGTAATCCAAAGGTTTTCTTTTTAAAAAAATTTTTATTGGATTATAGTTGATTTACCATGTTGTATTAGTTTCTGGTGTGCAGCAAAGTTAATCAGTCATACATATACATATATCCATTATTTTCCCTTTATAGGTGATCACAAACTATTGATTAGACTTTCATGTGCTATGCAGCAGGTTCTGGTTAATCATCTATTTTATCCATTAGTGTGTATATGTTACTTCCTCTCTCCCAGTTCTTCCCTCCCCACCCCCAGTGGTTTCATTTTGGTAACCATAAGATTGGTTTTGAAATATCTGAGTTTTTTTGTTGTTTGTTTGTTTAATTATTTAGGGCCACACCCATGGCATATGTAGTTTTCCAGGCTAGTTATCAAATTGGAGCTGTAGCTGCCAGCCTAGACCACAGCCACAGCTATGTCAGATTCGAGCCATGTCTGTGACCTACAACACAGCTCACCACAGTTCCAGTTCCCTAACCCACTGAGAGGGGCCAGGGATCAAACTTGCATCCTCATGGATGCTAGTCAGATTTGTTTCCACTGAGCCACAATGGGAACTCCCCTGTTTCTCTTTTTTAAATAAGTTCTTTTGTGTTATGTTTTATTGGATTCCACACATAAATTATATTGTATGATATTTGTCTTCTTTTCTGACTTACTTCACACAGTATGATAATCTCTAGGTCCCTCCATGTTGCTGCCAATAATAACTTCAATTAAACTATTGAAATGAAATTATACTAAGTTCCATTTTTGCTTTCCCAGGTTTTAAGGGCTATGGTGACTGAAAATTCACTTGTTATATGTACCGGTGCTTCTTGCACCCACATCCATAGCAGCCATCATAATCCATCTTTATTCACACTTCTTCATTCATCCCAGAGGAAGGCACAAGTTTTCTCACTGTAGCAATGCAAGATGCCCTCATCAATTGATGAGAACTGGCATGAAAGTTCAAACTTACATGCTACACATGTAATAAAGGAATGAAATTGAGGAATAAATCCTCACCCACACACTGCCCTGCCCTCGGTTAGGGCTGACCGAGACAAAATCAGAGTGATTTAAAGATTCCTAGTCTATTATTTAAAACTTCAAGTTCCTCCATTAAGTCCTTGCCTAAAATACCATGAAAGATTAATTTGTTTGACTTGGATATTTCTATCTACTAAAATACAAATACCAGAAGAATCACCCAAACTGCCATTTTTCACAACAACACAGTATAAAATAATTCCTCTGACTGCTATTCTTTCTTATATTCTATTGAGGTATAGTTGCCTTATATTAGTTTCAGGTTTACAACATAGTGATTCAATATTTTAAAAATTACATATCATATGAAGTTATTACAGTGTTACTGAATATATTCCCTGTGCTGTACATTACAGTCCTGTGATCCATTTACTTTTATAACTGCAAATTTGTGACTCTTAATCTCCTTCAACTATTTTGCAGTATCTCACCCCCACCTCCCACAATGTCCCCTCGCCTGTGGCAACCACTGGATTGTTCTCTGAGTCTGTTTCTGTTTTGTTATATTTGTTCATGTATTTTGGTTTTTTGATCCCACATATACGTGAAAACTATGGTATTTGTCTCTCTCTGGTTCTGAATATTTTTCTGTATAATTCATTTTTTAACTCAACTGAAAGTGTCATTCATACCAGGCATTTCAAACCAAATACTTCTTCCTATTAACTTACATCCACTGATTTTTTTTTAAGTTGAAGTATATCCATTGTTTGTTCTTTTTGCTTGCTGGTGGCTGGTTGTTTGGCTGGTTGGCTGGCTGGCTGGCTTGTTTTTAGGGCCATACCCACAGCATATGGAAGTTCACAGGCTAGGGGTCAAATGGGAGCTACAGCTACAACTATACCACAGAAACATCAATGTGGGATCTGAGCCACATCTGCAACCCATACCACAGCTCACAGCAACACTGGATCCCTAACCCACTGAGTGAGGGCAGGGATTGAAGCATCATCTTCATGGATCCTAGTTGGGTTCATTAACCACTGAGCCACAAAGGGAACTCCTGGAAGCATTTCTGATTAAACAGAATAAATAAACCTTCTGTCATTCTGAAAAAAATCAACATATAACAAATATTTGGAAAAACAGCCATCTCTAAGAGAGAAGAACACAGAGGCAAGGAGCCACAGAAAGAGTCAAGTAATGAATTCACTCTGAGCACACAGAGGTGAGGAAGAGTAGAGACCAAAACATGTGTAAAGGCATAGAGCTGACTAAATAATAGTCAATTAAGTGATTTCTTTGTCATAAATCTAACAACCCAAAGACCAGGATAGCCATAAGATATCCATACATTGGAAGGATTTTTAAACAGGACCATGGTTCTATCAGCACATGATTGGGGAACACAGATGCTACGGTTGGGAGGCACATGATCTGATTTGGAGGTCAAATACACATACCCACACCTGACAAAACTTCTAGAAATTTAACTAGAACAGAGTGTTTATGTATGCATAAGTATCTTTGCATGCATATAGATTTCTACACAGACATATACCAAAATATAAGTGACCAAATTTGGCTGAAGTTAAAAAATAGATGGAAATAAGGGAGGTTATGAATAAATATGGAACGAGTAAAGGGAATATGCTTTTCCAGAAAGGAGAGGTATTATGGTGTGCGTCTATCACTGTAGCATATGAACCAAGACATGGGTAGAACTGTCCAACTGCAGCATGACAGAGACTGAGGGGTGTAAGATAACAGGATGTGGTTCCAGTTGATGAAATAATATTTCTCCATGGAAGACTTGCCTCAGAGGCTGTGTGTGTGTAGGAGTGTGCATGTGTGCACACATCACCACACCCCACACTTTGTAATCAGGGTCCACAAATTTTCTTGGATTTAGCAGTGGAAAGCCTATCCATATGAGACTTAATCCTGCTTATTAGTTTCTCCAAGCCCTCTTTCATGTCTTTATTTCATAAACTGTAGATAAATGGGTTCAGCATTGATGTCAGTACAGTGTAGATGACTGTTGCTATTTGGTCCTTGACAGAGTAGCTGGACAATGAATGGAAATAGACATAGCTAATACTCCCATAAAACAGAGTCACCACAGTGAGATGGGAGCTGCGGGTGGAGAAGGCTTTGTGTTTTCCAGCAGCTGAGGGGATTTTGAGGACAGCAATGAGGATTCTCAGTAAGAGATGACAATGCAGCCAAACGGGGCCATTACAGAGGCCAGCCTTTCTGTCATGGCAACAACTCTATTGACAGATGTAGAAGATCAGGCCAGCTTAAGAATGGGGTTCACATCACAGAAGTGATGGATAACATTTGATGGACAGAAGGTGAGCCGACTGACCAGGAGGACATGTAGGAGGGAGTGAAGGTAGGAGAAAGCTGTGAAGGTGGCCAGTAGCAGCACACAGCATCTGTGGTTCATAACAGTGACATAGTGGAAAGGGTTACAAATGGCTACATAGCGGTCAATGGCCATAGCTGCCAGGAGATAACTGTCCATGTTTCCAAAGGCCAGGAAGAAATATATCTGTGCCAGACAATCACTGTAGGAAATGGTCTTTGTCTCTGATAAGAAGTTCGCAAACATCTTGGGGAATATAACTGTTGTGTAGCAAATAAGAGCAAAGAACAAGACGCTTAGGAAGAAATACATGGGATTTTAGAGTTGAGGTTCAGAGTGGATAGCCAAGATGATGAGCAGATTTCTCATCAAGGAGACCAGGTACATGATAAGGAAGAGGACAAAGAGTGGTTTTTGGTCCTCTGGGCAAGACGAGAGTCCCAAGAGGATGAATTCAGAGAGTCTTGTGAGGTTGGATATCCCCGTGGACATGTATGTACCTACAGATAAACAAAACTGTCAGTTGGTGGTTCTTACATTATGGAGGACATGGATTTTTCCACCTTGTACTTACACTGAGTAGGTAAAAATAGAGTTTCTATTGCAATATTTTCCCTCCTGAATATGGAAAAAATCAGAGCCAAAGTTGTGCTTTCACTTATTCTTTTAAAATCTTTGAGATAGTGATGTACAGAAAATGGATATGGGGCAGCATTGTCAAGAGAGAGAAAGCGAGAGAGGAAAAGAGGGGGAGAATGTTGTTGAGAGTTTGATTTCCTTTTTCTCTTTCCTACTCCATGGCTGATGATAACAGGAACTACAGAGGCAGTCTGCAAAGCAAGTTGAGGTCTGCTTCATATTAAGGAATATCAGTGACTAACCCACATCTAGATAATCATAACTTATCTAACTTGTTGATGAGTAGTCATCTTTTAAAATAAAAGATGCTTCTTTCCACATTATTTATAAAGGAAGCAAGAAAGCCATTTAAAGAGTATTGAGTTGAAAGTAGGCATTCCCACTGTGGCACAACAGGATCAGCAGGCCTCTCTGGAGCACTGGGATGCAGGTTCAATCCCTGGCCTGGCACAGTGGATTACAGATCCAGCATTGTTGAAGCTATGACATAGGTCACAACTGCGGCTTGGATCTGATCTCTGGCCTGGAGGCTGAGAAAGAGGAAATGAACTTGGGTGAGAAAATTCTCTCCCCCACCTCCCTATTCATCAGCTGATGACACAAATCCTGAGGTCAGAGGAGCGTGACTCACAAGCAATGGGTAAAAGAAGATTCACTTTTGGAGTATGGATCAAAAACCTCCAGCGTTGGCATGAACATAAGTTAGGTCTCTTATTTAGTGTCCAGTGATGACCAATTCTCTGAGGTCAGAGATTCACACCTTCTCATCAGGCATTCATTCTCAAAGCTGATTTCTTACCTGGGAAGAACATAGTAGCCCTGCTTCATGTATTTATTCCATTTTTTTCCTTACATTATACTCTATGGGATGATTAGTCAAAAAAAAAAGAGAGAGACAAAATTGAGCCAAGAGATAGCATACAGCAAAGGCACCTGATTGACTGCAGACAATCTTCTTGTGCTTCTTGAAAGTGATGTTCCCTTCCTTGGATTCTTATGGTCTTCTGCCAGCTGTAGATACTCACAGCTCCTGCTTTCCTCCTGGGAGTATCTTCTACTACTGTGTCACTAAGTCCCTGGTGTTTGGTGGAGGGGAGAGTATGCACAAAAACATCCATTATCTATGTGCAGGACTGTCTCCACAGATTCAGGAGGAATTACATGTCTTCTCCTTCACAGGTTGTCCCACATCCCTTTTTTCAAACTTCTGGGTGTAGTGCAACTTCTGCCTCACCTGACATAGGTGTCCAAGAGGGACAATAATGTTCTGGACCTGGCTCTTTCAACCCTGTGAGGGCTCACCTGGGAGATGTCTCATGCAACACTGAGGATGGAGTACCAGGCAGGGACATCTAGGTCCATTTCCCTCCTTGAACCTATAAAGCTTCCACTTGGCCTCCCCTGGATTTATCCAATTCTCCAAAGGACAACTACCTTAGAGTTCCCCCTCCTGAAACATATGAGGTATCTTCTGCCCATTGCTCTCAAGTTCAGACACAAATGCTTTTTTAGTAGCTGTGGTCTTATGCCTCTAACAAATGGGAGAGTCATAACCTTGGAACCTAACCTTAGATCACCCTTTCTTTGTTAGCCAATCCTCAAGGCTCTTGCTCATATATTTTCTTACAATTCCATGCTACCACCCCTGGGGAAAACCACCAGCTTCAGATGTTTCACTCTTAATGGATGAAAGCACACAGCACCCACACGTCAGGGTGCTAACATTTCCTGCCAATTACATAGTGCTCACTGCCTGACACTTATTGAATTTTTTTCATCTTTTGTCATTTTAGGGTGGCACCCATGGCATATGGAGGTTCCCAGGCTAGGGGTCTAATCCAAATTGTAGCTGCTGGCCTACATCACAGCCACAACAATTTTGGATCTTAACCCACTGAATGATGCCAGGGATGGGAACTGTATCCTCATGGTTCCTAGTCAGATTTGTTTCTGCTGAGCCACAATGGGAATTCCCAAGATTTCTGATCACATCTTACAGTTCAACCACCTCACTTACTTCTATTTCTTTGTTCACTTGTTTTTCCAGGCTATAATGCAGCCTCCTATGGGAAGCATCCCTTGATGACCTGATTAGAATGAAATAGCTGTCTTGGCTGTCTTAGTCTTATATATGAATTTCTATTAAACACATATCATGTTCATTGTTATATCATCTTTCACTTGAAGGCAACTAATATTTACGTACTCAGTAACTTGTAAGCCTTTCTCACATGAAGAACTCAACAGACTCATAACGTGTGTCCTTATTGTCTCCATTTTATGCAACTTCAAAAACTAAGGTAACTAGCAAAATAAAGCTTGAACCAAGGACAGTTTGAAGCCAAACCATGTTGTTGAATCAATCACTGCACTAAAAGGCCTCTCTATTTTGCTTTGAAATAATTAAACATTTTTAGTTATGGAACAGCTTTCAAATGACTTAGGGAGCCAAATCTTAGACATATTTCTTTCTTGCCAGATAAAACATGAAAGCTCTTTGGTGCCCTGATTCAAATCCAGGCCTTATTTCAGACTCTATGTGTTATATTGCCCCTGGTCCAGCTATTTTATCAATAAAACCATATATATCTATCTAATATATATAAATAGTATACACACACTCACATAAAGTAAATGAGAGGAGAATGAAAACAGTATATGAGAAAAAATTGATTAGACACACAAAAGGAAGTAATGGGGAATTGAGAAACAAAAAAAGATGAAAGACGTAGAAAACAAGTAATAAAATGGTAGAAGTTAAATCATTCCTTAGGTGCGATTACTTTAAATGTCAATGAATTAAACTATTCAATTAAAAGGCAGAGGTTGGCAGAATGGGTTTTTAAAGACAAAAGCCATGGTCTGACGATAAACTGTCTACAATTGACTCAATTTAGATCCAGAGCCACAAATGAAAAAGAATGGTTGAAAAATATATTCATTGAAAAGAGTAACAAAAAGAAAGCTGAGGTGGCTATGCTAATTATCAAAAAAATAGACTTTAAATAAAAAAAGTGTTACATGAAATAAAGAAGGACCTTATAGATTGAAAAAAAAAGGTTGGTATCTCAAGAAGTTATAAATTCTGGTTACCCACCATGCTGTACATTAGTACTCCAGAACTAATTCATGTTATAAGTGGAAGCTTGTACACTTCAATCAACATCTTCCCATTTCTCTCACTGTGCCCCACCCCCACCACAGCCCCAGGAAAGCACCAATCTATCTAATCTCTGATTCTGTGAGTTGGAATTTTTTAGATTCTGCACACAAGTGATATCACACAGTACTTGTCATTTGATGACTGATTGCCTTTTTCTTTCTTTCTTTTTCTTTCTTTCTTTCTTTCTTTCTTTCTTTCTTTCTTTCTTTCTTTCTCTCTCTCTCTCTCTCTCTCTCTCTCTCTCTCTCTCTCTCTCTCTCCCTCCCTCCCTCCCTCCCTCCCTCCCTTTATCCTTAGGGTCACACCTGTGGCATATGGAGGTTTCCAGGCTCCGGGTCAAATTGGAGTTATAGCTGCCAGCCTAAATCACAGCCACAACAACACCAGATCCAAATTGTGTCTGCAACCTACACCACAGCTCACAGCAATGCTGGATCCTTAACCCACTGAATGAGGCCAGGGATCAAACCTGAATCCTCATGGATGCTAGTCAGATTTGTTTTTGCTGAGCCATGGTGGGAACTCCTGTCTGAGTTATTTCACTTCACATAATGTCTTTATGGTCAATCCATGCTGTTATAAATGACAAGATTTCCTTCTTTTTCATGGCTGGATCATATTCTATTGTATATATATACACAACATTTTATTTGTCCATTAATTTGCCAGCAGACACTCAGGTTGTTTCATGACTATTGTGAATGATGTTGCAGTGAACCTGTAGTTTTAATGTATCCACTGTACCCAGCACACAGCAGTTCCCTGAGCACTGACGTGGGTGGATGTGTTTTTTCATTCTTACCAACCCATGCACATTAGCCAGAAAGTCTTCCTGGACCAATGTTCCAAGGCAAAATTAAATTGTAAAAACTAGCCAAAATTTACAACTTAAATGTAAACAAAACTGTAATACTCGTAAAATTCAAATTAACAATGTTAAGGTAATGTGATACATCATGTTTTATTGAAATGAAATTGGCCCTATTATTAGGTATAATAGAGAAAGAGGTAGCCTTAGATCTTGTTTCACTTTTAATGTTTCTATAGTTTTTGCTTCAATAATACTTATATGCTGAATGGCTATTTAAAGAAGGAGATACAATGATGTTAGTAATATTAAGCTGTGTTTAACAGCTTAGGAAGATCAAATATCATCCTGAGCCCAAATTGCCAGTAAGGAATCCTACAAGACCAAAATTATTAGAATGTCATTTCACAACTCTTTAAAGCTGTCCTTTTTCACTTGAAAAAGTTTAGTATTTTGACTTTGTCTAGATCAGCACAGAAGGAGTACCTAGAGGGCAAATGGGATCTAATTAATCACAGCAGTAATAGCAATTACCATTAATTGTGTCCTTTATATATGCTAGGCCATGTCCTTATGTCATCATTAATGCCATTTTATTTATTATCTCTTACTATCTGAGTAGTACTTCATTATCTTTCTGCAGCAATCAACCTTATCAGGGTGGCTATACTGTGTCTTAGAGGCACTGATGGTGATCTTTCTAACATAAAATGATGTAGCTGCCATGACCACATATCTGTTCTGGTGAGTGGGAGAACCCCTGAGCTTTTGTACTTGTTTTCAGGAAAGGTGACAGATAAACAGAAGTATGGTGGGCAGAATTCTAAGGTGACTTTCAAGTGCTCTACCTCATGGTCTATATGCCTTGTATATTTTCTGGGACCGTGAATCTGATAAATTTTAATCCTGTGATGAGGTTATGTTATATGGCTTATGTGACTTTATGAAAGATTATCTGAATGGGCTGGAGATTCCTTTAAAACTCAGTAGGAGGTCAGAGACAGAGGAAGTCAAAGATTAGAAGCATGAGAGCGAGTCTAGGAGGACCTGGATATAAAGGGGGCCACATGGCAAAGATTGTGACTTCCCTCCAGGAGTCCTGGAGGCTGATAGGAAGATGGGACCACTATTTTAAAAGTGCAGGTGAATGAATTCTGCCAAAACCTGAATGATTTTGGAAAGATAGTTTTCTTCAGAGGTTCCAGAAAGGAACTCATCCCAGTCCACGCCATGACTTCAGCCTTGTGATATTCTTGTGATGCTATCAACATGATTTATGACTGTTGAGGTTGGCCTTAATCACCTGAATGAGGTAGTGTCTGTGAAGCTTCTCCACTGTAAAGTAACCCCCCCACTTCCACTTCATACTGTCTTCTTTGGGGACAGTCAGGATCCACAGTTCATGCGAAGGAGTGGGGAGGTATACCTCTGTTCCAGGGAGTGGAACTGCCACAGATTTATTTTTTTATTTTTATTTTTTACTTCCCCAATACATTATTTCTTTTTCTACTTTACTGCATGGTGACCCAGTTATACATACATGTATACATTCTTTTTTCCCACATCATCATGCTCCATTGTAAGTGACTAGACATATTTTCCAGTGCTACATAGAATGATACCATTGCTGATTCATTCCAAAGGAAATAGTCTGCATCTTAACCCCAAGATCCCAATTCATCCAACTCTCCCCTCTTCTCCCTTGGCAACCACAAGTCTATTCTCCAAATCCATGATTTTCTTTACTGTGGAAAGGTTCATTTGTGCTGTATATTAGTTTCCAAACATAAGTGATATCATATGGTATTTGTTTTTCTCTTTTAAACATAAGTTTTCACTTGTCTCAATGGTTTTCTAATACACAATCTTAAAAAATGGTTTTATATGAATATCTGATTGGGGGGGTGTGCTGAGGAGGAAGAGATGGCTCTTCCTGGTGGTAAGGGGTATGGTTTGGCCACCATGATGGCTTAGGCTCCAGTGTGGTTGGGGCTAGAGGCATCTGGGCCCAGGTTCTTTTAGGAGGAAATACATATTGGAATTCATGTAATTGTGATTCAAAGGAGGGCCCCAAGTGGTTAATTAGTCCCTGAAGGAGGGAATTGGAAAGTTTATAATCATAGTCTCTCCAGACTGTTGAGCATTGTGCCTGGGTTTCAGTGCAGCATCTTTTACTGAGAGGAGACCATTGAATGTTTGCTGATCTATTTAACATCTAGGGATTCATGACCCTCTGAGGCTAATTCAGCCTCCTATGTCCAAAAATGGAAAGAGAGAACCTTCTAAAATGTTGCTTCAGGAGATCCCTGGTGGCCTAGTGATTAAGGATCCAATATTGTCATGGCTGTGGCTTGGGTTGCTGCTATAGCATGGGTTGTACCCATGGCCAGGGCCTTTCCACATGACAAGGGCATGGCCAAAATGTACTGCCAAAATATCAGATCAATGCTTGTATTCTGTCTGCTCCTTTGTATTTATAGACTATTTCTGTATTATTTGGTCTCTTCAAGCAGTATAACAAAATAATTATTTTTAAATTGAAAATTAATAATCAATAAACCTAAACTTGGATATATTCTCCCAATTGAGGAAGGCATAAAACATTAAAAAACAAAAAAACAACAACAGGAGCTCCCACTCTGGCACAGCAGGTTAGGGATCTGGCACTGTCTCTGTAGTGGCTTGAGTTTGATCCCTGGTCTACTGCAGTAGGTTAAGGATCTGGTGTTGCCACAGCCATGGGATAGGTTGCAACTGTGGCCCCTGGTGTGGGAATTTCCATGTGCTGAGGGTGCAGCCATAAAAAACAAAAAAAAAAAACAACAAAACATAATAACAACAAAATCTTAACAAAAGCTTATCTACATACCAAAGGAGGAAAACACTGAGAATAACAAAGTATGAAACAGAATGCTTGCAACAGTTCTCAGAAAATAGACTCCACTATTCTCACCCCACTGATTCTTCATCAATTTGTTAAAAATACTCTTTGACAAGCCTGTTTCAGGGAAATTTTCATTTCAGAAATTTTCCATTTTCTTAACTCCTACATAGTCTCCAATTCAGCTCCAAGTGGTGAATCATTATGTGAGAGTAGTGGAGAAAAAAGACCTCCTGGCTGCCATGTGCCCCCCATGACCACCACACCCTTCTGTGAACCAGCTGTGGAGGGGCAGCAGTATGATATAGTTATAAGTCTTTTTTTCTGCTTTTTTTTAGGGCTTCACCCACAGCATATGGAATTTCCTAGGCTAGGAATAGAATCAGAGCTACAGCTGCAGGCCTATGCCACAGCCACAGCAACTCAGGATCTGAGCCACATCTGCAAACTACACCACAGCTCACCACAATGCTGAATCCCCAACCCACTGAGTGATGCCAGGGATTGAACTGGCATCCTTGTGGATACTAGTAAGATTTATTTCTGCTGGGCCACAATGGGAGCTCCCATATATGAGTCTTTACATTTTCTTCTGAATAACTTTCCAGTCCCTGAACCATGTGTCAGCACTGTACAGCATGGCCATGCTTGGCTTCTTATTCCTCACTAGCATCTCTATGCACCTGAGATTTAGATTTCCTTTTCCTCCCCTTGTGAATCCTTACAATAATACTTTTGAAGATCTCTGGAACACAATGAGAATTGGAAGATGTCCATCCTTCTTTTTGTGTTATATAAAATGGCTGAATTTTGACCCACTTGAAACCAGAGTCAGAATACACCCCTTGTTAATACCCCTCTGTAGTATCAACTGACCTGACCTCAGGAAAAACTTCCCCTTATCAACTATCCAACCTCACCACTGTCCCCAGCCCATTCCATGTCTCCACACACAGTTCTTTCTAGGCCTGTTCCCTTCTCTGTATTAAAAAAAAAGTCCTTTACTGCCTAACCTTTGAGAGCTTTGCAGATTTCTTGGTGAGGGAGCCTCCATATGCAATAGCAGCCCTCACCCAATTGCCTCAGACCCTTCCCCAAGCCCCTTACAAATAAAGTCTCTCCTTACTTAAGCCTGGAGATATTTGGTAATTTGACACCTGCTACTTAAAAGTATGTGTATTCCATAAACAACAAGGATTTACTGTATAGCACAAGGAACTATATTCAACATCTTATAATAATCCATAATGGAAAATAATTTGAAAAAATATGACTGAATCACTTTGCTGTACACTTGAAATAACAGACTATTGTAAACCAAGTATACTTCAGTTAAAAAAATCTGGGTACAGTGTTCTGTGCCTGATAAATGAAAAATCCCAAATAACATAAAATTTTGCTCCAAAATCTTGGTTATTTACACAGTCTAGGTTATTTTATCTCCTTGGGATCCCATAGGTTTTTGGCCATCAGATTGCTGGCTTATAATCTAGAACATAATCTTTGTTTTTATGTCCAGGTTACTGGTATATAGTAGGCAAGAAATAGAAATTTGGTGAACAAACAAGTTCACAGACAGACCTCTGAATTGCCAAAGAAATGTATGGACTAGAAGAGACTTTAATATTTTTCAGAACATCCAAATAAACAAAAGCTCTTTTTCCTACCCAATCAAGGTTAGTAGGTTGGCTTGAATCTATTAAGAATGAAGGATCCCCAGTAGTCAGTCACTTTCACCTAATATTCCCTCCCTGGGAAGATACAGTTGGATTAATGTCAAATGAAATTAATAAGGAGAGACTTTAATGTACCTTCAGCTGTGCCAGGTGGAAAGCAGGGAGGAGAATGCCAAGATGATGTACTCTTGAGGAAGTGGCCTGGAACTGCTTAATCAAGAGTCATCTGGTGGGCTGATTTCATTTGTTTGAAATATAATGATTATATAAGTCATGGTCTGAATACTTGAGATGATACAGAGGAAGGAGTCATTGTTCTGATGTATAATGGGAAACAGATCTTACTGTTGAGAATCACTTGGGCTAATGTGCTGAATTAACTTTCTCTCTCTCCCTCTCTCATAAACACACACACACACACACACACACACACACACACACACACACACTATCTCTCTCTCTCATACAGCTTTAAATAACTACATAAGAAAAGTCAGCCTGATTAAGGATCTCAGGATTTTATAATGATAAAACTTGAGGACAGGAGGAATTCCAGCTGAGTTAGGGTGAAGTAAAAGAAATGGATTTTTCTGGAAAGCAGAATGGAAGGTTGATTGAGGTTCAGATCAGGGCACAGAGAATAGGATTCAGGTGGACCTTGTCCCAGGTAGGTAATATGAGAGACCCTTGGAATATAGGCATTATATTCAGGAGTTGCTTCAACACACTATCTTCATCATGTATGCAGTAAACATTCTTCTATCAGTGATGAAGCATCATTGAAAATACCACACTTAAGAATCTCATCACAGACATATTAAAATCTTGAAGTCAGGGACAAGAGATTTTTGTAGACTTCTTCTAAGATCTCAGCTCCTCTTATTTGCACATCACCCTGTCGATGACTTTCATCCACCCCTGTTTCATGTCTTTGTTTCTTAGACTATAGATGAAAGGGTTTAGCATCAAAGTCAATATGGTGTAGATAATTGTTGCTAGTCTATCCTTGACAGAGTAGTTGGACAGGGGCTGGAAATAGACATAGCTAATACTTTTGTAAAACAGGGTCATGACCAAGAGATGAGAGCCACAGGAGGACACTGCATTGTGCTTTACAGCAGCTAAAGGGGTCTTCATAACAGTGATGAGGATTCTCAAATAGGAGACAATGATGCATGAACAGGGTAACATTATGACCGCCAACCTTCTGTCATGACCATGATTTCCTTGAAAAAACAGGAGGAACAGGACAATTTTACCACTGTCTTGTTGTCCCAGAAAAAGTGGTGAATGACATTGGAGGCACAGAAGGTGGGTTGTTTGGTCAAATAATGTGCAGGAGGGAGAGAAATTAAGGGATGCAGAAAGGGAGGACCAGAAGCAGGATGCAGAACCTGCGATTCATGATGGTGATGTAGTGTAGGGGATTGCATACAGCCACATAGCCATCTGGAAACCTCCATATGCCATGGGGGTGGCCCTAGAAAGACAAAAAAAATGTTGTTTATGTAATGTGGTGGTTTGTGTTAGTGTAATTCTTTTCCAAATTCCTCTCTTGGCTATAGGATGCCCAGAAATACTATACAGGAAAGTCGCCTGATCTTATACAGGATTTCAGCCCTCCTAAATCTGCAGGGTGTCTTTCCTGCCTCCTCTGGACCATCTGCACACTGAGGGGACTGTAGACACTCATAGACTCCACTCTTATCTCAAGAGAGCATCCTTTGATACTTTAAGAAGTCCCAGAAATTCAGATGGAGAAGACAGTAGAAAACAAGCCAAAAATTGTTAAAATTTTGGAGTTTCTTCACCAAGGAGCTTGGGGAGTGTAAGTGTGTCCTTTCTTTCCTAGCAGTCACCTTCTTAACTCTGCTCCTTTATGACAAAACAAAAGAAAACAAAACAAAAAACACAGATGTGATTTTTGCACAGAGATGCATCATGACTGGCTCTCCCAAATGTCCCAGGTGTTCTTAAAACTCTACAATTTATACCAAAATACCACCTATAGAGATACAGGACATTGTTTTCAGAGTCTATAGCTTTGGACTAAAAATATATAAACATCTGATGCTACTAGTCTCTGCCATCTCCCAGCTTAGAAGTTTGGGCAGTGTTCTTAGAACTTCAGAATATCAAAATTAATAAGGTTAAGATTTTAGATCCCAGATTTTATTTATTCCCTTTTGTTCCTAAGTCTACTTCTCAAATACTGGTGTATGATGCTGCTTTTCCAATCAGGAAAACCATCCTGTGAATATATTTTATACATCATGGCATCTCAAGTTAATGGTCATCAGGGGGTTCTCACTTTGTGTGTCCTGCAGAATTACCCAGTTAGGACTCAAATTCCCCTTTCTCCCAGTACAACCATCACCCAAGAATATCTAGTTCTTGATGACTCATTTTCTCCATAACCATTTATACTGTCATGCCTTTGTTTTGACTTTCCTTCATCTGCTGTATCTAACCTGCAAGGCTTAAATTCATCCTCTTCCAGGACACTTTTCTTGATGACCTACCATCAAAATGGGTCTGTGCTCTGTCCCTTTTAAAGCTTTGGACTTCCATTCTAAGCAATAACTCAATTTCTGGGTGTACTTCTTACACAATAATTGTAAAAGTCACAAATTCATTCATCATGTAGTAAGTGCTTGTTCTGTGTTAGGCACTCAGCTAAATAGTGGCAAATGTAATATTTAATTATGGTATCACCTTCATGAAGTAGGCAGTCTTCTTTTCCTTAGAGATGAGGAATGTGAGCCCAGAGAGATAAAGTGGATTGCCCAATGTAACACAGCTAGAAAGTGACAGAATCAATTTTTGGACCATCTCAGGAGATTATGTGACTCCTGCTTGGCTTCATGCTATTAACCTTCTACTCTACTACTTCTTCATGCAAAAAAATATTTGTGAATTCTATGCTGAGTAACAATTTTTAAATGAGTCATATATCCAAAAAAAGAACCATTTATTATTAAAATTTAAGCTACAGCCCACTAGACTGCATATTCCTTGAGATCAGTAATTATGCCTATTATATCTGATTGCTATTCAGTCAATTCATAAATATTTCTTCACTGTTTGCTACATGTCAGGAATAGTACTAGGTGCTGGAGATACAGTAGGACATAAACAGAGGCAGTTTCCACCCACTTATGGGTCACCCAATATTTTGTTCAAGATACTAGGTACTCAATAAGCAACCACAGTATTTCCTCATGATTTTTGTTTGTTTGTTTGTTTGTTTGTTTGTTTGTGGTAATTTGAAATTTTAAAAACTCTGGAAAAATACAAAGAGGAAAAAAAGTGGTAATAATCCATGTTTCCATCACCTGGAATGATTGACTACAGTAACATTTTGCCCTATTTTCATTCAGCCTTTAAAAAAATTCATTTATTCACAAGTGTTTATAAACACTTATAAGATGTTTATTACAGGAACTGTTCCATGTTCTTTATAAATACTGACCCTTTTTCTCCTCCTAATAACTCTATTGGGTAGATTTTCTTAATTTTTAAAGCACTTTATTGAGGTATGATTGACATATAAAAGCTTTACACATTTAATGTATAGTTTGATGACTTTGAGGATAAGTATACACCTGTCAACTTCTTAAACACATTCATCACCTCCCAAAGGTTCCTCCTATTCCTTCTTTGATGATGATGTAATGATGGTGAAGATGATGATGAATACATAAGATCTACCTACCCTCTTAGAACATTTATAGTATAGGGTGGAGTATTGTTAGTTATCGACCCAATGCTCCATCATGCATATCTAGAACTTACTTATCTAAAAACTTTTATACTTTAATTGTTACTTCCCAATATTGCTCTTCCTTCAACCCCTGAAAAACACTATTCTATGCTCTGCTTCTCTGAGATTGACCGTTTTAGGGTATACTTGCAGGGGAAATTATGTAGATTGTTTTTAAATGATTTTTATATTTTCAATTATAGCTGATTTACAGTGTTCTGTCAGTTTTTTACTGTACAGCAAAGTGGCCCAGTCACACATACATATACACATTCATTTTTATCACATGATCATGCTCCATCATAAGTGACTAGATATAGTTCCCTCTGCTACACAGAAGGATCTCATGGCTTATCAATTTCAAAGGCAATAGTTTGCAACTATTGACCTCAGATTCCCAGTCCAACCCACTCCCTTCCTCTCCCCCTTGGCAAACACTAGTCTATTCTCCAAGTCCATGATTTTTCTGTGGAAAGGTTCATTTGTGCCCTATATTAGATTCCAGATATGTGATATCATATGGTATTTGTCTTTCTTTTTCTGTCTTACTTCACTCAGGATGAATGTCTCTAATTCCATCCATGTTGTGGCAAATGGTATTATTATGACTGAGTAGTATTCCATTGTGTATATATACACCACACCTTCCGAATCCAATCACTTGTCAGTGGACATTTGGGTTTATTCCATGTTCTGACTATTGTGATTAGAACCACAATGAACATGAGGATGCATGTGTCTTTTTCAAGGAAATGTTTGTCTGGATATATGTCCAAGAGTGGTATTGCAGTGTAATCTGGCAGTCCTATGTATAGTTTTCTAAAGTAGCTCCATAATGTTCTCCATAGTGGTTCTGCCAGCTTCCATTCCCATCAACAGTGCAGGAGAGTTCCCTTTTCACCACACCGCCTCCAGTATTTGTTATTTGTGGACATATTAATGATGGCCATTCTGACTAGTGTGAGGTAGTATCTCATGGTAGTTTTGATTTGTGTTTTTCTAATAATTAGAGATGTAGAGAATTTTTTATGAGCATGTTGGCCATCTGTATATCTTCCTTGGAAAAATGTCTATTCAGATATTTCTCCCATTTTTTTCATTGGGTTGTTGGCTTTTTTTCTGTGGAGTTGTACAAATTGCTTGTATATTCTAGAGATTTATCCCTTGTCAGTTATATCATTTGAAACTATTTTCTCTCACTTTGTAAGTGGTCTTTTTGTTTACTTTTTGGTTTCCATTACTGTGTAAAAGATTGTCAGCTTGATGGAGTCCCATTGGTTTATTTTTGTTTTATTTCTATAGCTTTGTGAGACTGACCTAACATAGGGGACCTAGAAGAGGAAACAGATTTGAGATGTTTTTAGCACACTGAGTATGAAGTACCTGTGGATCATTCACAAGAAGACATTCAGGATGCCAGTGAATAATTTTGGATCCAGATAAATATTCATGGCCCATCAATATAGAAGAGGGTGAGACTGTAAAAATAAATGAAATGAATAAGAAACATTGTGAAAAGAGGGCAAGAATGGCAGGAAGAAAAAGAGGGGAAGAAAGCAGAAGAAAGAACAAAGAGAGGAGTTCCCATTGTGGCTCAGTAGAAATGAATTTGACTAATAAACATGTGATTGTAGGTTTGATCCCTGATCTTGCTCAGTGGGTTAAAGGATATGGCATTGCTGTGAGCTGTGGTGTAGGGCACAGACATGGCTCAGATCCTTTCTTGCTGTGGATCTGACGTAGTCCAGTGGCTACAGCTTCAATTGGACTCCTAGCCTAGGATCCACCATATGCCACAGGCATGGCCCTAATAAAAAGAAAGAAAGAAAGAAAGAAAGAAACAAAGAAAGAAAGAAAGAAAGAAACAAAGAAAGAAAGAAAGAAACAAAGAAAGAAAGAAACAAAGAACGAAAGAAACAAAGAAAGAAAGAGAAAGGGAGGTGAACAGAGATGGACACAGACCAGAGAGAACATTGACAATTAAGGAAATGGCAGAGAAAGAGCATCCCCAAAGGGCATCAGAGAATGAGAGACATGGAAGAAAAATAAACAACATGTGACCATGGGAGGGGAGGGAAGGGAAAGTTAAGTGATTAAAATTATCCACTTGATTTGGTAAGAAGGAGAATTTTGGTGATGTAACCAGGAGAAATGTCAGTGAGTGGTGGCACCAGAATCTAGACCACAGTGGATAGAGGAATAAATGGCAAATAAGGAAGCATAGAAGTTGAAGAGTTGGATTGATCCAACTTGGAAACTTTTCTAGATGTGTGGGGTGGAATGTCATTGGAGTAAAGTCTTTGGCAATAGGTAAGAGAGTAAGAAAGCATGAGATCTGTAGTGGAGATGAAAAAAAATTGGGGGGAAAATAGGATCAGACTGGATAGAATTATGAACCCAAAGATTCTGTATAATGAATGAGTAGAGGGGAAAGTGAGAACAAGGTATTGAAAGTTTAATTTAATAGGTAAAACAATGCCAGTCTTCCTAAAATAACCATGGAAATAGATGGCTAAAGTGAAATGGAGGTTGAATGACTGAAGATGAGCTCAGAGGATAAATATGTCACATTGTTGAGTGGTTCCTTCATGACGATGCTGCAAGAACCACAGTTGATAGTTAAATTGTAGAGAAGTAAATTGATCCAGGTGCAAAAAAAATCTGTAACAAAATAAGAACTACTGGAGTTTGGTTGTGAGGCTATAAGACCTAGGACAGTTTCTTCTATTTGCCCAGTACTGAAAAAAACATTCTCTAGAATTGGAATGAGTAAGTTGTTTCATGGTAGTATTATTTTAAAAGAAAATAAGTAGTTACAGCTTTGTTTCTCTCAATGAGGGACAGTTTAGTAACTGGGGTACACAACCTTTAGAATATTACATCACTGTTAAAATTATGTTTATAAAAATGTTAAGATGTTATTTTTGAGAGACATAATAGAAAATTTGTATATAGACATGTTTACAACTATTTTCAAAAATGCAAATCATTTTCTTAAAACCTGGAAAGATGTGATCTACAATGTTAAAGAAATTATTTTGTTGTTGGAAGTGGAGATATATATATATATATATATATATTTTGAAAAAAATCCCAACCATAATATAATCATGCCTTTCTCTTTCATCATATTTTTCATTCGTAGGTAATGAAAATATTACATAGTTTAGGGAATGCTTGCTGAATCTCATGGGAAAGAGATAGTCCAGGAAAAGAAATACATGGGCTGACAAACTTCAGCTTGAGGAAGGCGGCTGACCCTAACAGGCACCATTTCTCTGTCTGATTGCTTTGCTGCTCACCCCCATCCACTCATATAGGAGCCTGAGCATCAAGGCATGAAACCATCAAAGGACAAGTTCCTAAAGCATCAGGGAACAGTCCCTCTCCTAAAAATAACTTGCAACCAAAAAGAAAATGCTTATTGCCACTAGCAGTTTGTTTTTTACTGCCTTGTGGGCCCTCAGCCTTTCTAAATACATGAGCAGAGAGAGAAGAAAGCAAGATCTTTGTATAATTTATCTCTGAATTTTTTTTTGGTCTTTTTGTCATTTCTTGGGCTCCTCCTATGGCATATGGAGTTTCCCAGGCTAGGGGTCTAATCGGAGCTGTAGCTGCTTGCCTGTAGGTGTACCAGAGCCACAGCAACAAGGGATCCAAGCTGTGTCTGCAACCAACACCACAGCTCATGGCAATGCCAGATCCTTAACCCACTGAGCAAGGTCAGGAATTGAACCCACATCCTCATGGTTCCTAATCAGATGTGTTAACCACTGAGCCATAATGGGAACTCCTATCCCTGAATTTTTATTCCATCAGTATCAGGTACAGAGAGATCCAGTTTTAAAAGTGATCTCTGAATCATGGTGAAGATAGGAATGCTGTTTTCTGACAAAGAGTCAATTATAAAAATCACTAAGTCATAGAGGATTGATTAACTTGCATTCCTTCAGAAGCCAATCCTGAACGAAGAAGGAAGGATAAGCAGCTTATTTGGGGATCATATAAGGCAGTAATAGGAGAGTGGGAAAGAAAGATGTGGAGACGAAGGCTATAGACAAAGGACAAATATTAATGCAACCATCACCTGGGGAAATTAAGCTAATTCCACTGAGGAAACACTAGCATCCAGCATACCTCAGATTTGTACACTTTGATTTTGCAAATCTGCCATTGGTCACTATTCAGGGACTTTCTTTCCTCTTTGTACCTAAAATGTTGTTGGACTTCAACAGGTCTCTCCATTCCTCCTGCTGTGAAATACATGATATTAGGACAGTAATATAGGGTCATCACACCTAGGAAGAAGCTGCCCAGATAAAGCTTTGCTCTACCTACCATCTTTTAACCTCAGATATCAAAAAGGGCAAAATAAACCCTCAAAGATGAAATCAAGCTCTACATACTTCTTTGTCCTGTATATCTCAATCCTAGGAATCACTACTGTCACATTAATGATCCTTTGTTAAAAAGGTCAATTTTAAAGAAACTGAAGTTTTAAATTTTGAGTCAACTTTTCTGCATTGTCTGTGTCAAAAAATTTTTCCCTATGTGCAAGTTTGTTTTCTTTTTGGTTTATGTCTCTTATATTTTTCATTCCTTCTTTCTTCCCTCCTTTATTTCTCATTCCTTGAATCTCTTTTTATTTGATGTATTTTAATTATTTATTGGCTTTATTTGATATAACTAAACCCAAGGTTGTCCAAAGACAAAAGTATGTATCTCATTCTCTTGTCACTTTGCACTTCATAATGATCACTAAAGAGAATTAACAGAAGATCATTTCTTTTGGGTCACCTGGTGGGTATGGCCCAATAAGAGCCTTTGAGTGGGGTACTGTTCTACCTAGTTCTCAGAATCCAATTGGTCCTTTGGCTATGTGGATCTCATTAGAGCTAGTAATTCTTATTTTTTAAACTCTTCAGAGCTTATCATGTGATAAAGGTTGCTTAAAGCTGGGAAACAGAACCTGGAACAGAAAGAAAACTGATGATGGCTAAGGTCCTTCTTCCATGGGCTCATTCTCTAAGACGCCTAACAAGAAACTCTCCCCTGTGGGATGCATTTCCTAGAGGAACCAAGAGGGAAATGGGGCAATTATTCCAGGTGTGATGGGTGTCTTGAACTGGAAATTACAAGTTCATCTGCATGCACCCTAGGGCTTTCACCTTGGCTAGTTATACTCCCCAGTTCAAAGGCATGGGGCTGATAGACAGGAGTGCAGGTCTCAGCTTGTTTCTTTACTTTTTGATGCTCAAAAAATGTTGAGGAACTTGGAAGCTAATATTTGGGTCCCTTAATGTGACTCTCAGGGCATATTTACCCACCACACACTGGAACATAATTGCAAGCAAGGTCAGTATCGGGGAATGGACATTGTTTTCTCAACAACATATGGACCTATATATGGGTCTAGAAGAGGAAATATCAAAAAGCTGATATTTTTTAGGGCTGATCCCAAGGCATATGGAAGTTCCCAGGCTAGGTGTCCAATCAGAGCTGTAGCTGTTGGCCTTCACCACAGCTCACAGCAATGATAGATCCTTAACCCACTGGGTGGTACCAGGGACTGAACCTGCATTCTCATGGATATTTGTCAGATTTGTTTCCACTGAGCCACAACAAGAACTCCAGAAAGCTGATTTTGACATGGTAGAGAAGAGAGAATACAAAAGACAGAGAAAATGAGAGAGGGTCTGAGCATATTTGAATACATGGAGTAACAAAGAATAAAAATGCAGTGTCAGAGAGAATGAGAACTGAGAGAGGAGGAAGGGGAAAATCAGTGAAAGAAAGACAAAATGAAGGGATAATCAGAAGGAGAGAAAATAGAGATAAAATAGAGTTACAGGGAAGCAATTTCTTTCAGAAGGAATTTCACTTGCTTTATATCCTGACATAGTCCAGTTACTGAATATAGGAATGAGGGTATTTCTGAGTCACCTTTGTGATCAATGGAAAATGCTCCTAATGAGAGAGCATCTTCATATCTTTACTTGTTATGTAGGAGTTATCTCTGTCAAGCCATGCTTTTTTTGTTGTATAAAGGTGGAAGTTGGCAAAGAACACAGGGATTTTGTTGTATACTGGTGCCCAGATAACCAAAGTACTTTAATATACCTGAAATCTTCCATTACTGGCATATCAATTTCTTATTGCTGCTCTAACCAATTGCCACAAATGTAATGGCTTAAAAGCCCACAGATTTATTATCTTATAGTTCTGAATGTCAGAAGTCTGATTGTTGGCTTTTCTTCTTAAAGCTCTGAAGGAGAACTGTCTCTGTTCCTTTTACACCTTCTAGAGACCACCTGAGACCCCCTGCATTCATTGTTTGTGTCCCTTTTCTCCATCTTCTCTGCAAGGAGCATAACATTTTAAAATCTCTCTCTGACTGACACTTCTGCTTCTTTCTTCTACCTTTCAGGACACCTGTGATTACATTAGGTCTACCCAGATAATCTAGGATAATCACATATTTAATTCAGCTTTAATAAAGCAGCCTTAATTCCACCAGCCCCTTAACTCTCTCTTGCCATGTACCAGACCAGAGCCATAGGTTCTGGGCATGAGAATGTGGACATTGTCCAGTAGAAACTAACCAGCAAATGTTGTGTTAAATGGTGGGACCACCTGACAGTGACATGAAAACTTGGTATACAGCTCAAATCTCACTTATTCTGGGATGTTTTGATAATCATCTATTTTTGTTATGGGGTATTGTTATGTTGCATAGGAAGGAAAGGAAATGAATTAAACATATACTTTGTATAGATAGTTTGAGCTGTTATCATTTAACCTCAGTGCTGACAGTAGAAAAAAAGCCATAAATAAATTTGCATAAAATATTTACTGGGAGTCCAATTGGCCTTTGCTTTCCCGTCATGACATGGGACCTCAGGGAACCCAACCACCAAAGGAGAGGGAGTCTAAATGACAACTCTGCTCCACCCCTAGGTCACACACACATTCTCCTTCTTCACCATTGAGCAATTTCTCAGCCACCTCTTTGCACACATTGCTGATGGAATCAAAGTACCTCATCTGTATTGTTCCCTTCTGTTCACATTGCAGCTCCTGGGTGTAATTAGGAGCTCTGTTTCTCCTGCAGTTGATCTGTGAGATCCTGGGCTAAGTCTGACCTAGCAGCTTTCAGTGAGAAGCCTGTGCCTGGCAGGAGGGTAAACTGCCTGGTCCCTCCTTGTGGCCTGTGAACTGAGACAGTTAATAACCCTGAGCAATTCCCTGGTCTGGAGCAAGCATCTACTGACATATTCTTACTAAATGTCAAGT
>CM052682.1:236574397-236592612 GCA_028533215.1 Babyrousa celebensis | reverse complement strand
GAAAAATAAACATTTAGACATGCAGCTTCAAAATTAGGAAATAAAAATGCTAATAAGGTAGTTCCTGTCATGGCTCAGTGGTTAATGAACCCAACAAGTATCCATGAGGACAGGGGCTCAATCCCTGGCCTTGCTCAGTGAGTTATAGATCTGGCATTGCCTTAGGCTATGGTATAGGTCACAGATGCAGTTAGGATCCTGAATTGTTGTGGCTGTGGCATAGGCTGGCAACTAAAGCTCTGATTTGGCTCCTAGCCAGGGAACTTCCATGTGAAAAGGATGTGGCCCTAGAAAGACAAAAATGCTGATATGTATTTAAAGGATACTCAATCTCATTATGAATCAAGAAATACAAAATCAAATGACCAGAAGATGCCCCTCAATATACACACACCAAATGAGTACAATGAAAAATGGTGACACCACCAAGTGTTATAAGAATGAGATACAAACACATCTTCACACATTACTGATGGAAGTGAAACTCGGTACAATCTCTTTGGAAGTAAATTTCATATTGTGAACTAAAACTGAAGATGCAGACATTCTAAAACCTAGAAAGTCCACTCCTAGTTTTGTAAGAAAGATAAATGTGCACATGTGCACCAAGAAACATATACTGGAATGACTGTCACAGCATTATTCCTAACAACCAAAAAAAAAAAAAAGAAAAAAGAAAAAAAAAGAAAGAAAGCAACTTATTTTACAAAGAATAGGTTGCAGCCAACATTGATTCAGGATAAAAATTCTTACCAACATGGGTATAGAAGGAACATATCTTAACATAATAAAAGCCATTTATGACAAACCTAAAGCCAATATAATACTCAACAGAGAAAAGCTGAAAGCCTTCTCAATAAAATCTGGAACAAGGAGTTCCTGTCATGGCACAAGGGAAACAAATTTGACTGGGAACCATGAGGTTGAGAGTTCAATCCTTGGCCTTGCTCAGTGGGTTTAAGACCCATTAATGCTCTGAAGTTGTGGCATAGGTCACAGATATGGGTCAGACTTGGCATTGCTCTGTCTGTGGTGTAGGCTGGCTGCTCTAGCTCTGATTAGACCCCTAGCCTGGGAAACTTTATATGCTGTGGGTACAGCCCCAAAAAGAAAAAAAAAAAAAAATATATATATATATATATATATATATATATAAACCAAAGTAAAATCTGGAACAAGACAAGGATGCCCACTCTCACCACTTTTACTCAACATAGTATTGGAAGTCCAAGCCACAGCAATCAGACAAACAAAAGAAATGAAAAGTGTCCAAATTGGAAGAGAAGAGTTAAAATTGTCACTCTATGCAGATGACAGGATGCTATAAAAGGAAAACCCTAAGAATGCCACACAGAAACTACTCAAACTCATCAATAAATTCAGCAAAGTAGCAGGATAGAAGATTAACATTCAGAAGTCTGATACATTTCTGTATACTACCAATGAAATATTAGAAAAGGACTATGCAAGTACAATACCTTTAAAACCGTGCCACCCAAAGTTAAATACCTAGGAATAAAACTGACCAAGGAGGTAAAAGACTTAAATGCTGAGAACTATAAAACAGTAATCAATGAAATTAAACAGGATTTCAAAGAAATGGAAAGAGAGTGTATGCTCCTGGATTGGAAGAATTAATCTTATTAAAATGGCCATAATAGCCAAGGCAATCGACAGAATCAAGGCAATCCCTATCAAACTACACAAACTACACAGGACATTTTTCTCAGAACTAGAACAAGCAATCCAAAAATTTATACAGAACCACAAAAGACCCAGAATTGCCAAAGCTATGCTGAAGAACAAAACCAAGCAGGAGGCATCACTCTCCCAGACTTCAGGCAATATTACAGAGACATAGTCATCAAGACAGTGTGGTACTGGTATCAAACCAGACATACAGACCAATGGAACAGAATAGAGAACGCAGAAATAAACCCTGACACCTAGGGTCAATTAATATTTGACAAAGCATGCAAAAATATAAAATGGGAAAAGACAGGCTCTTCAGCAAGTGGTGCAAAGAAACCTGGACAGCCACATGTAAATCAATGAAACTGGAACACACTCTCATACCTTGCACAAAAATAAACTCTAAATGGCTTAAAGACTTAAAAGTAAGACAAGAACCATAAAATTCCTAGAATAAAACACAGGCAAAACATGCCTTGACATTAACTGTACAAAAGTTTTCCTAAGTCGGTGTTCTGAAGCAATAGAAATAAAAACAAAAATAAACCAGTTGCACCTAATAAAACTTATAAGCTTTTGAACAGCAAAGAAAACAAACAAAAGATTATGTACAGAATGGGAGAAAATTGTTTCAAAGGATGGGATGCAACTCACAAGGGCTTAATCTCCAAAATACACAAACAACTCATACAACACAACAGCAAAAAAAAAAAAAAAGAAAAAAGAAAAAATTGAAAAATGAGCAGAAGCCCTAAATAGAGATTTCTCCAAAGAAGAAATATGGATGGCCAAGAGACACATGAAAAAATGCTCAAAGTCGCTATTAGAGAAAAGCAAATCAAAACTACAAAGTGCTCAAAGTCTGTCAGACTGCAGAGGTCTGTTTCATTGTTGACTCCTTTAGGTGAGTTCTCCTGTTGTTTTAACTGGGAATGGTTTCTGAGCTTCTTCATCTTACTGTTTTTTTCCCCTATGATTTTGGGGAAGATAAACTGTAGTCTTATAAGTCTATTTCTATACAAGAACAACCCTTCATATTTTTTGGGGGGTTACTATTTTTTTCTTTTTGGTGTGGGAGCTTGAATCTTTTCTAGACTTGTGGTTGCCAAGGGGGAAGGGGAGGGAGGGGGATGAACTGGGAGCTTGAGGTAAATCGATGCAGAATGGGATGGATTAGCAATGGGATCCCGCTGTGTAGCACTGGGAACTCTTGCCTAGTCAATTATGATGGAACATGTAATGTGAGAAAAAAGAATGTATACATGTATGTGTAATTGGGTCACCATGATGTACGGTATATATATATGTGTGTGTGTGTGTGTGTGTATGATAAAAAAAATAAAATTTGGAAAAAAAAACTACAAAGAGGTATACCAATTCACACTCAGAATGGCCATTATCAGTAAGTCTACAAATAATAGATGCTGCAGAGAGTATGGAGAAATGGGAACCCTCCTACACTGTTGGTGAGCATGTAAATTGGTACAACCACTATGGGAAGCAGTATGGAGGGACTTTGGAAAACTAAATATAGAATCACCACATGACCCAGCATTCCCACTCCTGGGCATATATCTGGAGAAAACATTCATTGAAAAAGATGTTGCACCCCTATGTTCATGCAAGTGTCACAGACTTATGCCATGCAGCACCTCCAGGTGAGGATAGAGACACAGGGAAGGGGACAAGGAGCAGAGCTCATAGAGCCTCTTCTTCATTTTTGCCTTCTTTTCTACCTCCCTCTCTGCCATACATTTTCTGGATCTTCTGATACCCATGCAGGGCAGCTTGTCTGGGATTCATCACATCCCTGAAGGGGCAGACTGAAGGCAGTGTGGAGAATCGGCCTCAGACCACCATTCCACAAGCCCCATTAGTGACCAGGTCATAGTACCTGTGCAATAACAGAGCATAATTCACTCTCAGTCCACTGGAAAAAGCACACCTCCCAGAATCACTCTTAGCCACCACACCACATCGACATCCCTAATTTACTCTTCTACTTCCACTTAACATATGTCCAGCTCATTCACATCCTTTCGTTTTCATAATATTTGATCCAGCAAATAATTCTCTAAGATAGAGTTATTTATTCCTATGATATACTTAATAAGTTGGAGGCTCTTATGATTAAGTGATTCAACCCAGTAAATTTGACTTTGTTTCCAGATGCCAAAATAAATCCTTTGTGATACAGAGTTCTGAGTAGTGTCCAAAACTGTCCAGTGTGGTGCTGCTGGGCTGATGATGCTGGCAATGATGATGATGATGACACACTGACCAAGACCACAAAAATGATGCCACAGCTTCATTTTTTAAAAATGTTTAATAATACTAATAATAATAAATTTTAATTATTTACTATTTTAATATTATTGAATTTTAAATAATAAATAATAATAATGTATCATATTAAATGAGTGCTTAGTATTTGTCAGTCTTTATCTGAATATTATGTCATCATTATCAAATTTACTCCTCATAACCACTCTACTCAGTGAACAACAGCATTTTTCTATTTGAGCCAATGAAGAAACTAAACCTGAAAAAGTTTGTGACTTTGTCAAGATCTCATCAAGTGTAAAGAGTGGGGAAACTTGTAGACTCCAGAGGTAGCTTATATTTTTACTCACAACCCTAAACAAACTCGGCCACCACTGACTGATCACATTATCCCCCTCACACCATCACACAGATCATTTCAGGTCCACATATTAACTACACATCATGACTCATGAAGAAACTGACACGAGTTACAGCCTCTGGTCTCTTCAACAATCCTATCAGGTAGGGGTATTATCTATATCTTATAAAGGAGAAGAGCAAAGCTCAAAGGAACTAAAAATTCCCCCCCAGTTGAAAAGGCACATGAGGACCAGAGCAGTGAAGCACATCACCCAGAGTTTTGTCACCACATCCTGTATCCCATGTTCACATTTGATCACCTGTGACTAAAAATGTCAGTAACATCACTGCCCTTACTAGCAGCCTGCCCTCCACATACATTATTTCAGGAATGATGGCAGTGAGTCAATGAAGTAGATACACATGGCACAAAACCAGAATCAGAGATTCAGTGGCAAGTAATTAACCAAAGACAGAGTGAGCATAAGGAACACAACCAATTCCCACCCCATCTCCAGAGGCAAAAGCCCAGATAGTCAAACAAAACAGGAGGAAGATGAAGTTGATGATTAAAATGAAAATGGTGTGTCCTTCATAATAAAGTCCTCTTCAGTTTGCAGGGTTCTCCCCTTCACTAATTCATGGGGAGGGTCTTCAAAGCAAAGGGGGCCAGAGCATTGACAGAACAGATAGAGACCCTTAAGGCCAAGCTGGCTCCTCTCTGAAGAAACTATTCTTTCTTCCATCTCCCTTGATATGTGTGTGCATGCACACACACACACACACACACTCACACACACACACACACACACAAAAGCACACACAGCTCCTGATTTTGCTCAATAAATCCTAGTATATACATAAACCACAGGTGAGCTAAGCAATAAGACAAGATATTTAAATGAGCATTCTACATGTTTTTAAAAGGGAACTAACTTGGAAATGTGTCTCCATGTGAACCCCAGTCCAGTCTCACTCAGAACACCCATGGGGAAATCTTGCCACATTAAAGGAGACCAGACATCAAAACACATTCTACCCTGATGCCTCCTTATCAGATTTCACTGTCCTATTTGTACATTTTGCAAATCAGCAGTCACATGTACTAGTGAACCTCACTGACCTTTTCAAGGGATAGAGGAAAGTTGACCAAAGTCCTTTGACTCAGTAATATTGATAGCATGTCTTTATTTAAGGGAGATTCGCTTTAATTTCTCTAATTCAGAAACTGAACCAGTGTCTCTGACTTCCTACTCCTGGGCTTCTCTCCACACCCAGACCAGCAGCCTCTCCTCTTTGGGCTCTTCCTGGCCATGTACCTGGTCATTGTGCTGGGGAATCTGCTCTTCATCCTGGCCATTGGCTCAGACTCTCACCTCCACACTGCCATGTACTTGTTTCTGGCCAACCTTTCCTTCATCCACCCCTGCTTCTCCTGCACCATTGTCCCCAAGTGCTGGCCAACATCCAGACACAGCACCACACCATCTGCTACACTGGGTGCCTCATACAGATATACTTCTTCATAGCACTGGCCTTTCTGGCTGATTTCCAGCAGGCTGGGATGGGATATGACCACTATGTGGCCACCTGACTCCCTCTTCACTACACCGGGATCATGTGTCTCCAGTGGTGCCTGCTCCTCATCACCACATCCTGGCTCTGTGCTCACCTCCTGTCTGCTCACTCTCTTCATGTTTCAGATCTCCTGTGCCCCACATTCCATCCCACACTCCTTCTACAACATGCAGCCACTCCTCAAACTTGCCTGTTCAGTCACCCACATCTTTCAGGTCATGATGTTTGCACAAGGAGCCCTCTTGACCATGGTCCATTTCACCTGTGTCCTGGTATCATAACCACATCATCCACACAGTCCTCAGGGTCCCCTCTGTGGGGTGGGGCGGAATCACAAAATCTTCTCTACCTGTGCTGCTTACCTGACAATCATCTCTCTCTTCTATGGAACACTCTTTCTGGTGTATTTCCAGCCCTCTTCCTCCTACTCTGCAGACACTGCAATGGTTGCTTCTGTGGTATAAATGACAATCACCCACCCATGCTGAATCCCTTAATCTACAGACTGAGGAACATGGACATAAAGAAGGTCTTGTGGAGACTTGTTGAGTTTGGAAGATGTTCTAATGCATAAAATGCCCTTCCCTAAAGTACAGGCCCAGACTTTCAACATGACTTCTTCCCTCCATGTGTCCAGTATAAATGTCAAAACTCATTCAAGACAGAATGCTTTGCCTTCCAAGAAATGCAAGCAAATATAGAACTATACTTTTGAAGGACTGAAATAGGGCCAATTGACCAAGATCAGAACAGTAGTCTGGAGACAGGGAGAGACCAGCAGTCCTACTGGGTGATTTGATGTATGGGTATATGTATCCAGGCAGATTCAACCCAGAGTTGGGAACATCAAAAATGCCAGCAACAGCTGGATTCTAGAAGGACACCCAGTAGAAGCACATTGTAGGAGTATAAATGCTCCCCCAAGAGCCACAAATTCTGGCAAGATTTAGGCATGTCAGGACCTCAGCCAGGAATCTCACTTGGCTTTGGAACCAATTCTGACCCTGGCTCAGAATAAACTCACTCATGGGGACCGTCATCAACATGGAGACTATCACACCAAGTAGACAGAATCTGTGTGTGGTCTGGGAGGGCCAGAATAGTCTAGAGATGCAAACAAAGATGAAGAGATGTGTCCAAGGTAATATATCTGGGCTTAGATCTTTGTCTCCGGTAAGTGATTTTGTTTTTTGTCAGCTGTGATCAGTCTTTATTCTTTATTTTTTTAAACTCTCATTCCTTTTTTTTCTCCAACTGAAAAATCATTTGTGTCATTATCACAAATGTCTAAAATATAAAGAAAATTTTTCACATCCTTTCTGGAAAGAATCCACTGTGACTACTTTACACAAATTCTTATGGTCCTTTTCTCTGTGCATTTATTTTATCTTGTTAACATGATGATTTTTCACATAATTTTAAAGCATGAATGTTTTCCACCCTATTGTCCATATTGTTACATTTTAAAAATAGTCTCATAATTAATATTATAGCAGAAGGAGCTGCCATTTTTAATACAATCTTCTTCATTTGGGGTAATTAGATATTTCTAGTTATCCATAATATTATAAGAAATAATGCAGTGAAGATCACTGTGAATAAACCATGGAGAGACAGAGATTTTCCCATGTCCTTGCAATAAATTTTAAGATGTGGAGTTGCCATGTGGAGCATTTTTTAGGCTTATGATACAGATTTCTAAAATGGTTTACAAAACTGTTAATGAAGAAAAAAAAACACTATTATTGATTTACATCCAAACTGATGGTCTTATGGGAGTGATCCTTTCTCTTCATTTTTGTGTTACAATTTTTGACTCAATTGTTGCAAATATCATAAGCCAAAAATGGTACTCCTTTTCTGTATATTTTTATTTGTTAATGATTTTTATTTTGTTACATTATTGCTGATTTCCAGTGTTCTGTTAAATTTCTACTGTAGAGCATGGTGACACAGTTACACATACATGTTGACATTCTTTTTTCTCACATTATCATGCTCCATATGTGTCCAGACATAGTTTCCAGTGCTACATGGCAGGATTTCTTTGCTAATTCATTCCAAAGGCAATAGTCTGAATCTATTAACCCCAAGCACCCCATCCATCCCACTCCCTTCCCCTCCACATTGGCAACCACAAATCTATTCTCCAAGGCCAAGAGAAAGACAAATACCATAAGATATCACTTATATTTGGAATCTAATATACGGCACAATTGAACCTTTCCACAGAAAAAAAAAATCATGGACTTTTGTTTGAACTTTTTGCTTACAGATTGTTTTGTAAGTCTGTAAATACATTTATCTTATTTATTTATTTATTTTTTGCTTTTTTAGGGGGCTGCATTGGTGGCACATGGAGTGTCCCAAGCTAGGGGCTGACTTGGAGCTATAGTTGCCAGCCTACAGCACAGCCACAGCAATGTGGGATCCAAGCTGAGTCCAAGACCTACAGAACAGCTCTTGGCAATACCAGATACTTAACCCACTGAGCAAGGCCAGGGATCGAACATGTAACCTCATAGTTCCTAGTCGGATTTGTTTCCACTGTGCCATGATGGGAACTCCCTATAAATACATTTTGTTTATTCTTCTTAATCATTTCTTCATGTTGTTTGATTCTTTTAAAGACTTATGTAAGTCCTCTTTATATTAAAGATTTAAACTTTGCACTCTCCTACTCCTAGTGCAAACTTTTCCCTGTCACTTTTCATCCTTCAGTTTTCCTTTTGATTTGTTGACATAAATGGGTTTTCAGTTTACAAAAAGGAAACTGATAAAAAAATTTCCTCCCTAAGGCACTGTGCCCTAATCAACTATTGGTGCTCCTGTACCCTTGCAAACATACCAGCCCTGCTGCTGCCACTGCTGAATGTTCAGGCAGTACCCATATGCCAGATCTCTATCACTTCCTACAACTAGGAAGAGCCTGTGCAACACCTCCTATGTGGGCTAAGAAAGATCAACTCATACATGGTCTACAGGTGGTGTAGGCAAATCACTGCAGTCATCACAGAAGCTTGAGATGATCATGGCCCACTCTCACTAGGGGTCCTTGAACAGGCATCACCTGTGGCTCCAACTGCCTCAAAGGAGGGCATTGCAATCAAACACAATCCCTTATTGCTCTCACCCTCCTGGGAAATCACACATCCTGATACTGCTACAGTCAAATTCTCTGGTCATCCTGCAGATCCTTCTAGAGCTCATTACCACTGCCCAGGGCCCTGCAAATAGGAGTAACCTGTGCCACTTTCCTGCAGGTCTCTGCTTGTGTTGAGAGCCCAATGATCAGGCAATGAATGCTGGCCCTACCCATTTCCCCCTTCTCCCTGAAAACACACTGGGCCTCATGGGGAGAACAGACTGTTCACAACAAAGAAAGAGACAGCAAAGCTTAAAAAAATACAAAGGGGTATTCTTACACAGACAGAGACTTACAAGACTACACGTTGGCTTCCCCAAATTCACACACACATAATAACAAACACAAGCAAGATGAAGAAGCTCAGAAACCATTCCTATTTAAATCAACAGGAGGACTCACCTAAATCTGTCAATAATGACATACATCTTCAGTCTGACAGACTTTGAGTAAGAAAGAGAGATAGTGAAAATACTGAAGGAATTAAGAGAGGATAAGCACAGTTATGCAGATTCCCTCAGAAAGGAACTACAAAATATATGGAAGAGCCAAGAAAAACTAGAAAATTCATTTGCAGAGATACAGACTGAGCATAGGGCAGTAAAAACCAGAATGAATAATGCAGAAGAACAAATTAGTGATGTGGAAGATAGAATAATGCAAATCACCTAAAGAGGAGAGCAGACAGAACGTGAAATGGAAAAACATGAAAGCAATATAAGAGACCTATAGGATAACATAATGTGGGCCAATCTAAGCATAATAGGAATTCCAGAAGGAAAAGAAAAAGAAAAGGGGATTGAAAATATATTTGAAGAAATTATGGGGAAAAATTTACAAATCTGAAGGATACTGATATCAAGATACAAGAAGTATAGAGGGCCCCAAACAAGTTGAACCCAAACAGGTCCACACCAAGACATATTATAATAATGATGGCAAAAGTTAAAGAAAGGATACAAAAGGCAGCAAGAGAAAAGCAAAGTGTTAATTATAAGGGAACCCCAATAAGGCTATCAACTGATTTCTTGACAGAAAGACTATAGGCCAGGAGGGGAGTGAGAAGGTATATTTAAAGCACTGAAAGGAAAAAAAAATGCAACCTAGAATATTCTATCCAGCAAGAATATCATTTAAAATAGAAGGAGAAATAAAGAATTTCTCCAACAAACCAAAGCTAAACAAGTACAGAAATACAAAGCCTGTCATATAAGAAACTGAAAAGGCTTCTAAAATTAAAAAAAAAAAGAGGAAAATATTGCATGGTGAAAAACCTCAATTGGAAAGCATTCACTTAAATAAGCCAGCATACTGTTGTAAACATGAAGATGTTAAAAAAAAGAAGAAAAAGACATCAAATTCATACAATGTGGGCAAGGGAGGAAAGAAAAAATATATTCTTTTTCATTTTTTAAGGATGTGTTTGAAATTATATGATTATCAGGCTAAAGCAAGGAGATATAGGAAAGGGTTAACATACTTAAAAAACAGGGCAACCACAAATAAAAACCAAAGATTGCATTCACAAAAACTGATAAGTATTCACATATGAAATAAATGGAAACAATCCAACTCAAAAAAGAAAGGAAGAATAGAGAAACATAGAATCAACTGGAAAACAAGGTTTAAAATGGCAGTACATACATATATAACAGGAGTACCCATCATGGCTCAGTGTTTAATCAATCCAACTAGGAACCATGAGGTTGCAGGTTTGATTCCTGGCCTTGCTCAGTGGGTTAAGGATCTGGCATTGCCATGACCTGTGGTGTAGGTTGCAGATGTTGCTCAGATCTGGTGTTGCTGTGGCTATTGTGTAGGCTGGTGGCTACAGCTCTGATTTGACCCCTAGCCTGGGAACCTCCATATACCACAGAAGCGGCCCAAGAAATGGCAAAAGACAAAAAAAATACATAGATATCAATAATCACCTTAAATGTCAATGGACTGACTGCTCCAATCAAAAGACACAGAGTGGCAGATTGGATAAAAAGCAACAACTTTCAATCTGCTGCCCACAAAAAATTCACCTTAGGGCATAGGGCACTTATAGATTGAAAGTGAGGGGATGGGAAAAGATGTTTCATGCCAATGGACCAGACACGAAAGCAGGAGTTGCAATACTCATAGTAGATAAAATGGACTTTAAAATGAAGGCCATACATAAAAACAAAGAAGGACACTATTAAATGGTTAAAGGGTCCATACAAGATTAGGATGATACAACCATCAATATATATACCCCTAATATAGGTGCACTCAGATAACTAAAACAAATATTAACTAAAATACAAGGAGAATTTGTTGTGAATACAATCATATGAGGAGATTTTAACACCCCACTGACATCACTGGACAGATCCTCTAGACAGAAAATCTATAAAACAACAGAGAATCTAAAGGAACCAATAGAAAATGTAGACTTAATTCACATTTTCAGGACATTGCATCCAAAAAAATAAGAATCTTACTTCTTCTCAATTGCACATGGAAGATCCTCAAGAATTGATGACATATTGGGGCAAAAAGCTAACCTCAGCAAATTTAAGAGTACAGAAGTTATTTCAAGTATCTTCTCTGACTACAATGGCATGAAACTAGACATCAACCACAGGAAAAGAAGTATGAAAAAACCTACTCCATGAAGATTAAACAACACGCTACTAAAAAACTAATGGGTCAATGAAGAAATCAAGAAGGAAATTAAAATATATCTTGAGACAAATGATAATGAAAACACAACCACTCAAAATCTATGTGATGCTGCAAAAGCAGTGCTCCAAGGAAAGTTGATAGCAATACTGGCCTTCCTAAAAAATGAAGAAAAATCTCAAATCTACAACTTAACCCACCATCTAAATGAATTAGAAAAATAACAAGCAAAACCTAAAGCCAGCAGAAGGAAGGAAATCATAAAGATCAAAGTGGAAAGCAATAAAGTAGAGATTCAAAAAACAATAGAAAAAATCTATCAAAACAAGATCTGGTTCTTTGAAAAGGTAAAAAACTTTGACAAACCTCTGGCTACACTCACCAAGAAGACGAGAGAATACACCCAAACAAAATAAGAAATGAAACAGGAGAAGTCACAACACGTACTACAGGAATACCAAAACAAACAAACAAACAAACAAACAAACAAACAAAAAAACAGAGAGAATGCTATCAACAATTATATGCCAACAAATTCAACAACCTAGAAGAAATGGACAACTTTCTAGAGACCTACAACATGCCAAAACTGAATCAAGAAGAAATAGATTAACTGAACAGACTGATCACTAGAAATGAAATTGAAGATGTCATAAAAACACTCCCTACAAATAGAAGCCAAGGACCAGATGGCTTCACAGGTGAATTCTACCAACAGACAAATAGGAAGTTATACCCATCCTCCTTAAAATTTTCTAAGAGTTTGAAGAAGAAGGAACACTCCCAAAGATATTCTATGATGCCAACATCACCTAATTCCAGACAAAGACACCATGAAAAAGGAAGACTACCAAGCAATATATTTGATGAATTTAGATGCAAAAATACTCAACAATATTTTAGCAAACCAAATCCAGCAACATAGCAAAAAGACCATACACCATGACCAGGTGGGAGTCATCCCAGGTACACAAGGATGGTTCAACATATGCAAACCAAACAATGTCATACACCACATTAACAAAAGTCAAAAACCATATAATCATCTCAATAGATGCAGAAAATGTATTTGACAAAGTCCCTTCATGATAAAAACTCTTAACAAAGTGTGCATAGAGGGAACATTCCTTAACATGATCAAAACCATTTACAAAAAAAAACCACAGCAAATATAATATTTAATGGAGAAAAGCTAGAAGGCTTCCCACTAAAATCTGGAATAAGACAAAGATGCCCACTCTCACCACTGCTATGCAACATAGTACTGGAGGTCCTAGCCAGAGCATTCAGACAAACCAAAGAAATAAAACGCATCCAAATAGGAAGAGAAGAGGTAAAACTGTCACTGTATGCAGATGACATGATACTATACATAGAAAACCCTAAGGAATCAACCCCAAACCTGCTTTAACTGATCAACAAATTCAGCAAAGTAGCAGGATATAAGATTAACATTCACAAATCAGTCAGTCACATCTCTGTATACTAAAAATGAAATATTAGAAAAGGAATACACAAATACAATATCTTTTAAATTTGCACCCATAAAATCAAATATCTGGGAACATACCTGACCAAGGAGGAAAAAGACTTATATTATGAGAGCTATAAAACTTTAATCAAGGAAATTAAAGAAGATATAAGAAATGGAAAGATATTCCATGCTCCTGGGTTGGAAAAAAATAATATTGTCAAAATGGCCATACTACCAAAGCAATCTACAGATTCTATGCAATCCCTTTCAAATTACCACTGACATGTTGCACAGAACTAGAACAATCCAAAAATTTACATGGAAACACAAAAGCCCCTGAATTGCCAAAGCAATCCTGAGGAACAAAAAACAAGCAGGAGGCATAACTCTCCCAGATTGCAGGCAATGTTACAAAGCCAGAGTCATCAAGAGAGTGTAGTACTGGTACCAAAACAGACACATAGACCAATGGAACAGAATAAAGAACCCAGAAATACACCCAGATACATTTGGTCAATTAAACTTTGACAACAGTGGCAAGAATCTAAAATGGGTCAAAGACAGTCTTTTCAGCAAGTATTGCTGGGAAACCTGGACTGATGCATGCAAATTAATGAAACTAGAATTCACCCTCATACCTTGCAGAAAATAAACTCAATGGCTGAAAGACTTAAATATAAGACAAGACACCATCAAACTCCTAGAAGAGAACAAAGGCAAAACATTCTCTGACATCAACCTCATGAATATTTTCTCAGGTCAGTCTCCCAAAGCAACAGAAACAAAAGCAAAAATAAACTACTTGGACCTCATCAAATTTACAAATTTTGCACAGCAAAGGAAACCAAAAAGAAAACAAAAGACGACTTACAGATTGGGAGAAAATAGTTTAAAATGATGAATCTGACAAGGGCCTAACCTCTAAAATACACAAACAACTTATAAAACTCAACAGCAAATAGCCAACCACCAAACTGATAAACGGGAAAAGGACATGAAGAGAAATTTCTGCAAGGAAGATACACAGATGGCCAACAATCACATGGAAAATTGCTCAATATCATTAATTATTAGAGAAGTGCAAGTCAAAACTACCATGAGATACCACCTCACACCAGTCAGAATGGCTATCATTAATACGTCTACAAATAAAAAACACTGGAGGGGGATTGGAGAAAAGGGAACCCTCCTGCACTGTTGGTGAGAATGGAAGCTGGTACAGCCACTATGGAGATTGTCTTGGAGGCACATTAGAAATCTTTACATAGAACTACCATATGACCCATATGTCCCACTCTTGGGCATATATCCAGACAAAACTCTACTTAAAAAAGACACTTGAATGCACATGTTCTTTGCAGCACTATTCACCATAGCCGACATACGGAATCAACCCAAATGTCCACTTCTAGATGAATGGATTAGGAAAATGTGGCATATATACACAATGGAATACTAAGCCATAATAAAGAATGACATAATGCCATTTGCAGCAACATGGATGGAACTAGAGACTCTCATCCTGAGTGAAATAAGTCAGAAAGACAAATAACATATGATATCACTTCTATCTGGAATCTAATATATGGAACCAAGGAACGTTTCCACAGAAAATAAAATCATGGACTTGGAGAATAGACTTGTGCTTGCCAAGGTGGAAGGGGAGGGAGTGGGTGTGACTTGGAGCTTGGGGTAAGTAGATGCAGAATATTGCTTTCAGGATGGATTAGCAATGGGATCCTGCTGTGTAGCACTGGGAACTTTGTCAAGTCACTTATGATCTAACACTTAATGTTGGAAAAAAGCATGTATACATGCTTGTATAAGTGGGTCACCATGCTGTATAGTAGAAAAAATATATATATAAATAAATGAAAAATAAATAAATAAAATCATGCCTCAAAAATAAAAAATATATCCTTCTTTTGACTCTTCTTCCAGTGTTATGATTGAAATCTTTCTTTGTATAGAGTTCATGTGAGTAATAAATTGGTTTTTCTTTTCATTTCAGTAAGAGGTATTATTTTTTAAGAGTCTTACTGTGATGTAATTCATATACCATACAATTCATTTAAAAGTCTATAATTCAGTGGCTTTTAGTATGTGGCATGGTATTTATTTATTTTTTGGCTACACATGCAACATGAGGAAATTCCCAGGCCAGGCCTCAAACTCATGGCACAGTACTGGCCTGAGACACAGCAGTGACAACAACAGATCTTTAACCAATTTTCCACCAGGGAACTCCTGCATGTTTTTTTGTTTGTTTGTTTTTGTTTCTTTCTTTTTCTGAAACAAAACATAACTTTTATAATGATATTACATATTGAAGTAGATCTCCGCCTTACACATCTCTCTTCCACAATTTCCTGGAAATTCCCTCATGGTTCAGTGGGTTAAGGATCTGGCTTTCTGCAGCTGTGGTATAGGTTACAATTATGGCACAAGTTCAGTCCTTGGCCTGGGAACTTCCACGTGCCATGAGTGTGGCCAAAAATAAAGAGTTCCTCCCTATTTCAGGTCCCATAATTATTCAAAACTAGGGTCCTGACTACAATGGGGCTCTCATTCTCACATATAGAGCATATACATTTTCCCTCAGGGCCTTCCCACTATTATTTCCTACTCTGTGGCACTTGATGGCAAGCCCACCTAGTTTAAGTGCCATGTCATCTTCAAAAAGTACCCTTTCACACCAGCCCACTCTAATCATCAGACAGGATCTCTTTTTCTTGAGAGCTCCACTATCCCTTTAGCTAGTCTGCCTATTCCTGCCCTTCTAAGATCAAGAATAACAATAACTCTTGCCACTTCCATTTAACATTGTACTAGAGGTTACAACCAGAATATCTAGAAGGCATCTAGATTGTAAAGAAGGAAAAATTTATCTACTTGCAAATGGCAGATGATATATATTTTTAAATTCTTAAGAAATCAACCCCCCAAAAAACCTAGTAGAAATAATAAATGGTCTAAATTCAATACAATCCCCATTAAAAATCTTAGCTATATTTTTTGCAGAAATTGACAAGCTGATCCTAAAATTCACATGGAAATGCATTAGAACAAGAATAACCAATACATACTTGAAAAAGAAGACTAAAGTTGGTAGACTCATACTTCCTGATTTCAAAACTTACTACAAACTAAGTAAGTACTAATTGATGCTTAGTAATTCACATGAAAAGATGCTCAACATTGCTAATCATCAGAGAAATGCAAATCAAACTTCAATGAGATATCACCTCCCACCTGCCATCAAAAAAAAAAAAAATAGCAAAAGTTGGCAAGGATGTGGAGAAAAGGGAACCCTGGTACACTGTTGATGGCACTGTAAATTGGTGCAGCCATTATGGAAAACAGTATAGTAGTTTCCCCAAAAACTAAAATATAACTACCTTATGACCCAACAATTCCACCTTTGGGTATATAAAACCCCCAAAAAACAAAACAGTAATTCAAAAAGATACATGGATCTCAATATTCACAGCAGCATTATTTACAATGTACACTATTTACAATTATATATCCATTCACCTGTTGATGCACACACACACACATATATATACATATACATATATACATGACTACTACTCAGCCATAAAGAAAATGAAATTGTGCCATTTGCAGCACCATGGATGGTATTGGAGGGCATTATGCCAAGTGAAAAAAGTCAGAAAAAACAACTAACATATGACATCACTTATATTTGTAATCTTAAATGTATGACAAACTAGTGAACATAACATAAAAGAAGGAGACTCACAGATACAGAGAACAAATTAGTCGTCACCAGTGAGGAGAGGGAAGAGGGGAGGGGCAAGATCAGTTCAGAAGATTAAGAGGGACACACTATTAGGTATAAAATAAGCCACATGCATATACTGTACAGCATGGGAATATAGCCAATATTTTATAACTATAAATGGAGTATAACACTTAAAAATTATGAATCACTATATATAGTACATCTGTAAGTTATATAATTGTCATACAGAAACTAGACTTCAATTAAAAAGAACAAGGCCATACTAGCATAATGCTAGAAAAAGGAATACAATTGAGAGTCCACAAATAAACCTTTACATTTATGGGCAATTTATTTTCAAGGAGGCTTCCAGGGCAATTCAAGGGGGAAAGAATATTGCTTTCAACAAACCAAACTATGCTGAGAAAACTGAATAGCCAGAAGCATAAGAATGAAGACGGACATTTACCTCCCACTTCATGCAAAAATTAACTCAAAAGGATAGTAGAGCTCAATTCAGGAGCTTAAACTACAAGACACTTGGAGAAAAGCACTGGTGTGAGACTTTTTGTGACCTCAGATTAGGCAATGATCTCTTTGGTATGACACCAAAATGCTTGGCTACACAAGTGGTAATAGAAAAAAAATGGATCAACAGGAATTCATCAAAATCACCAGGTTTTGTACTTCAAACAATACCATCAGGTGAGTGAATAGACAACCCACTGAAAGGTAGAAAATACATTCAAATCATACAGTTGATAATATATTTGTATGAGAATATATGAAGAATTTTTACATTTCAACAAAAAGACTACTAGCCAAATTTTAAAATGTGCAAAGGATTTAAAGACACATTTCCAAAAAAAAAAAAATACAAATGGCCAATTAGCACATGAACAATACACAAAATCACTAATCATCAGGGAATAAAAATCAAAACCACAATGAGATACCACCACCCTTCCCCAAGGATTTTTTTTTAATGTTAATGGAAAATATCAAAAAGTTAGCAAGGAATGAGAGGAGGGAGAACCCTTCTATGTGGTAGTAAGAACCTAAAATAATGAGGCCAATTTGGAAAATGAAGGCAGTTTCTCACAAAGTTCAAACATAATGTTACCATACCACCTAGCAATTCCATTCCTAGGCATATAACTAAGAAAACCTATGTCCAAGATAAAGCCTTTACATGAAAGTTCATAGCAGCAGTATTCATAATAACCAAAGAGCAGAAACCACCTGAAAAATCACACAATTGTTGAGAATTTTCTGTTAACTGTAGTATCAGTTCAGGCCCA
>CM052682.1:236547300-236573897 GCA_028533215.1 Babyrousa celebensis | reverse complement strand
TATTCATAATAACCAAAGAGCAGAAACCACCTGAAAAATCACACAATTGTTGAGAATTTTCTGTTAACTGTAGTATCAGTTCAGGCCCACGATAAGCAAATACCAAAAGCTAATTAGGGGAAAAATATATTAGGGAAGATGCTTATGAAAGATAAAGACGATAGGAAAGACACCCTCACACAAACCCCTCCATTCACATAAAGCATAATTCAGTTGCCATGGAGGAGGGGGGAAGAAAACCCAGCCATCTATTGGCAAACTCGCCCCTGAAAAAAGAGCCAGCCACCATCCCCCCCACCCCAGAATGGTAGGAGGCAGTTTTAATAAGCAAAAGAACTTACTCACAAGGCTTGTCTTGGTAGCCAAAAGCAGCTCTCCACCCATCCTGGCCAGGATCTTGAAAGCTTTCACAGAGGCCCTCAGTGGGTTTAGACTCGCATGTTGTCCAGAGAGTCTCAGCAACACACAGTTCCTTCAAGGCTGCATCCTCAAAAATGGCTCCCAGCCTGGGAATGGAGGGCAGAGGGTACATTTCAAGGACAGAGGTGGGTCAAGGTGCCTCCAATCAGCCAAGTCCCACTTGCAGGTCAATTAGCAGTTACCTCTTCTTTGTCCTCTCAGTGACCTCTCTGGATGTAAATGAACAGGACTCTAGGGGGTCTTCCTGGGCAATGCCCCCATCCCCTGCTCCACCCAGTGTCCTCTGTCTGCTACTGGTTTGTAGACAAATGTTAACCTCCTAGGCCTTCCCTGAGTTTAAAAGAATACATTTAATCAGAGAAGTGAGAAAAATACATAAAGAAAGGGAAACAAAAAAGCAAGACAAAAAATAATAATTTAGCCATGAAACAAAGTCAAGGACTTTTAGTCCCTCCTCAAGGGCTACAGGTAATATTCCTAACTGAATCCTTTGAGCCGTTTGGCAGACACTGAAAGCCCTACCAGGTGGGAAAAGTTAACTGCTTGCTAAACACAAGCACATAGACTGGTTGGAACTGGAAGCTGATGATGTTGATTCCTGATTACCTCACCACCAACCAATCAGAGGAAGGTCAACCAGCTGCTCATGTACCTGCAACCCTCTCCCTCTGTTTTTAAAAACCTTTCCCTAAGAGCCATTAGGTTTTGTTCTGTTCTGTTTTTAGGGCCACACCTGTGGCACATGGAAGTTCCTGGGCTAGGGGTCTAATGGCAGCTGTAGCCTCTGGCCTATGGTAGAGCCAGGGCAACATAGGTTCTGAGTACATCTGTGACCTACACCACAGCTCACACAACACTGGATCCTTAACCCACTGAGTGAGGCCAGGAAGTGAACCTGCATCCTCATGGTTACTAGTCAGGTTCATTTCCACTGAGACATGACAGGAACTCCCCACCCACCAGGTTTTTTGAACATTAGCCACCTTAGCAACCTGCAACAAATGCTGCCCTTTCCTTCACAGCAACCCAGTGTCAGGAGAGGCTTTACTGCCCACAGGTGAACAGACTGAAATTTGGCTTGGTGACACCAACACTCTGGTGACCAACTCCTATGATCTCACATGTCTTCCTCTTTGGTAATGTGCCCTAAATGGCCAGCAAGGGGTGTCACAGGCTTGGAGGTGGCTTGTTTGGTGGCTATCTGGCTGCATTTAGAGGCAGGTATCACAGCAACGATGTAGCTCTTGCAAGAAAAAGAGTTTAGGATAATGATTTCCATAATAAATAACAAATTTTTCTGCCACAAGTCCATGATCTGAATCACTTATTATGTCCCCTAAGCTGGGGACTCAGGATAGCCGTTGTGACCTCATGTGATTTAATAAAATGATACATTCATAGACTCATCAGGTATGAACATACTCTGGATAATGGCAAAAGCACCTCCTTGCAAGGCAGTGATAATGTCATCCAGGCCATCCTTTTTATTTTTTATTTTTTTAGGGCCACAGAGCAGGAATATGCCAAAGCAGTGACAAAGCCAGTTGCTTAACCTGAGGAACCACCAAGGAACTTCCCTGGTCAACAGTTTGATGGGTTGTCTGTATACTATGACTAACATAAAAAGAACACTCATGCTTAATGTTACTGATTGTGTGTGCCCCAGGCCAGTTTTCTGGATCAGCACTGGTAATAGCAAATTGATCCATAGTAGTCTTAAAGAGAAAGACAAATACCATGATATCACTTCTATGTGGAACCTAAAACATGACATAAATAAACTCATCTACAAAACAGAAACAGACTGACAGACATGGAGAACAGACTTTTGGTTGCCAAGGGGGAAGAGGGTGGAGGAGAGATGAATTGGGAGTTTGGGATTAACAGATGCAAACAATTAGACATAAAATAGATAAATAACAAGGCCTGCTGGGAGCCACAAAGTACCTAAGAAGAATAATCCCGTGTGAGGCCTAACTGTAAGCAAAGCTACAGCGGAGGCTGAAGAGACTGAAACTGCAAAGCAGCTTCCAAGAATTCCCCAGCTGATCCTGTTTAGTACAAATTCCTGAAAAATGATTTCCTCTTCTATTCTTGCGAATTTTTGCTGTCTGACATTAATGTGTGTTGTAGGTCATTCTTGGCTCATAAAATGGGAACCTTCTCAAATTCCTGAGCTTCCACCCAAGTATGGGCCATTACCTACTTATAAATCTACCCCTTACAAAATAGGTTGAAAACAATTGAACAATGTATAAAGGACTTTCCTAAGAATGGGAATTTTCCCTGCAGTGGAATAACAGTAGATGGTAAATATTATGCAGAACTGCCACATAAGCCTGGGGATTTTGTTGGATTTTGGTCCATTCCCATGGAGACAGATTAGGGGGTGGTTTGGGTGTTGCCCATGGCCCAACAATTGTGGCTACTATAAGGTGAGATATTTTTCCACAAAAAATGCTACCTGTTGGGACCCAGCAGGTGGATATTATTATTTTTATAATTGGCAGGATTCTTTAATACATAGAATTGATAATTAATAAAGGTTTATATAACTATAGACAAAGTTTATATGAGATAGTTTATGTTCCCATGACCTGCTAATGGTCTGAGGTCAGCCTGACCTCAAAAGCAAGCCACATGTGAATATCACACTCCCCATTAATGGCTGATCATGCCTGCTATATGAGCACAATAGGTAGCTTGAGGCAAGAATATCTATCACCTTATGCCAAATCATGCTGAAGCGAAAATTAGATACCTATTATTCTGCTTGCTAATCACTTATTTTCTAAGAATAAAGTGTGGTTTGAACATATTTTCTATGAAATATTCATTTAAAATTTAAAACTAAAAGAATAGTTTGGAATAATGTATTAGCACATATTGTTATTTTGTATAATCATGCACAAGAGTAAAATGTATAAAAGCTGATGCTCTCCTTTCAATAAATGGGTCATCTGCAGTATTTGCTGAGGGAGTTGGCTCCAATTCTTTCTGTGCCATTTGTAGCCCCTCCTCCTGTTCATCATCTACTGGTTGCTGGGGCTGGAACCTGGCAAAGGCCCCATTGTAGAGCACAGGGAATTATGTTCAATATCCTGTGATAACCTAAAGGAAAATAATATAAAAATGTGTGTGTATATATATATATATATATATATATATATATATATATATATCTGAGTCACTTTGTTGTACAGTAGGAATTAACACATCATCAATATACATTGTAGCTCAGCAGGTTATGAAACAGACTAGTATCCATAAGGATTCAGGTTCTATCCCTGGCCTTGCTCATTGGGTTAAGGATCTGGCATTGCTGTGGCTGTGGTGTAGGCTGGCAGCTACAGCTAGGATAAGAGCTCTGGCCTGGGAACTTCCATATGCCACATATGCCATGGGTTCGGTTCTAAAAAGACAAAGAAAAAAAAAAAGTCTGGGCACTCCAGGCAACAGAAAAATGTGAAGTGTTAGGAGACCCACAGGAAGAATATGTGTTGTGTAAAATGTCATAAAGCATAAGAAAAATATGGAGTCCCAAGAATGGATTGGAGTCTGGGGTGGGGGCAGGGAGAATGGATGGGGAAAACGAGACCAGGGGACCCCTCCAAACAAGCAACATGACTTTCCTCCCCACACAGAGCCTGGGGACGCACCCAGCCACATTTTCCCAACCTCCCCAGGCTCCAAAGCATGTGTCATCCTGGACATTCCCATGCCAGCAGCTGTCATGGAGTCCTCAAAGGGTGTGGAGAGGGAGTGTCCATGGAGTTCAGGATATCAGGGTTGCAGGAAGAGGAGTCAGCAGGCCCATAGAGACAATTCTTTCAGGGTCCAAGGAGAATAGAAGTTCCCCAGTTCCTACATCTGGGGTGGGGCATGTCCCTGCCACATCCCCCTGCCATCATCACCCCATGGCTAGACAGAAGCTTCTCTCTTGGAAGAACACCTCACCCACCTCCACCTTCTAGGTATGTCCTACCAACCCCATAATCCTGCACCATCATGGTGACAGCAGCCTGAGATATATCAAATGTCTGTGTGCTGAGGAGGAATGAGCTAAGAACAGGGGCTCCTTAGGAAATGGGGAGGCCACATCTTGATAAATACCAGGAGTCCAGACTCACCACACTGAAAAGTGTTCATGAGTATAGTGGGGCCTGGGAAGAGAGGAGGAGTCAAAGAAAAGTCATCAGCAGAGGGAAAGGAGATAGCAGGAGGAGGCTGAGAACCCTCCAGCAAGCTAGACTTTTAAAATGTTAGAACCAGGGGAGTTCCCACTGTGGCTTGTTAGGTTAAGAACCTGCCATAGGGTTCATGAGGATGTGGGTTTGATCTCTGGCCTCACTCAGTGGTTAAGGATCCAGCATTGCCATGAGCTGCAGCCTAGGTCACAGATGCAACTCAGATCCAACGTTACTGTGGCTGTGGTATAGGCCAGCAGCTACTGCTCCTATCCAGCCCCTAGCTGGGGAAAATCCATATGTTGCAAGTGCAACCTTAAATAGAAAGAAAAGAGGAAAAAATACATCAGAACCTGGAATGCTGTCCAAAACAATCTAGGCCATGGATACTCTAAGTGTGGTATCCAAACCAGCAGCATTAGTGTCTCCTGAGAGTTTGTTAGAAATGAAGAATCTCAGGTCCCTCCCCATCCTTATGAGTCAGAGCCTACATTTTACAAGTTTCCTAGATGCATTAAAGATTGGGAAGTGGTCCCAAATCAAACTACATATCAGAATCACCTGGAATATTTTCTTACAAGCACAGATTTTAGAGCCCTGCTCTATATGAATTGAATCAGAGTTTCTGACCACTGTGTAGAGTATTTTCTAACAACCTATCAGGGAAAAGAATTAGAGAAGAATGTGTGTGTGTGTGTGTGTGTTTGTGTGTGACCGAATCACTTTGCTGTACACTTGAAAATAGCACTACATTGTAAATGAACTATAATTCAATAACAAATAGAGTCTAATGACAGTAAAAATATAAATAGAAACTTTTAAAAATTAAAAATTTTAAAATAATGAAAAACATAAATAATTTTAAAGTGTGAGTTGATGGAACGTCCATGGTATAGCCATACAATGGAATACTACTCAGCATTAAAATGAGTGAACTATTGATACACAGTACAACATGAATATATCTCACCATGCTTACATTCAGTGAAAGAAGGCAGCAAGAAAAGAATATACATTGCATGATTCCATGGACATAAGCTTCAAGGAAATGAAAATGAATCCACGTGACAGAAACAGAATAGTGGTTCCCCTGAGGACCGATGGGAGGAGCAAAGAGGGGGCAGAAGTGTAGACATCAGGGAAATGCATGATTTTGATAGCTGTGGTGATAATTTCATGGGTGTGTACCTGTGTCAAGACTATTCAAATGATATATTTTATATTTTTACCTTTTTAAAAATTAAATTTGGTTTACATTGTTGCACCCATTTCTGCAGTACAGCAAAGAGACCCAGTCCTATACATATACATTCCCTTTCATATATCCTCTTCCATCAAGGTCTATCCCAAGAGACTGGATATAGTTCCCTGTGCTATAGAGTAGGACCTCATTGCTTATCCATTCTAAATGTGAAGGTTTGCATCTAGTAACCCCAAACTCCGAATCCATCCCACTCATCCCTCCTCACCCTTGGCAACCACAGGTCTGTTCTACATGTCTACGAGTCTGCTTCTGTTGTGTAGATAGGATCATTTGTGCTATATTTTAGATTCCACATTTAAGTGATATCATATGATATTTATCTTTCTGACTTCACTTAGTATGAGACTATCTATTTGCATCATGTTGCTGAAAATGACATTACTGCATTCTTTTCTATGGCTGAGGAGTATTCAATTCAAGTAAGCAACTTCGTCCATAAACAGATGAATGATAAAAATGATGTGGTACATACTGTCATAGAATATTACACAGCCATATAAAGAAAAATAATGCCATTTGTAGCAACATGGAAGAACCTAGAGATTATCATACTAAATGAAGTACACCATACAGAGAAAGTCATATCACAAGATATTGCTTATATGTGCATTCGAAAAATGATACAAATGAATTCCTACACAAAAGGGAAATAGATCCACAGATACAAAAAAATGCTTCTCAAGGGGAATGGGGGGAGGGAAAAAATAGAAGTTTGGGGTTAAGATATAACACTACAATATATAACATAGATAATTAATAAGGACATAATGAATAGCACATGGATCTGTACTGGATATTTTCTTAAAAATATATAGTATATAATATATTTAAAAGTGAATCACTTTGCTCTGCACCTGAAAATAACACACATTGTAAGACAATTATATTTGAAAATAATTTAGAAATTAACCAAAAATTTAAAAACAAATGGCCAAAGATGACCACAATAAGACCCTCTGTTGTGCACTCACTTTTTGTCTGTCTGTCTATCTATATACACTTTAAAAAGCTATAAAAATCCAAATGTAATAATAATATAAGATGTGGAAAAAATTTAAAATCACATACACATACAGAGGAGTTGGATACTTTAAATCCCCCAAAATTAAATGTGTTGCTGCTATTGATATATGTATGGTTATGGAGGATAAATAGACAATAGATATGACTAAAGGGAAAGAGATTGATCTAATAACAATGACCATTTAAAGGACAATGAGGAAAATGCTACAGACATGGGTACTCAAAACACAATTTTTTAAAGCATCTCTGACAAGGTCAGTGAGTGAAATAAAAACGTGGTTAGGTGATTCGCACTTAGCGAAAAGGGTTATTGTTATTGAAAAGACTCCCTAGAGCCAATGCCATATCTCTGTTTCTCAGGCTATAGATGAAGTTGTTCAACATGGGTGTGACCACTGTGTACATCACAGAAGCAAGGATGTTTTTTCAGGGTACTGGCCTGATGAGGACAAAAAGTACACTGCTATGATTGACCCATAGGATAGAGACACCACAGAGAGGTGGGAGCCACAAGTGGACAAGGCTTTGCAGATCCCTTTAGTAGAGGGGACCCTCAGTATGGAGATACCATTGTGTCCATAAGTGACCAGTATGCCACTCAATGGGAAAAAAGAAACCCACTGACCACAGAGTGAATATAACCAGCTCATTGAGAGAGGTGTCTGAGCAGGACAGCTTAAGCAGGGCAGCAAATTCCCAGAAGTGGATGATGAAGTTGTCAGCACAGAAGGGCAGTTAAGCCAGGAGGAGGGTGTGGGTTAGGGTACTGGCACAGGAGATGAGCCAGCAACCAACCAACAGACACAGACACAGCTCCTCCCTCATGATTATGGTGTAGAGCAGAGGGCGATAGATGGTCACATACCTGTCATAGGTGATCACTGCAAGAAGAAGGTTGTCAATACAAGAAAAAGACATGAAAAATAAGTCTGTGTTACAGACGCTGCATAAGGAATGGATTGATCCTGAGTCTGCATGTTCATCAGCATCTTAGGAATAGTGACATGAAAAGGAAACATCTGTGAGGGCCAAGTGGCTGAGGAAGAAGTACATGAGGGTGTGGAGGTGAAGGTCCAGCGTGATAGGCCAGATGATGAGCAGTTTCCCCAGCACCATGATCAGGTACATGCCCAGGAACAGGGCAAAGAACACGCCCTGAGGCTTTGGCTGGATGGAGAACCTCAGGAGGTAGAACGCGGACATGCTTCTCTGGTCCCCCCCCCCCCAATGTTGCCTTTCTCTCTTCTGGGAATGAAGAGAAATGGGAAGCTCCAGGAACTTAGATGTACTGAGCATAGTAGTTATGAGGTGGTCACAAGCTTTCTCAGATTGACTGTGTCAGTGTACTGAAAGAACTTTCTTCACTGAACTCACACACTGATGCCTCATTCAGTCTGGTGAGAACAACACAATGTGATTTGTCTGAACACTGACTCTCACATGGAGAAAGTATATGACTTCAATGAAACACTTCAGTGGAAAATAGGAACAGCTCATTCTCTTTTTTAGAGAGTGGAGACATTATGAGTGAATGAAGGGAGACAGTAATTAGTAAGATACTGTCCATTCCATGGCTCTATAGTGAGACTGCTTATGTGCTTATGTCTGTCTTACACACACACATTATACAGACACACACACACACCCCACATGCACATATGCACAGCACTTAAAGCATTCTTTGGAAGATTAATGCACCATGTAACAAAAAAAAGTGCTCAACGCAAAAACTTACTTTTTGTCATTAAATTACTATAAGAAATAAAACAAAGAAAAAATAATGCAAAAAAAGGAAGGAGGGTTGGAAGGAAGGAAGGAAGGAGGAATGAAAGAAAGAAAGAAAGAAAGAAAGAAAGAAAAGAAAGAAAGAAAGAAAGAAAGAAAGAAAGAAAGAAAGAAAGAAAGAAAGAAAGAAAGAAAGAAAGAAAGGTTGAGGAAAGAAAGAGGAAGAAATAAAGGAAGGAAGGAATGAAAAGGGAGGAAGAGAGGAAAAGAAAAACATTAAGAAAGTTCCTCAAAAATCTTTATGGAATTTCATATGATTACAGAATTTTACTCTTGGATATATACTTTGAATAATTGAAAGCAGGCACCAAACAAGTACTTATACACTTATATTTAAAACAGTAAATCACGGTAGCAAAAAGATAGAAACAACACAGGGTCTTTTGCAAATGATTGGATAAATAACATGTTCTCTATATATAGAGTGCAATATGATTCAGCCTTGAAAAACAAAGAAATCCTGATATAGCCACAACATGAATGATAAGTAAAACCATGCAGTCACAGAAGTATAAATACTGGAAGATTACATTCACATGAGGTTCCTAGAAGAGTCAAATTAATAGAGACAAAAAATGGAATGGTGACTGCCAGGGGCTGGTGTGGGTAGGAAAAGGAGGAGTTATTGTTCAGTGGGTACAGAGTTTCCATTTGCAAAGATAAAAAATTCTAGAGGTAGATGGTGGTGATGGTTGCACACCAACATGAATTACTTAGTATACAGATGGGTACAAAAAATTGTTGAAATGTTAAATTTTGTTACATATATTTTATCACATTAAAATTTTTGATTTAGAAAATATATCACAAGTCAATAAATGTTGACTAAAATAGCAATCAAAAGGAAACAGATCACAAAAAGAAATGAATCTGCTCATTTTTTGGGGGCAGGATGAGTAAGCAGACATCAGGAACTACAGATAATGAAGATAAAGGAGGCCATCAAGCAAGATCAAGTAGGTTCCTGAAAATGTGTGTTTATATCTGAAGTCTCCCTCTCACTTCCAGGAGACAGTACAGACACAGAAGATGGATATCCCTTGATGATTAGTTGGTCTACAGCACTTGATTCACTGCTTTTTAAATAAATCTGCAAACAAATAGCTTCCTTCATATCTGCCATTGTCTCTATCTCCCCTTCCATCACCAGGGCTTTAAAATGGCTAAGTTCTCAGCATACATGCAAAGTGAGGGACATGAGAATTTGACTGCTGAGGTGACCGGAGAGCCAAGATATTAAAGATTCTGGGAGACCAAGGACCTATATCAGCATTCACAGTCATCTGTTTAATGAGACAAGGTTTCAAAACTGACCCCACGTTTTTCCCCAGAGTAGAAATGTGGAAATCATCAAACATCAATTAGGAACATAGTGGGGAATTCAGTAGCCTTAACACCATCTGTGCAGCATCCCACCAACTTCACATAAAGAGGACTTTGCTACCTGTTAATGTCTAGAGCTGTGACAAAGGAACAGTCAGGCTGTGAGGCTATCTGAACAGGTAAAATGGATACACATACTTCCAAGGTCCTCCAAAGCTCCTCTCTGCTCTACAGCCATTCAAGGGGAGTAGAAGTAGATTGTGAGTGTGTTATACACAGAAACAGACATTCAGCATGAAACATAGTGACACAAAAATAAAAGCCCAGGTGCTGCTTTTTGGTGCTGTCTAACCCATACTCATCCTAGCCAGAATTGAGGTTTGTATGGATTCATACCAAATAATTTACAAGTTTAAAATGAAATCTTTTGTCACACACAAATTAAAAAACACACAAACAAAAACCCTTCTACAATGTTGGTGGGGATGCAAAATGGTGCTGCCAATATGGAAAACAGTATGGAGATTCCCCAAGACATTAAACATACAACTACCACATGATCCAACAATCCACTTCTGGGTGTAGACCAGAAAGTACTGGAATCAGGAGCTAAGAGATGTATCTACTCTCCCATGTGCATTGCAGCTTTGTGCACCAAGATAATATATAGAAATAAACCACAAGTCCATCAACAGATGAACAGATAAATGTGGCATATACACACAATGGATTATAATTTTGCCTTTGAAAAAGGAAATCCTGCTGTTTCTGACAACAAGGATGAACCAGGAGGACGTTATGCTAAGTGAAATAAGCCAGTCCTACAAGGACAAATATTGCAAAATTTCACTTTGAGAAACACAGAAAGCAGAGAATAAATGTCAACAAGGACAAGGGGGAGGGGAAAAGTAGTGCTGTTATTTAATTGAAATAAAGAGTCTCTTATGCAAGATGAATTGTTTCTAGAGACCTGTTATAGAGCATAATAGCTAAAGTCAAAAAGACTATACTCTGCACCTAAAATTCCTTAAAACATTAGGTCTCAGGTTAAGTTTTCTTACCACATTAAAAAAGACATTTTGACAGTAGCCAGACATGCTGATGATATTGATTGTGGTGTTAGCTTCACAAATGTGTGCACATGTCCAAACTCCTCAAAATTTTGTACATTAAATATGTGAAGTTTTTTTGTATATCAATTATACCTCACAACCTATTTTACAACAAAACAGGCAATAACAACATCTGGTCACCCACACAACTCATAAACCATACACACTAACACACACAGAAACTCTACTACACGCAGTGACAATCACATGTGGTCAAACACAATACAAAAATAACATAAAAAAAAGCAACTTGCCCACAGCAACCCAAGCACATGCATATGTATTACAGCACTTAGGCTCCATGGTCTGTTATTGGCACTGAACAATAGGATTTTCCACAAGCTTGGAAATACTCTACAGCTGTGTTGTTCAATACAGCAGTGCCAGTCTCCTGTGACTACTGGAGACTTGAAATGGAGCTAGTGCAACTAAGGCACCAAAATTTTAATTTAAGTTACTTAAATTAATTTTATGTTATGGCCACTTGGGGCTGGTGACACCATATAGCTCAGTGTGTGAAACAGTCACTAAAAGCACATGGTTACATTGTCACCATAAATACACATTTTCCCCATCTCCATGCACACATCTTGGCCAAGTGGTGGTTCTGCACCTTTTTACAATCTCTGCTGGTCCAGGCTACTGCCTGAGGACTCATCTCTTATGCCTCAATGGCCTGAGGATATTTGGCACTTCCATAGCATTTTACAAGAAGGAGAACAAGGAGCATGGAAGATCCGCATTTACAAACAGGATTGAGAACCCAGGGAATAAACCCCCAAGCTTCTGGGTAGAGAAGAAGCCAACTGAGTTAATTGTCCAATTTCTCACCTTCCTATGGAGATAGATCCAGTTCTGGGACCAAAGGGCCTGAACTACAGGAGTCCCAGAAGATGTCTCTCATATCAGTGACACACTGGTCTTCCCTCTGCCAGCTCATGAGGAGAAGGAGAGGTCCTGAACACCCTTGAACTTTAAAGAACCTACAATGGAATCTGCCATTCCATCCACTGCAGAATATACCAAACAGAGTACTACCATCCCTTGAGAGCCCCACACGATTGACCCTGTAGTCTGTTGGAGCTCACATCCCATTACCATCATTTACTCCATCCATATCAAACCACAAAAGACTCACAAAAGCCACAGCCATTTTGAGCAAAATGGACAAAACTTTAGGCAGCACATTTCCTGATTGCCAGCTATACCTCAAACCTTTAGAAATCAACACAAATTAAAAAAAAAAATGTAACATGGAGCCCAGAAAGAAACCTGCACATATATGATCAAGAGATTTTTGACAAGGGAGCCAAAAACACACAATGGGGAGAGGTGAGTCTCTGAAATAAATGGTGCTGGGAAACCTGATATCCACACCCAAAAGAAGGAAAGTGAATCCCCAACAGTGAAAACAACTGTCTGTGCCATCCCATTATGGGTACAACCATATTTGCCACTTCCATCGGCAACGATGTGGTCATAAGGGAGCTATTCAAGTTCATCTCCCAGTTTACAGCCATGTTCCAACAACATGGGTGAATCTAGAATTTATTATGCTCTGTGAAATAAGGCAGAGAGACAATGATAAATACCATGGTATTGCACTTATACCTGCAGCCTAAAAGTCAAAACAACAAATCAACAAAACATAAAAACAGACTCATATACATAGAGAGAAGAAACTGGTGGTTGTGAGAGAGGACAGTCTCTGGGGGAGAGGGATGAAATAGGTGATGTGGATGAAGAGGAACAAACCTCTCATTAAAAAATTCAGAAACCATGGTATTTAATACACAGCATGAGGAATATGATAATTAATTCTTTTGAAGACAGATACTGTATGAATAATTGTGATGATCATTTCATAATGTATGAAAATGTCACATCATCAAATAATACACCTGAGCCTAATGTAATATTATTTGCAAACTATATTTCACAAAATTCCAAGACAGGGAATTGTACTCTGAACCTCAGATTAAAAGTCTGATGCTCTACTGACTGAGCTGCCCAAGCCTCACAAATTGTATTACAATATAGAAGTTAGTAAAACAGCTTGGTGCTAGGATAGACTTCAAAATATAGTTCCTAATGCAGAATAATTTTAGGAACATTTGGGGCTGCAATGAACACGTGGGGGCATGTGTCTTTTTCAAGGGAATTTTTTTTTTCTGGACATAAACACAAGATTGGGGTTGCTGGATCATATGGTAGTTCTATGTATTTATTTCTAAGATACTTCCATAGTGTTCTCCAGAGTGGTTGTACAAGCTTCCTTTCCCATCAAAAGTGCAGGAGAGTTCCTTTTTCTCCACAACCCCTCCAGCATTTTTAATTTCTGGACTTATGAATGATGGCCATTCAGACTGGTGTGAAGTGGTATCTCACAGTAGTTTTGATTTGCATTTGAGCCTCTGATCATGTGCTTGTTGACCATTTGTATATCTTCCTTGCAGAAATGTCTACTCAGGTCTTTTGTTGGCTTTTTGCTGTTGAATTGTATAAATCATTTGCATATTTTAGAGATTAAGCCCTTGTCAGTTGAATCATTTGAAACTATTTTCTGCCATTCTGTAAGTTGTCTTTTGTTTTCCTTTTGATTTCCATTGCTGTGCAAAAGCTTGTCAGTTTGGTCAGATCTAGTTGGTTTATATTTGCTTTTATTTCTGTTGTTTTGGGAGACTGATCTGAAGTAATATTTGTAAGGTTGATGTCAGAGAATGTTTTGCCTTTGTTCTATTCCAGGAGTTTGATGGTGTCTTGTCTTATATTGAAGTCTTTCAGCCATTTTGAGTTTATTTTCATGCATGGTGTGAGGCTGTGTTCTAGTTCCATTGATTTGCATGCAGCTGTCCAGGTTTCCCAGCAATACTTGCTGAAAAGACTGTCTTTTCCCCAAGTTATATTCTTGCCTCCTTTGTCAAAAATTAATTGACCAAAGGTGTCTGGGTTCTCTATTCTGTTCCACTGGTCTACGTGTCTGTTTTGGTACCAGCACCACACTGTCTTGATTACTATGGCTTTGTAATATTGCCTGAAGTTTGGGAGTGTAATGCCTCCTGGGTTTTTTGGTTCCTCAGGATTGCTTTGGCAATTATGGATCTTTTGTGGTTCCATATAAATTTTTGGATTGTTTCTTCTAGTCCTGTGAAAAATGTCTTGGGAAATTTGAAAGGGATTGCATAGAATCTGTAGGTTGCTTTGCAAGAATGGCCATTTTTACAATATTAATTTTTCCAACCCAGGAGCATGGAATATCTTTCCATTTATTTACATCTTTTCAATTTCCTTGATTAATTACATTTCTTGGCATATAAGTCTTTCAGTTCTTTGGTCAGGTGTATTCCCAGGTAATTGATTTTTTTGGTGCAATTTTAAAAGGTATTGTACTTCTGTATTCCTTTTCTAATATTTCATTTTTAGTATACAGAAATGTAACTGATTTCCAACTGTTAATCTTATATCCTGCTATTTTGCTGAATTTGTTGATCAGGTCAAGTAGTTTTTGGGTTGAGTCCTTATGGTTTTCTATATGTAGTATCATGTCATCTGCATACAGTGATAGTTTTACCTCTTCTCTTCCTATTTGGATGTGTTTTATTTCTTTGGTTTGTCTGATTGCTGTGGCTAGGACTTCCAGTACTATGTTAAATAACAGTGGTGAGAGTGGGCATCCTTGTCTTGTTCCAGATTTTAGTGGGAAGGCTTTCAGCTTTTTTCCATTGAGTGTTATATTTGTTGTGGGAGTGACATAAAAGGCTTATATTATGTTAAGGTATATTCTCTCTATACGCTCTTTGGCAAGCATTTTGACCATGAATGGATATTGGGTTTTGTCAAATGCTTCTTATGCATCTATTGAGATGATCATGTCATTTTATTTTTTCTTTTGTCAATGTGGCGTATGAAGTTTGTTTGATTTGTGTGTGTTGAACCATCCTTGTGCACCAGGATGAATCCCACCTGGTCCTGGTGTATAATCTTTTTGGTATGTTGTTGGATACAGTTGGCTAAAATTTTGTTGCGAATGTTTGCCTCTATATTCATCAAAGATATGGACCTATAGTTTTCTTTTTGGGGATGTCTTTGTCTGGTTTTGCAATTAGGGTGATGGTGGCATCATAGATTTTCTTTGGGAGTGTTCCTTCTTCTTCAAACATTTGAAAATTTTTAAGGAGGTTGGGTATAAGATTCACTTTGTATGTTTGGTAAAATTCACTTTTGAAACCATCTGGTCCTGGACTTTTATTTGTAAGGTGTGTTTTTATGACATATTCAATTTCACTTCTAGTGATCAGTCTGTTCAGTTGATCTATTTCCTCGTGATTCAGTTTTGGCAGGCTCTAAGCCTCTGGAGAGTTGTCCATTTCTTCTAGGTTGTCAAATTTGTTAGCTTAAAATTGTTCATAGTATTCTCTCATGGTTTTTTATTTCCATATTTTCAGTTATGTCATATCCTTTTTTCATTTCTTATTTTGTTTCTTTGGGTTTTTTCTCTCCTCTTCTTGGTGTGTCAAGCCAGATGTGTGTCAATTTTGTTTGCCTTTTCAAAGAACCAGCTCTTGGATTGATTGATTTCATCTATGGTGTTTTGACTCTCTTTTATTGTTTTTCTCTTTGATATTTATGATGTCCTTCTTTGTGCTGACGTTAGGTTTTTCTTGTTCTTCTTTTTTTTAATTCATTTCGGTGGTGGGTTAAGTTGTTGATTTGTGACTTTTCTTCTTTTTTGAGGAAGGCCTGTATTGCTATGATCTTCCCCCTGAGCACGCCTTTTGCAGCTTCCCATAGATTTTAAGTGATTGTGTCTTCATTGTCATTTGTCTTGTGGTATTTTTTTTTAATTTCCTTCTTGATTTCCTCACTGCCCCATTTTTTTTAGTAGCATGTTGTTTAGTGTCCATTTACTTAGTTTTTTCTCATTTCTTTTCCTGTGGTTGATTTCTAGTTTCATGCCATTGTAGTCAGAGAAGATGTTTCAAATAATTTCTATACTCTTAAATTTCTGCCCCACTATGTGATCAGCTCTTGAGAATGTTCCATGTGCACTTGTGAGGAAATTGCATTCTGACTTTTTTAGACATAGTATCCTGGAAATGTTGATTAAGTCTAACTTTCTATTATGTCCTTTAGGATCTCTGTTGACTTATTGATTTCCTGTCTAGAGGATCTGTCCATTGATGTCAGTGGGGTGGTAAAGTCTCCTACTATGAGTTTAATCCCATCTCTTTCTCCTTTCATGTCTGTTAGTATTTATGGTAGATATTTGGGGGATCCAATATCAGGGGCATATATATTGGTGATTGTAATATCCTGTTCTTGAATGGATCTTTTAACCATTAAATAGTGTCCTTCTTTGTCTTTCTTTAGGGCCTTTGTTTTAAAGTCTATTTTGTCTCATATGAGTATCGCAACTCTTGCTTTTCTGTCTGGTCCATTGGCATGAAACATCTTTTTCCATCCCCTTACTTTGAATCTCTATGTGTCCGTTGCCCTAATGTGAGTTTCTAATAGACAGTAGATTGAAGGTATTTGCATTTTCATCCAATCTGCAACTGTGTGTCTTTGATTGAAGCATTCAGTCCATTGACATTTGAGGTAGTTATTGAAAGATATGTATTTATTGACAATTTAAACCTTGTTTTCCAGTTGATTCTATGTTTCCCTCTTCTTCTTTTCTTTATTTTGTAAGATGATTTCCACTTATTTTATGCTTGAGTACTTTTCAGTTTTTGTGAATGTAATGTTTGGTTTTGATTTGTGGTTTTCCTGTTTTTTAAGTATGTTAACCCCTTCCTGTACCTGCTTGCTTTAGTGTGATAGTCATATAGGTTCAAACACATCCTGAAAATAAAAACAAAGTATCTACATTTTCTTACTTTCCTTCCCCACATTGTATGATTTTGATGTCTTTCCCCTCCCCCAACATCTTCATATTTAGATCTATATGCTGGTTTATTTAAGTGGCTGCTTTCCAGTTGTGGTTTCCTCCATCCTATTTCTTCTTTTTTTCCTTTTTTTTTAATTTAGATAAGCCCTTTCGGTATTTCTTTTGGAATGTGTTTTGTATTGGAGTACTCTTTTAGCTTTGGTTTGTTGGAGAAATTCTTTATTTCCCCTTCTATTTTAAATGATATTCTTGATGTATAGTGTATTATAGGGTGCGAATTGTTTCCTTTCAGCACTTCAAATCTATCTTTCCACTCCCTTCTGGCCTGTCGTGCTCTTGTAAAGAAATAAGCTGATATCCTTATGTGGGTTCCCTTATAATTAATGATTTGCTTTTCTTTTGCTGCCGATAGAACCCTCTCTTTATCTTTAACTTTTCCCATTTTTATTATAGCACATCTTGGTGTGGGCCTGTTTGGGTTCAACATGTTTGTGGCCCTCTGTGCATTCTGTATCTTGCTATCAGTATCCAATATATGTGGAGAGTTTTCAGCCATAATTTATTCAAATATATTTTCAATTCCCTTTTCTTTTTCTTCTCCTTATGGAATTCCTATTACACTTAGATTGGCCCACTTTATATTATCCCATAGGTCTCTTAGATTGCTGTTGTTTTTTTTATTTGGTTTTTCTGTCTGTTTTCCTGATTGGGTGGTTTCCATTATTCTATCTTCCATGTCACTAATTCATTCCTCTGCATTATTCATTCTGTCTTTATTGCCTTTAGCTCAGATCGTATCTCTGAAAATGAGTTTTCTAGTTTTCCTTGGCTCCTCCTTATATTTTCTAGTACCTTTCTAGAAGAATCTGCATTAGTGTTCCTACCCTCTCTTAATTACTTCACTATCTTCACCATTTCCCTTTTGAACTCAGTGTCTGTCAGACTGCAGACGTCTGTGTCATTGTTGACTTCTTTAGGTGAATTCTCGTGTTCCTTTAACTAGGAATGTTCCTGAGCTTCTTCATCTTGCTTGTGTTTTTCTTTTTCTGTGAGTTTGGGAAAGCCACACTGTAGACTTGTAAGGCTACTTCTATGCAAGAATACCCTTTTTTATTTTTTTGGGGGGATTACTATTTACTTTTGGTGTGGGAGATTGAAAATTTGTCATTACTTTCTTCATTGTGAGCAGGCTGTTACTGCCAGGATGTTCAGTGTGTTTCCAGGGAAAAGGAGGCAATGGATAGGGCCAGCAGTCAGTGCCTGTTTTTTGGGCTCTCAACATAAGCATGGACTTCAGGAAGGTGGCACAGGCTACCCCTAGCTTCAGGGCACTGGGAGGTGGTAATGAGCTCTAGGAGGATCTGAAATGTGACCAGAGCATTTGGCAGTAGCAGCAGCAGAATGTGTGAGCTCCCAGGGGAGTGAGAGCAACAACAGCATGTGTTTGATTGCAATGCCCTCCTCTGAGGTGATTGGAACCACCACCTGTGATGCCTGTTCAGGGACCCCTAGTTGGAGTGGGACATGACCATCTCTAGAGTCAGTGATAACTGCAGTCTTTTGTCCCCACCACATGTAGACCAAGCATGAAGCACCCTTTCTCACAGAGCCCACATAGAAGGTGCTGTACAGTCTGCTCCTAGTTGCAGGATCCTGGAAAGTGACAGAGATCAGGCTTATGGGCACTGTCTGAAACAATTATCAGCAGCACCAACGGGGCAGTTGTGTTCCCAAGGATGCAAGAGCACCAACAGGTTGTGTTTTGTCACAATGCCCTCCTCTGTGTTGTCCTTGAGGTGAATGGGGTTGCAAGTGGTGTCTTTTCACAGACACCTAGTGGTCTGAGCCACTCACACATGTAGAGCCAGAGATAACTGTGGTAGTTTGCCCTTGCCTGATTTAAACCATGCAAGAAGCACCTCTTCCTGCTTTGCCCCCACAGGAGGCATTGCACAAGATGCTCCTAGTTGAAGATTCCTGGGAAGGGACAGTAATCAAACATCTGGGCACTTCCCAGAGGGTTTGGCCATGGCAGCAGCAGTGTGGGTGTACTCCCAGTGGAGCAAGAGCAACAACAGATGGTGTTCCATTGCAATGTCCTGCTCTATTTTGCCCTCTGAGGTGGTTGGGGCTATAAGGGATTTATGTTCAGGTATCCTCAGTTGTGTGGGCCATGTCTTCCTCTGAATCAGGGATAACTGTGGCAGTTTTCCCCCATGGCCTGCAGACCTCACAATAAGCACCCTGTCCCACATAGCCCACAAAGTAGGTGCTAACCAGCTGCTCCTAGTTGTAGGTTCTTGAGAAGGGACAGTAGTCAACTACCTGGGTTCCACCAAGCATTTGGCAGTGGCAACTGCTGGGCGGGTATGATCCCAGTGGAGTGAGAGCAACAGCGGAGTGGTACTTGGTTGCAATGCCCTCTTTTTTCTTTTTTTGCCAAACCCTGAGGTGAATGGGATGGCATGTAGAGCTCACTCATAGGCCCCCAGTGGTGGCAAGCCTCACCTCCCTCTGATCTCTGAGATGACCACCTCGTTCTGTCCCTGCTACCTATAAATCATGCAAGAGGCACCACATTGTGCTTAGCCCCCTGATGCCCTTATCCCACACCAGAGCTTGCTCAAGAAGCACCCAGTCTCCACTAAATGAGCAAGATGATTCTGGACACATGTAGCCTGCACCAGAGCCACCCCTCCTTCTGAGAGCCCATGGGCATGTGCACGCTTCAGTGCAGGGAGTTTTCTATGGTGTCCACCACTCCTGCTCTTGCACTCCCCAACAATAGTGCCTCACCTCTCCTGTGGGCCTGGACCTTCTCCAGGGTTCCCTCTGCCATGGCATTCCTCTCCCCAGCCTGTTGCGTACTGCTCCCCACCACAGGTGCTCTGCTCCTTAGCCCCTCAAGCTTTCCCCAAACAGCCAGCCCCAGTCCTCTCCCCAGGACTGACCTTCAGAGCCTGAGTCACAGCACCCAGCCCCCGCCTGAGAATCTCAGGCTGTGGTGTCCCAGATGGTGGTTCAGGTGATCTGTGGGGCTCTCATACTACTTTGCTGTTCTCAGTTCAGCCGCTGAGCTTTTCTCCACAACTTTGAGGTCCTAGCTACTCGGCTGATCTTTCCATCCATTAGGTGTCTTCCCAGGGTGTGGGTTCCTTTTCTCCTTCACAGCTCCTTCTCAGGAATGCTAGCTCCATCTTAATTCCTTCTCTCTCTCTTTTTTTCTTTTGTTCTGCCCAGCTATGTCAAGAGTTGCTTGCCATTTTTTGGAGGTTTAATTTCTTCTGCCAGCATTCAGTTGATGTTGTGTGTGAGTCATTTTACATGTAGGTGTGCTTTTTTGATGTGTTTCTGAGAGAAGATGAGCATGACCTCTTACTCCTCTGCCATTTTCTCTGCCTCCCCAAACCATTCTTTCTATGAATACATCCTGAACATTTACTATGTTCCAGAGTCTATGAATATTTGCTGAGGATAAAGTGACAAACTTTGTGTAGTGATGCCTGACGACATGCTCCCAGTGCTCAAAGTTGCTGCCTTCTAGGAGATTACTTATGGGCCTGCTGGATACACCATGGCCCCCACTTGAATCCCTGAGCCCCTAGCCCCACACACCAATGACCACATTTCATTGTGAAATTTTATTAAAGATTATACAATGCCTTGAAATCTCTTTTGTCAGTTGTCTAGTGAAGGTTACTGAAATATCCATGAAGTACACACCATATTTTTTCATGTTTACTAGAAAATTAATTTCCAGTGCTGTGTCAATTTCTGATGTTCAGCATAATGACAAAGTCGTATATATATAAATATATTATTTTTCTCATACTAACTTCCATCATGTCTATAAAAGTATCCACCTAATGGACTCCAGTATCTTAGTTCCTGACTGTCTTTGGCTTGCTCTGAATTTGCTGGTGTTTTTTAACTTTTTTTATTGGAGTATACTTTACTTGCACTGTTGCTTTAGTTTTAGGTATGAAGCAAAGGGAATCACTCACCCATATACATATATCCATTCTTTTCCCCCCAGTAGATTATTAAAAACTATAGAGTAGATTCTCCCATGCCAGAGGGTTCTAGTTAATCATGTATTTTATACAGTAATGTGTATATGTTATTTCCACCATTCAGATTCTCCCCTCCCCACTATGGTTCCACCTATGGTAACTATAAGATTGCTTTTGAAATCTGTCAGTTTCTTTCTGTTTTATAAATAAGTTCTTTTATATCATTTTATTAGATTCCACATATAAATGATATGATAATTTTGCTTCTTTGTCTAACTGACATGTTTCAGTATGATAATATTGAGGTCCACCCACATTGCTGCTTAAGGCATTATTTAAGGCTTTTTTTATGGCTGAGTAATAGAGAAGATGTGGTACAAGTTGCTTGCTCCTTTGAAAAGAGAACCCAACTGAAGAATGGAAATCCAGGTTGAATCCCATGGAAAGAGGCAATAAAGCCAGATTACATTCATTCACCCATGGAATCACCTAAGTCAGAGCTTAAGGAAAGAAATGAACCTATAATAAAGGAAAGTTACTATCATAAATTCTCCACATGCATCAAATACTAAACTCCTTCAAAATGTTTTGATTCAAGTTCCATCCATGTTGCTGCAAATGGCATCATTTTCTTCTTTTTATGGCTGTGTAGTATTCCATTGTGTATATATACCACTATCTTCCTAATCCAATCATCTGTTGATGGACATTTGGGTTGTTTCCATGACTTGGCTATTGTGAATAGTGCTGCAATGAACATGTCTAGTCACTTATGATGGAGCAAGATAATATGAGAAGAAAGTATGTATGCATGTGTGTGTAACTGGCTCACCATGTTGTACAGCAGAAAATTGACAGAACACTGTAAACCAGGTATAATGGGAAAAAAAGTCATTACAAAATTAAAAATAAAGAAATAAATAAATACATTGTAACCAAAAAATTTTTGATTCCCATCTTCACACTGCAAACAGACTAGAGATGGGAACATCAGCATATCCTTAAATGTCAGTCCAAATGCTAATACCATACTGTTGAGTCTTATATTTACATATAAAATTTGTAAAATTTTTTTATTTAACATAGGGCACACACAGACACACTCAAACGATATCAAAGTTTGAAAAGAGTGAGGAAACAACATGAGGTTCAAAAATAACACATATTTACCTAAGAAGATAACAGAGATCATAATAGAGAAATGAATAATACAGACAGCTCCCATTGTGGCTTATCAGGAAAGATCCTGCCTAGTATCCAGGAGGATTTGGGATTGCTCCCTGGTCCTGATCAGTGGGTAAGGATCCCACATTTCCCTAAGCTGTGGTGTAGGTCGCATATGCAGCTCAAATCCTTTGCAGTTGTGGCTGTGTAATAGACATGCAGCTGAAGCTCTGATTTGATTCATAGCCAGGGAACCTTCATATGACATTGGTGGGGCCAATAATAGAAAAAAAAAAAAACATTGAGTAATACAAACCAAATTAATCTAAGAAAAGTTAGAAAAATAGTGAAAGACAACAAACAAATCTCTCTCTAAATCTATTTGAAATTCATGAGTTTAACAAGGTAGAATGAAACAAGGTTAAAGAATTAAACAGAAATATTCATGGTATTTCTATATCCCAGCAGTAGCATTGTGAATGGAGAATTTATATATATTAATATAGAAGTAGGAAAACCAAAAAATACACATGAATGAATTTATCAAAGCTCTTGCAATACACATTGTTAAAAACTATGAAATATTCATGGGAGAAATTAAAGAGAACATATGTAAAAGAGACATATTCTGCACATGAATTGGATAACTCAAAGAAAGTATAGATGGGGCTCTCCCCACAATCAACCTGCAGACTCAAGGCAATCAAAGTCAAAATAGCAGAGCCAGCTTTAGAAGTTAATTCTTTTGTATAGAAGAGAAAGGGAATCAAAGTAGACAAAATAGCTTAGAACTGAGATAGAAACCATCAGATTTACCTGACCTAATATCAAAACTGTTTCTTAATCCATAGCAATGGAAAAAAAACAATATTTGAATAAGGATAGGAATATAGATTGATTAATAACTTGGATAGAGTGAATAAGTTTGAAATAGAATAATATATATAAGGTAAAATAATATTTTACAATTACGCCAAGGCATTTGAAAGTAGAAAGGATATTGTTTCAATAAACAGTGTCAGCATGATTCAATACCAATATGTCTTAAATGAACAGTCTTGTGTTACACTATATGCAAAACACATAACTAGAAATGGGTCAAATGGGTAAGAACTGTAACAAAAAAAACTATTTTGAAGAGAACATTGGACACAATCTTGGAAAATATGGGCTACCAAATTTACTGACTAGGACACAAGACTCATGACCTATAGAAGAAAAAACAATAATAATTTGGACTTTCTAAAAATAAGAAGCACTTACTCTTCAAAAGAACTCTTAATAAAATAAAAGAACTAGTTTCAGACTGGGAGAAAATATTTATAGAACCTATTTCTGATAAAGATGTGAATCCACAACACATAGAAGAGACATGCAAGCGAATTATTTTTTAAAATTTGGGGTAAAAGTTTGGAAAAGATATTTTACCAAAGAAGATAGCAGATCAGTCTGTATAGAAACATCCAACATTATTTGTCATTAGATAAATGGAAATGAAAATCACAGTGAGATATCACAGCAAACCCACTAGAATGGCTGACATCAGATGGCTGGCAATACCAGAGGCAGTGAGGGTGTTAGTAGAAATTGGAACTCTCTCTCATATATGGTCGGTAGTAATGCTTACTGTAGAACCTTGATAATAAAGTGTTGCTCAGTTTCTCATGTAATTCAGTGTATACTTGACACAGTAATTTCACCCCTAGGTAATTAAGCAAAATAAATAAAAACAAAACTTCTTCACATAAAGGCCTGACTACAGAGCTGTATACATGGGGAAAAGATGATACTGATATGTCACTTTTGTTGAGGGAAATTGAATGTTAATTTTGCTTGGTCTGTGGTCATTTTAAGCCAAATTTCTTATTGCATTTGTTTCAAATCAAACATAGTTTAGATGTTTTGCAATGTTTTCAATTTCCACAGAAGATGAAATGGATATTCAGAGGAGTGAGGGGAATTACACCAGGCCACACACTTTGGCAGGTACAGCCTAAAATTGAGATCTGTTTTTGCAAATATTCTTCTCTGATATCTATGTGGTGCTGAGCCTTGGGAGCAGATTTGATCATATTCATCTTTAACTGAGTACAGCCTGAAGAATAAGAACTCTGTGATCCTTCACTTGATGTAGAAGAAAAGAGATTGTAACTTAGTTTCATAACATAAAGGTGAGCAGGAATGATTTTCATGAAGATTCACATTGAGGACATTGAATTAGACAGACACCAAATTCACTGGGGCAACAAAAGACTCCCAGACCACATGAGCTTTCTTTGTCTTCTCAATCCCCATATGGAATGAGCAGGAGTTTTTCTTCAAACACAGTCATGCCATCAGAAACTCCAGAAACAACAAATCTGAGAGTGAACTCCTGAGTAGTGGGAACAGCACTGTTTTAGAATGATCATTGTTTCCAAAATCCAGAAGAAGACTAGAGACCCTAAGTGGAGGAACTTAACTCATAACCGTGGATTGTTTCCTAGAGCAATGAAGGCTGCTCTACAGTTTCTTCTCCTGACCCCCCATCCTCACCACCACCAATCCAAAACATGCAAAGAACACTGAATGGGAAGCGAGGAAATGAAAGGCCACACTTTACCAAGTCTCAGCTCTGGCACATCTCTATGCCACCAGAGCCTGGTCAGCCTGGAGCTTCCACCAATTTTTAAGGAGTCCCATGTCCTACTCCCTAGGCCCTAGATACCACCATCATATCCTCAGCTCTATGAATTTGATGATTTTAGTTTCCATATAAAATTAGATCACTCAGTATTAGTCTTGTTTTGAGTTTGACTTCTTTCACTAACATAATGAACAAAATTCCAGTTTTGTAAGAGGAATAAGTTCTCCTGAGGTCAAATGCAGAGCATGATGACTAGAGCAAAGCAGACTGTATTGTAGACACAGTAAGTACTAGTGCAGTGGATGGTAAGTCCTCTCACTGTATGCACAAGAAAATTAAAATATTAAGTGTGTGGAGATGATGAGTATAGTAAATAACTTGATTGTGGTTGTTATTTTACAATGTATACATATCAAAATATCAATCTGAACACTTTAAATATGTGCACAGTTTATATATCAATTAAACCTCAATAAAAATACTAATAAGTGAACAATAAAATCCTGGTAGATAAAATGACTGACTTAAAAACTCTTAGTTATGAAATTGTTCAATATTGTAAATCAGCAATAATCCATGAAATCAACTGACAATTCACAATTTGCACAAATGCGTTGCTAGGAAAAGACAGAATAAATGTAACAAACTGCAATTCAAGTTACCAAATCTTTACTGAGTATTCATTCCAGGCTGGGCCTAAGATTAGACTTGTAGGATATGAGGCTATGTGACTATGTGTGTCTGTTATAAAGATGAGCAAACATCATTGACACAAGACTGCTAACTTGTGGAAGAGTTTCTCCAGAGCCCCTTCATATCCCTGTTCCTCAGGCTGTAAATGAAGGGGTTCAGCAATGGGGTGACCACTGTGTACATCACAGAGGAAATTATGTCCTTGGCACTGGAGGTACTGGGTGAGCCCAATGATTGTTCCATAATACAGAGAGACCACAGAGAGGTGGGAGCCACATGTGGACATGGCTTTGCAGATGCCCTTGGTGGATGGAACCTTGAGGATGGTGGCCCTGATGCAGCCATAAGAGACAAAGATACATACAGAGCAACTCCTTGGTCTGGAGCAAACATCTATTAACAAATTCTTACACAGAGTTAATGTCAGTTTCCTCTCCCAGGCATATTTTAACATTCACCTTTTCACTTTTAGCATTTCACCTTAGCCTCTCTACTGCCCCATAAAAAGAAATGGGTGGATTTTCTGTAGTGAAAAATGATCAGAAAATCCATGTTTGAGAACAGGTTCCACAATGCAATAACTATGTGAGATTGTTTAAGCGATTTTGCTACTACTCCTGTTGGTAAAACATAGGGGAAAAAACACTGTTACCTGCTTCCCAGCCAGAAATAAAAGATGTTGGATTGAATGATATTGAAGGCATATGAATGCCTTTAGAAAATTGGCAAACTGAACTTCTGTGAGATTATGAGTGCAGACAGTTATCTGAGCCAAAGGACTTCTAATCCAGAAATATTTCTTATTAAGATCTTGCCTATTTGTCTAACTAAAGAGAAGGAGAAGGAGGAACAGTAGAGTCATGGAAGCAAAGATTCCAGTATATATTTAAAAGCTCAGGAGAGAAACGAGAGTAGATCTGTTACTAATTCTATGATAATGCTCGGTTCCTACTCCTTCTAAGTATGCTTATAGTGCAGTTTCATATTTTTTCAATTTTTTTTTTAAGTTTGCACCTGTACCATATAGCAATTGCCACACTAGGGGTTGAATCAGAGCTGCAGCTGCTGGCCTACACCACAGCCACAGCAATGCCAGA
>CM052682.1:236527904-236546800 GCA_028533215.1 Babyrousa celebensis | reverse complement strand
AGTTAATAAGGAGCATAGCCACACTCAGTTCTTTTGAGTCTGAAGCTAAGGACTCAATCTATTTCATCTACCATTTCCTGGAAAAGGTTTCTGGAAAACCTTTGTGTTTACTGGTTAATGTGTGTTGGAAGGAACAGTCTCTACACTGATTCTGAGTTCATAATCTGATACGTGATTTTTAAGTGTTGCTGGTGGTTTTGTGTTTGTTGAGATTATACAAGCGTTGTTTCTTCATAGTTATTTGAATTTTTTGTGTGTCATCTTGTGTGTTATTTAGGAATTTATTTTTGTGAATTTTTGGGTAACTGAGCCATGAGCCATGGTTACTGTAATAGAGATACATGTGGTCATTTAAATGTGCATATTAGTGTGTGTTTCAAATTTTAGAGGCTTCTGTTTTAATGCCTATGAGCCCAAATAATCCTTTCATTATCTTTCAACAGTTGCTATATCATGGCATTGGTGGGCAAGTTCACTTGCATTTCTACCCCTGTGGAGCTGCCAGGTACTAATGGATATGAGCTCAGTGTATGCAGTGTGTCAGACTGGGTCCCAATCCTCAGGCTGGTTCTTAAGATTTTTTGTGATTTTAGGAAGTGACTTCAATTACCTGAGGGTCACAAATCCTTACAGGTGCAGAAGAAGTAACTTCCTATATGCCAGTGTTATTTTGAGGGTTAAGTGAGGAAAGAATACAAATTATTCAGCATGAAGCCTGACACATAATTGGTGTTCAGTATAAAGGAGGTATTTTTATTATCTTGCTCCAGACTCAATATTACCATCATGGAGGTTCCTCTTTCACTCTTATCTGGGGCAGGGCATGTAGAGGTCTGAGAAAACAGGTCCATCCCAGGGTTCCTTCTCAATCTTCAAGTTACAGTCTGACCTATTTTCCAGGGCTCATGGCCCAGCTACCTCCTTCACAATATTCTATCTGAATCAAGGTTACTTCTTGCTTACAGTCATCTTGTTCTCTTCTGTTTCTCTATGAGAACCAACACAGTGTATGTCAGGAGTTGCCTTGCCTCTATAAGTGGTCATCTTTGTCCTCCCTGGTGGACATGAACTGAAATAACCAGTGACCCAAGCAAGATCCTGGTCCTGTTACTCTGCCCAAACTTGTAGTTCATGCTTAATGACAGGCCAGTAAACTGAAAAAAAAAATTTTTTTCAGACAAGGAAGAGTGAATGTATTTGGAAAGCCAGCAGATGGAGAAGATGGTTCCCAAGGTACCATCTACCCTGAATTAGAATTCAGGCCTCTCTTCTCTTAAAGGGGATAAGTGTAAAGTGGTTTCTTCAATCTTCTTGGTGTTGGAATATTTTCTTCTTACAGTTGTCTACATAGGTCAGGTCACAATGCTCCTATAAATTTTCAAAGATGCAAATGTTATTCTTAGTTATGCAACTTTGTATGTCCCTATGAATGTGAAATTGTTACACCATTAAAGATCAGAGGTTGTGAATGGGCCCTCCCGTATATTTCAGGCTAGAGGCAATAGAATACAAAGGTGAAAGTAAAAGGAAGAAATTCAATATGGAGTCAGATTTGTTCCTTTATTTCAGTCTCTGAGTGTACTTGCTGTCCTGCCACTATACTTGAGTGAGAATGACCATCTTGACTTTCTTCAAGACTCTGTGTTTGGTAATCCTTACTTCTAACCTAACTTCTAAAGAAAAGCAAGCCTGGGAACCACCAAAAAAAGCCAAGTCACCTGAGGTAAGTGATTTATCTCCTAGCTACACTTTCCACCTTTATAAAATGAAGACATAAAATTCACCTTGTGTACCAAGCAGTCCAAAATATAATTACTGTTTTGAGAGGTTAAAGCATGTGAAAATCCCTTGTATGATATATAAATAGGAGTTGTAAATTTTTCTTAGAGGGAGTTAGGAACATTTTGGAGAAAGATAGCTGACATAATATAGCTTCTCTGGAAATTTTACTGAGGGTGTAATTTCCATGGTGAGTGGTTAAGAGCATTGCTCTTGGTCAGACAGACTTGTGTTGTGATTCCATCTGATGCACTTAAGTGTGTCTATCTTTGCACACTTAAATAGTATATACTTTTGTTTTCTTCTGTTTAAATTATGTGTAAGAATATTTATTAGGGCTATTTTGATGATTTAATTTGAAAGTGCTTGTGAAACAATTGGAACAGTGCCTGGAAATATTGACGTTGGCTTGGAAGCCTGGATTGGACATTTTTATAACAGGGGATTTTAAGTGACTCAGAACAGGTAGGATGGTGCAAAGTACCATGAAAGCCCATGACACAGCTGTAGTAAGTCTAATCTTATGCAAGGAGTTTCATATACTTTTTAAGAGGATATGAATGAATGATAACTCTTATCTGGTGCCTTTTCACATTTTCATCTTAGAAAATTACAGAGGTTTAAACTTCTCTTGATGTAAAGATATAAATTTGAACACAGAGACCTCTCACTTCTTGTTGACTCCTCTGCACTCAGTTTGGGAGAAAGCTGTTATCCAATAATTATTTATTGCATGAAGAATAAATGGCCATTAGTTTCATTAGGAAAAAACATGGTTAATGTGAAAGTTTGATGTATTATTGAGGCCAGAATTGGAAAGACTGTACATTCAATAACATTTAAGAAAAATAAAGGGCAATGTAGCCAAAATTAAGATTTTTTATACTAAAAAGTACATGCCTAAAATATTATGGTGTGTTCATTGACATTTTCCACTTTTGCCTTTTCCCAGCTGAGGCAAGAACAGCATGAGGAGGGAGGACCAGAAGAGCATGTCTGAGTTCCTCCTGCTGGGGCTCCCCCTCTTGCCAGAGCAGCAGGGCATGTTCTTTGCCCTGTTCCTGGCCATGTACAAAAACATGGTGCTGGGGAAACTATTCATTATCATGCTCATCAGGCTGGACATTCACCCCCAACACCTCCAGGTACTTCTTCCTCAGCCACTAGGTCCTCATGGATGTCTCTAATTCCTCTGTTCCTTTCCAAAGTTGCTGATGGACATGCACACTGAGTAAAAAACCATCCCCTATGCCAGGTGCATAGCAAAGAAGTATTTTTTTTTCATATTTTTACTAATCTAGACAATTTCCTTATCATCTCAATGGCCTATGACGGGTAGCCCATGATTTTCTTTTTTGTGGAAAGATTTATTTGTCCCATATATTCAATTCCAGATATGTGACATCATATGATATTTGTCTTTCTCTTTCTGACTAACTTCACTTAGGATGAGAGTCTCTAGTTCCATCCATGTTGCTGCAAATGGCATTCTTTTGTTCTTTTTTATGGCTGAGCAGTATTCCATTGTGTATATATACCACATCTTCCCAATCCAGTCATCTGTTGATGGACATTTGGGTTGTTTCCATGTCTTGGTGTTTCTGAATAGTGCTGCAATGAACATGAGGGTGCATGTGTCTTTTTAATGAAAGTTTAGCCTTGCACCAGTCAGAGTGGCCATCACTGCTGTGTCCACAAATAACAAATGCTGGAGAGGGTGTGGAGAAAAGGGAACCCTCCCGCACTGCCGGTGGGCATGTAAGCTGGTATAACCACTATGGAGAACAGTATGGAGGTACCTTAGAAAATTATACATAGAACTACTATATGACCTATAAATCCCACTCTTGGGCATATATCCTAACACTGTTCTAAACATAACCACAATTTTGACTCTTCCTTAACTTCCACCAGAGCCCTGAAGTAATCTACCCTTGATCAAATTCTAATCCATTTGTTAGAATTTTAGGAATGAGCTCATGTATGTTTTGGTGCTGCTTAGTATGTGAGAGATGGAATATGTAGCCTAATGGGGACATTTGCCTCACCCAGTTCTGTCCCATTCTTTGGCATAAGAGGGTCTGAGAATGTTCTCTTGGAGTCAATGTTAGCAGGAGTAGTCTCACTGGTCATGAAGAACCATAAAAGAGCAAAAATCTGGAGGCAATTGAGGCCACAAAACTCTTACCTGGTATATCTGTGAATCAGCCTCTTAGAAGTACAGGTGGAAGCAGTTCCCTTGCAGTTCAGTGTGTTAAGGATCTGGGGATGTCACTGTAAAGGCACAGGTTGGACTCTGGGCCCAGGAACTTGTATATTCAGCAGAGGTGGCCAAAACAAAAGGAAAAAAGAAAAAAAGGAGAAAATTACAAACAGCAAGTAAACCAAGTATTGCACCTGGCAACAATCGGGAAGCTGCATTTTATAAACATTGAGGGACCTAAGGCAGTTTAACAGGAAATTAATCTTTGTTCTGTTGCTAGGTCTAGAATACTCCACGTTCCTGCCTCCTGTCTGTAAGCTTTGGTTTTTCCCCCTTTTCAGCCCCTCAAACAATTTAAGACATCCAGCCAGAGGAACATCCATCTTTACCCACAGTGAAAGGGACCAGGAAGGGCATCCTCATTTCTGCAGGGTCAGTCCTAACCAGCATGTTGGGACCTCTCATCCCTCCACCTGGCATGGACAGCAGCACGGGCTCCTAGTCCTTCTGAGCTCCTCCTTGACTTCTTTGTTGCAGAGGCTATTAGATGAGTGGGTTGAGGGCTGGGATGACAAAGATGTAGAACACAGATGACATCTTGTTGCTGTCCAGGGTGTAGCTGGAGCTGGGGTGCATGTACATGAACATGGGTGTCCCACACAGCATGGCCATGGCCATGAGGTGGGATCCACAGGTAGAAGCTGCTCACCCCAGAGGCCCTGGACTGAGTGCATGTACATCACAGCACTGGCAATGAACCCATAGGACATAGCAATAGCCAACACTATGGCTGTCTAGATGAAGCTGCAGATAGCAAAGAGCAATAGTTCATTGGGACTAGTGACATTGCAGCAGATGGCCAGCAGTGGAGGGTAGAAGAAGGTGTTCACCTCCTGGGAGCTGCAGAAGCTCAGGGGGAAGGTGAAAATCATGTGGACCATGGTACTCATTGCCCTGCCCAGGCCTGATGCTCCCAGCAAGGCCAGGCAGAGATTCAGTGATGTGGCCATGGTGTAGAGAAGAGGGTTTCTGATGGCCATGTAGTGGCCATGGCTGCAAACAGGCAATACTCAGCATCCCCAGCCCTTCAAATGCAAACATCTGGAGGGCACAGGCTACATAGGGGATGGAGGCAAGGGGCAGCGTCAGGTCCACCAGCATCTTGGGGCCGCTGGCTGAGGAATAGCAGGCATCCTGCAGGGAGAGGTTGGCCAGGAAGAAATACATGAGTGTGTAGAGCTGGGCATCCATGCATATAAGCGGCATCATGCCCACATTTCCCAGAAGGCTCACCAGGTAGATGGGCAGGAAGACCAGAAAGAGGGTGACTCACAGGTCCCAGCAATCTGTGATGCCCAGACGAATGAATTCAGGAGGGGCACCCCTGGTCCAAGTGAATTTCTCTGGCCTCATCCTGCTTAACAGAAACTGAGGAGAGACAAAGCAGTGGGAGGTAAGGGAAAGGTCATGACCATCATGGGGGAGAAAGTGCTTTGTACTGGTATCAGGACTTGGGTGTTAGTCCTACCAGGTTAAAAAAAAAAAATTGCTGTGTGACTTTTGACAAGCCATAGCATTCTTCAAAACTGTTTCTAATGCTGAGAAGTCACTGCCATTTAACCTTCAGGAGGAAGGAAATCATGCTTGTCTTAATTTCATATCCACAGAACTGAGAACATAGCCCGGCACATAGTAAGTGATCAATTGTTTTATTGTAATATAGTGAATTTTGATTTATCATGCTTTACTGATAGAGCATTTTTTTAAAAAATTAAAGTCTCATGGCACCATTTTTTTATATTTAATTTTAAAAAAAGTTTTATTGAAGTATATTTGGTTTCTACTACACAACAAGGTGATTCATTTATACATATATATACACCCATTCCCTTCCAGTTTCTTTAGTCTTATAGATTATCACAGGATACTGGGTAGAGTTCCTTGTGCTGTATTTGTCTCCATTGGTGTGGCACCATTGTTCCAACAACATTTGCTTACTTTGAGTCTCTGTGTCACATTTTGGTAATTCTCACACTATTTCATTATGGTTATCTTTGTTATTAGCGATTTGTGATAAGTGATCTCCGATGAACCACCTTCTCTGGTTCCCTGAAGCCTTAAATGATGGGTAGCATTAGTATTTTATTTTTTAGCAATCAAGTATTTTTTTAATTAATTAATTAATTTATTTATTTATTTACTTGCTTTTTAGGGCCAAATCCTTGGCATATGGAGGTTTCCCGGTTCCAGACTGAACTGGAGCTACAGCTGCTGGCCTATGCCATAGCCACATCAGATCTGAGCTGCATCTGTGACCTATGCCATAGCTGTGGAAATGCTGGATCCTTAACACAAAGAGCAAGGCAGCGATCAAACCTGCATCCTCATGGAGTCTATGTTGTGTCCTTAAACTCCTGAGCCACAGGGGAACTCCCAAACCTCATGATTCGGTGTGCCTCCTCCTCTCCAGTTTCCCAAGGAGGAAAAGAGGCAATGAAATGGACAGACTGTCCTTATAAAGTAAATAGCTACAGGTCTTGAATTTGACTGGGAGGACATCTTCCCATTGGAGTAAGAGTTGGGAAGGGATAGTGCAGCAGTGGCTGGCATCTAGGGGAGATGGCCAGGAGGGGAAAGAATAGATTTGAAAGTATTCCCGGACTGGACTCTTCCCTCCAAACCACAATTTTCCCATGTGTATAATGAGAAAAAGCTGCAAGGGTTCAATAAGATAATCCATGTAAAACATCTCACAGAAAGCCTGGCACACAGCAGGATTTTAATGAAGGATCAGTTAAATGAATTTAATTGAGCTAGATGTCTTTTTCTTGATCCTGGAATGAAGCAACTTTATGGCAACCAGGGGTACTGTTGTTTCCAGAAAATATAACATTGCTTCACCCTCCTGTGTCTTTTCACTTTTTCATTTTGCCTATAACCCATTTCCTCTTTTTGTGTTTGACAAAAAAACTATCTCAAATGTAAAGCCTTCCTTCAAATGACTCAGAGGAAAGTAAACTTCTCCCTTCTGTGTTCTGGCTGTGTTGGAGCTTATTTCTATCACAGCGTTTCCTCGTTCTATTGCACATATTACTTATGTGACTGTCCTGTGGGCCTTGAGATCTTTGGTCCAATATTCATTCAACAAATGTTTATTGAGTCCTTGTTTGTGCTAAATATGGCCATGTGATTTATTTTTGTCCCTCCAAAGTCTGGTATGTAATCAGTGCTCAATAGACTTTAGTTGAATATATGAAATGGAAAACAATGTGAACATTAATAGCATGCAGATTTGGCTTTAAGTCTGGGCTCCACCACTTTCTGGTGCATATGTGCATATGTAGCGTATGGAACTTCCCAGGCGAGGGCTCTTATCTGAGCTGTACCTGCCAGCCTAGACCACAGCCACAGCAATGCCAGATCATTAACCTACTGAGCAAGGCCAGGGATCAAACTTGAATCCTTATGGATACTAGTCAGCTTCATAACCTGCTGAGCTACAATGGGAACTCCAATGATGTGTTCATTTCTACTGTACAGCAAAGTGATTCAGTTATAGATATATACACATTCTATTTAATATTTTTCCATTATTTTACACAGCATATTGAACATAATTCCCTGTGCTATACAGTAGAACCTTTTTATTTATCTATTTTATGTATAATTGTTTACATCTGCTAATCCCAAATTCCCAATCCATCTCTCCTCCACCCAGTTCCCCCTTAGCAACCAAAAGTCTGTTCTCTATGTCTGTGAGTCTGTTTCTGTTTTGTAGACTAGTTCATTTATGTCATATTTTAGGTTCCACATATAAGTGATATCATATGTTTTTTGCCTTTCATTTTAATCCTACTATTGATCCATTTGCTATTACCAGTACTGATCCAGAAACCTGGCCTGGGGCACACACAATCAATAACATTAGGCATGAATATTCTTTTTATGTTAATCACAGTATACAGACAATGCACCAAACTGCTGACTTGGGAAGTTCCGTGGTGGTTCATCACGTTAAGCAACTTTCTTTGTCACTGCTGTGGCATATTCCCGGGCTGTGGCCCTAAAAATATAAACAAAAAAAATAAACAAAAAAAAAGGATGCTCCTCGCAGGGAGGAGCTTGTGCCATTATCCAGAGTGTTGTGTGTTCTTACCTGATGAGTCTATGAATGTATCATTGTATTAAATCGCATGAGGGCACAAGTGACTGTCCTGAGTCCCCAGCCTAGGGGATTTAATAAATGATTCAGATCATGGACTTGTGGTGGAAAAATTTGTTACTTATTTTGGAAATCATTATCCTAAACTGTGTTTTTTCTTGCAGGAGCCTACACTGTTGCTGTGATACCTGCCTCCAACTGCAGCCAGATAACCACACAATGAGCCACCTCCAAGCCAGTGACACCCCTTGCTGGCCAATCAGGGCACACTGCAGAAGAGGGAGACAAGTGAGATCATCAGAGCTGGTCACCAAAGTGTTGGTTTCGGCAAGCCAAATTTCCATCTGTTCACCTGCCTGCAGTAAAGCCTCTCCTGACTCTGGGTGTCAGTGAAGGAAAGGGCAGCATTTGTTGCAGGGCTTCAAAGTGGCTAATTCTCAAAACACTCAATGGCTTTCAGGGGAAAGGTTTTTAAATACAGAGGGAGAATGTTGCAGGTGCAGGACCAGCTGGTGGACATTCCTCTGACGGGTTGGTGGTGAGGTAATTAGGAGTCAACATCATTAAACTTCGGGTTCCAACCAGTCCATGTGCTTGTGATTAGAAAGTAGTTAATTTTTCCCACCTGGTAGGGCTTTCAGTGTCTGCTAAACAGCTCAGAGGAAACAGCTCAGAATATTACCTTTATCCCTTTATGAAGAACTAAAAGTCCTTGACTTTGTTTTGTGGCTACATTCTTTCTTTTTTTTTTTTTTTAATCTGGCTTGATTGTTTCCCTTTCTTTCTATATTTTTCTCACTTCTCTGATTAAATATATTCTTTGGAACTCAGGGAAGGCCTAGGAGGCTAACGTTTGTCTACAAACCAGCAGCAGACCAAGGACACTGGGTGGAGCAGGGGAGGGAGGCATGTTTCCCAGAAATACCCCCTAGGGTCCTGTTCAATTACATCTGGAGACGACGTGGAGAGGACAGAGGAGAGGTGACTGTTGATTGAACTGCAAGTGGGACTTGGCTGATTGGAGGTGCCTTGACCCACCTCTGTCCTTGAAATGTACCCTCTGCCCTCCATTCCCAGGCTGGGAGCCATTTTCAAGGAGGCAGCCTTGAAGGAACAGTGTGTTGCTGAGACTCTCTGGACAACATGTGAGTCTAAACCCACTGAGGGCCTTTGTAAAAGCTTTCAAGATCCTGGCCAGCAGGAGTGGAGAGCTGCTTTTGGCTACCAAGACAAGCCTTGTAAGTAATTTCTCTTGCTTATGAAAACTGCCTCCTACCATTCTGGGGTGGGGGGATGGTGGCTGGCTCTTTTTTCAGGGGCCAGTTTGAGAACAGACAGCTGGGTTTCCTGCCCCCTCTTCCATGGCAACTGAATTACACTTTATGTGAATGGAGGGGCTTGTGTGTGGATGCCTTTCCTATCCTCTTTATCTTTCAAAAGCAACTCCCCTAATATATTTTTCCCCTAATCAGGTTTTGGCTTTTGTTTATTGTGGGCCCGAACTGATACTACAGTTAACAAAAAATTTTCAACAATTGTGTGCTTTATTGGGTGGTTCCCAGTCTTTGGTTATTATGAATAGTGCTGCCATGACCATTCATGTACAGGCTTTTATGTGGATGTAGTTTTTCTTAGTTATATGCCCAGGAATGGAATTCCTGGGTGGTATGGTAATTCTTTGTTTGAAATTTTGATAAACTGTCCATGCTTTTCAAATTGGCTGCATTATTTTATGGTCTTACTACCAATATAGAAGAGTTCATCTGCCTCTAATTCCTTGCTAACATTTTGATTATTGTCCATTAATTTTTTTAAAAAACATTAACCATCGCAGTGGAAGTGAAGTGGTATCTCATCGTGATTTTGATTTGTATTTCCTGATGATTAATGATGTTGAGTATTTTTCATGTGCTAATTAGCCATTTGTATTTTTTTAATTTGGAAAAATGTCTATTTAAATCCTTTGCACATTTTAAAATTGAGTTATTAGTCTTTTTGCTGAAGTGTGAGATTTATTTATATATTTTTATACAAGTATCTTATCAACAATATGATTTCATATATTTATACCTTTCCATGGGCTTTCTATTCACTCCCCTGATGGTATCTTTTGAGGTACAACTTGGTAATTTTAATGAATTCCTGTTGATCCTTTTTTTTCTATTACCTCTTGTGCAGAAAAGCAGTTTGGTGTCATACCTAAGAAACAATTGCCTAATCTAAGGTCACAAAGCATCTCACTCCCATGCTTTTCTCCAAGTGTCTTGTGGTTTAAGCTCTTGCATTGAGCCCTATCATCCTTTTGAGTTAATTTTTGCATGAAGTTTGAGGTGAAGGTCCAGCTTCATTCTTTTGCATCTGGCTATTCATTTGTCTCAGCAGGGTTGTTGAAAGCACTATTCTTTCCCCTTGAATTTCCCTGGAAGACTTCTCGAAAATAAACTGCCCGTAAATGTGAAGGTTTATTTGTGGACTCTCAATTGTATTCCTTTGTTTATCATTATGCTAGTATGGCAATGTCCTTTTCAATTGAAGTATAGTTTCTGTACTACAATTATATAACTTACAGGTGTACTATATAGTGATTGATAATTTTTAAATGTTATACTCCCTTTATAGTTGTTATAAAATATTGGCTATATTCCCATGTTGTACAATATATCCATGTGGCTTACTTTATACCTAATAGTGTGTCCCTCTTAATCTTCTGATCTTGCCCCTCCCCTCTTCCCTCTCCTCACTGGTGACCACTAATTTGTTCTCTGTATCTGTGAGTCTCCTTTTTTGTTATGTTCCCTTGTATGTTGTACTTTTAAGATTCCATATATAAGTGATGTCAGAGTTCCCATCATGGCACAATGGTTAACAAGTCTGACTAGAAACCATGAGGTTGTGGGTTCAATCCCTGGCCTTGCTCAGTGGGTTAAGGATCTGGCATTGCCATGAGCTGTGGTGTAGGTCACAGACGTGGCTCAGATTCTGCATTGCTGTGGCTCTGGCATAGGCCGGTGGCTACAGCTGTGATTGGACCCCTAGCCTGGGAACCTCCATATGTTGTGGAGAGCAGCCCTAGAAAAGGCAAAAAGACCAAAAAAAAAGATTCCATATATAAGTGATGTCATATATTTTTCTTTTTCTGACTTTTTTCACTTAGCATAATGCCCTTCAGTACCACCCATGGTGCTGCAAATGGCAGAATTTCATTTTCTTTACAGCTGATTAGTAGCTCATTGTGTATATATGTATATGTATGTATCTGTCTGTGTGTGTATATATTTATACACACATTCATCCATTGATGGACACTTAGGTTGCTTCCATATCTTGGCAATTGTAAATAATGCTACTATGAATATTAGGGCACATGTATCTTTTTGAATTAGTGTTTTGTTTGTGATTTTTGGTTTTTATTGGGGGGTATACACCAAGTGTGGAAATGTTGTGTCATAGGGTAGTTCTATTTTAGTTTTTGGAGAAGCTACTATACTGTTTTCTATAATGGCTGCACCAATTTACAGTCCCACCAACAGTGCCCCAGGTTTTCCTTTTCTCCATGTCCTTGCCAACATTTGTTATCTATGTTCTTTTTGATTACTGCCATTCTGAAAGGTATGAGGTGATGTCTCATCACAGTATGATTTGCATTTCTCTGATGATTAGTGATATTGAGCATCTTTCATGTGAAGTACTAAGCTTGAATTAGTAATTAGTTACGTAGTTTGTAGTAAGTTTTGAAATCAGGAAGTGTGCGTCTATCAACATTCATCTTCTTTTTCAAGAATGTATTGGCTGTTCTGGCTATATTGCATTTATTGAATTAGAGTAGAACCTTTTGTAAATAAAATAGGCTCTCAAATTACAGTGTCCAAAGACTTTGATCTATTTTCCTCTATCCCTTGAAAACATCACTGAGATTCACTAGTATGTCTAAATGCTGATTTGCAAACTGTACAAATAGGGGGACCATGGCCTCTAATAAGGAGGCATCATGCTATAGTATAGTTTGAGGTCTGGACTCCTGTAATGTGGAAAAGTTTCCCCATGGATGTTCTGAATGAGAGTGGACTAGGGTTCATCTGGAAAAATGTTTCCAAGTTCGGTTTCCTTAAAAAAAACCTGTAGAACACTCATTTCAATTTCTTATCTTATTGTTGTGCTCACTTGAGGTTCATGTATATACTAGGGTTTATTGGTCAAAATCAAGAGCTGTGTGTGTATGTGTGTGTATGTCTGAGTGTGTGTGCACAAGCACACATATAGAGGGAGATGGAAGCAGGAATAGTTTCTTCAGAGAGGAGGCAGCTGTGCCTTAGTTCTCTCTAGCTCTGCTGGGAATGCTCTGGCCCCTTTTGCTTTGAAGACCCTTCCCATGAATTAGTGTGGATAGGAGAACACCACAAACTGAAAATCAATTTTATTAAGAAGGGTGCACCATTTTCATTTTAATCATCAGCTTCCTTCTCCTCATCTTTTGTTTGAATACCTGGGCTTTGGCCTCTGGAAATGGGGTGGGAATCAGTTATGTTCCTTATATTCACTGTCTTTGGTTAATTACTTCCCACTGAATCTCTGTTTCTGGTTTCATACCATGCATTTCTACCTCATAAACTCACTGCTGTCATTCCTGAGGTAACATATGTGGAGGACAGGCTGCTACCAAGGACAGTGATGTTACTGTCATTGTTAGTCACAGGTAAAGAAATGTGAACATAGGACACAGGATGTGGTGACAAAGCTCTGGGTGACCTGCTTTACTGCTCTGGTCCTCATGTGCCTTTTCAATTGGGAATTTTTAGTCCCTTTGAGCTTTGCTTTTCTCCTCTGTAGGATGAACATGAGTCCCCTCCTGAACTTACATTTCCTTGGTCCATAAACACAGAAATTATGAAATTTACCTTCTCATACTATTCTTTTTTGGACAGGGTTTCTCACTTTCTAGTTTCCTAAGCATGAGTAACAGAATATCTTGGAGTTCCCATGGTGGCTCCATGAAAATGAATCTAACTAGTATCCATGAGGACACAGGTTTGATCCCTGGCCTTGCTTAGTGGGTTAAGCATCCAGGATTATTTTGAGCTGTGGTATAGGCTGGCAGCTACAGCTCTGATTTGACCCCTAGACTTGGAACCTCCATATGCAATGGGTGTGGCCCTAAAAAAAGTCTATCTTAACTCCTCCTTGTGAAGTTAAGTGTTGGTGGTCCTTGGAGTTCCCATTGCAGCTAAGTGGTTAATGAATCAGACTAGGGACCATGAGGTTTCAGGTCTGATTCCCTGGCCTTGCATAGTGGGCTAAGGATCCATTGTTGCCCTGAGCTGTGGTGTAGGTCACAGACATGACTCAGATCCTGCATTGCTATGGCTCTGGTGTAGGCCATTGCCTACAGTTCCAATTGACCCCTAGCCTGGGAACCTCCATAGGCCACAGTGTGGCCCTGGAAAAGCCAAAAAAAAAAAAAGTTGGTATTCCTAGCTCCAGTATTTTGGGGGAAAATTGTGGGATGCATTTGGGACTCTGGGTAACAATTATATCAGGGATTCCATGAAAGTGCAAAGTCACCCTCCAGAAAGTGAAACTGTTTAAGGTGTAAGGTCTGAGGACAATACAGCTTTCTAGAACTGTGTAGCAGAGTGCAGAACACTTTCTGGCAGCAGGAGAGATTCTGCCTGGTTTGGTTAAACTTTTTATTTTATGCAGGTAGGTGGTATTAAGAATGGCATTACAAGATTTCTCTCTGTGGTGCAGCAGGTTAAGGATACAGCATTGTCTCCATAGTGGCACCGGTTTGATCCCCAGCCCAGCACATTGGGTTAAGGATCCAACTTTGCCACAGCTGTGGCTTGGATTTAATTCCCAGCTTGGGAACTTCCTTATGCCTTGGGTGTGGCTGAAAAATAAAAAATGAGTGGCACCACAGAAGTAACAGGTGTAGGTCTTGATAGTAGATTTGAGTTGAGATTAGTCCTAGGTGGTCATTTGAGCAGGAGAACTTTATAAGAGGTGCAGATATGCTGGAACATAACAGAGAGGACTAGATAGCAAGGTTCTTGGCTTCAGGAGCTGGATTCTTATCCTGGAAATGGGCACAGGGAAGCAAGTCCTAGAGAGAACAAAGCAGGACCCCCATCTGGAAGGAATTGTCACTTTGCTCAGAAATTTATAAAGGCAGAGACTTAGCTGCCATGGAACATGATCAGAAATCAATGACCTTCTCTCACAGAAGACTGAAGTAATCAATGGGCATGACCTTTCAGTTAAGCATGATGAATAAGCTCTGGAGATTTGCTGTGCAGCAATGTATCTCAAGTTAAAAATACACTTAAACATTTGCTAGGAGAGTAGGTCTCACATTAGGTGTTCCTACCACAATAAAATAAAATAATGTAATTGCAGACCCTACTGAATCAAGTTTAGGGGTCAGGATTGAGGGCTCTGAGATTAGTCAAGTATTTGAGTCCTAGCCTTCCTAATACTTGGAAGAGTGACTTAGGTGTGCTGCTTTAGCATTATCTCTTAGTTTTCTTATTTACAAAGAAAGGAATTAAAGAGTATCTGCTTCCAAGTAGTTATAAGGGGAGTTCCAGCTGTGGCACAGTCAGTTAAGAATCTGATGGCAGTGGCCCAGGTCAATATGTAGGTGTGGGTTTGTCCCTAACCTGAGGCAGTGGATGAAAGGATCCAGCATCGCCAAGTAGGTCAGTGCTATGGCTTGGATGTAGTTTCTGGCCCAGGAACTTCCATATGCTGGGAGTGCAGCCATTAAAAAAAAAGCAGTTAGGATCATCATAATATGCATGCAAATGAGTTAGTAATTTAGGTGGCACAGAATAAGCTTCTGATAAATGCCCGTTTTAATCATTTTTGCTCTTTAACAATATTAATTAGTAGATTTGTGTATATAAACCTTAGGAAACTGGCACATAATAGATGTTCAGACAGTGCCTGAAGAAATGTGTATAGACCTGAATAAACTCAGAGCCAGGAGAAAACTCAGAGATTATCATTTCCAAACCATCACACAGAGCAGGAAACCTAAAATAGCCTTGACAATGGTTGTCTGGCTTGAATACATCTAGAGACAGAGAACTCACTGCCTTCTAACTTATAGAATCACAAGGAGCCACATCTATATTTTTTGGTGTTAAACCCAGGAGTCAAGAATTCTAAACCTCACACTTCCAATAGCCTTCCTTTTTGTGTTTTTTAGTATTTCAAAAATTATTGTTGATTTACATTCTACCAATTTCTGCTGTGCAGCAAAGTGACCTAGTCATATATACATATATATTATCTTCCATCATGGTCTCTTCCAAGAGATGAGGTAGAGTTCCCTGTGCTATTCAGTAGGAATTTATTGCATGGTCTCTTTCAAGAGATGAGGTAGAGTTCCCTGTGCTATTCAGTAGGAATTTATTGGTTTATAAAGAAACCAATAGCCTTTCTTAACTGTCTTCAGTTGTGACAAATGACCACAATTTTGCTTTTCTCCTTCCTGTGGAATTATTGATTTGTTAAGCATTCAGCAAGCACTTCCTGAGTGCCAGCAGTCATGAGAGGTCCTGGGGACACACAGGTGAGGGACACCAAATCACTCTGCAGGTGTTTAAGGACAATGACCACATATTCCTGAGCCTTCACTTTTCCATGTCATCTGTCTCTTGCCTTCACTGTCACCTGTCTCCCTGCCCCCAGGACAGAGCTTCAAATCTTCCCACATCTCTTGTCCCATTCTTCCTCTAACCCAAAGTTGACACTCCTGTGTGATGGACATAGTGTGAATAGCAAGACTTAGGAGTCTCAGAATACTTCCTTTTTATCCAAAAAAATTCTGCCTTCATGTGTCTTACAGATTTTGTTTTAAAGGAAAGTTTTGAAGACAAGCTTTCAGTGCTAAAGAAAATATCCAAACCTAAATTCTGATCTAGATCATCTATTTGCAGAGGGCCAGTTGAGGCCTCAAGGAGGAGGTATTGGGGACCTTCTGGGATTACGGAAGCTGGACTTTTATGCACCAGCATCCTTGAGCTACACTCTTCCTATGAAAAGGTCAATTCCTTTGGGGTTTCACCCACTCAGAGCCAATCTTCCCTCCCTTTTGTGAATGGAGAAGGGAAACAAGGTGCATGGAGGAGCTTGAAACCCTCAAAGAAATATAGGAGGTAGGGTGGGAAGGACTAGATAATCTCTCTTTTAGCCCAACCCTGACATTTAGTTCTGCATGTAATCAGACCACTAGTTTTCCTTCTTGGTAAAAATGAATGTATCAGATAGGAAGGTTTGAAAGTTTCTAACACTCCAGGTTAGAAATACTCTAGGTATAGAGTTGAGGATGCCAGCTACTTACTCAGGTAAGTGATGGTGCCAGGGTCACTTTCTCTTCAGCCTTATTGGCTTGGTGTCTAGAGGAGGATTGGAGGGCTTGGGGCATAGAGGGAATGTTCAGAGCAGGCCAATAAAGTGTTCCAGCGGCAGGTGTCACGACCTGCATATTGAGTGCCTGTGATTTTTGTCTCAGCCTAGATATAACATTATCAATTCCTGAAGTGGCCACTTTTCTTCTCCCTCCTGAGAGGTGACCCCTCCGTGGAGCCCCTGGCACTGGAATCATGAGCCGTCCATACATCCCCAACAATCCACTACCTGCCAAGTTCAGGATGCATCAGGTGTTGATGGATTGGGTGGGGGATTGGAAATACCTAGTCCTGCATGTGACTTCATGCCAATGAGACATGAAGCTTCCCCAGGTGCCAACAGCTAGGGAGCTCATTAAACAATTTACTTGGAGAGAAGTAGAGACCTCTGCATAGAGGCAGTTCCCTGGTGGTCTAGTGGTTAGGATTTGGAACTTTCACCATTGTGGCCCAGGTCCAATCCCTGATCTGGGAACTGAGGACTCTCAATAGAGACCAATGAAACCCAGGCTTCCATAGAATTGGTTTTCTTATCATCTCAGACAATTAGGCCTTGTTAGTAATTTCTAAAGAGACAGAGGCAAATGCATAGATAAAGCCTGGGGCTTCTCTCAAGAGGTGAGTGAGAATGTAAAGGATCAAGAGAAGATTCCAGGTCTTCACACAAAAGTTCTTTGGTGAAACTTAAAACATGTTCTTTGTTGATTAGTTGGTGCTGATATAGCCACACCTATCAATCCATCCATTAACAGAAAACTATTTTAAAAAACTACACCTTACATGAATTTTAACATTTTAACCATTTTTAAATGTATAGTTCAGTGACATTAAGTACATTCACATGGTTGTGCAACCATTACCTCCAGAGCTTTTCTATCATCTTATTACTGGAACTCTAGACCTACAACCATTTCTATGTATATATGTATGTATGTATGTATGTATCTATCATCTATCTACACACACACTACATTTTCTATATCTGTTAATCAGTTGATGGACACTTAGGTTTTCATCCATATCTTGGCTTGGAAAACAATGCTGCAACATTCCATTGTATATGGCAGGGATTGTGGGGGCAACAGAGAGGGACTCAAGTAGTTGGCATCCAGAAGTGCAAATACATGTGGGGCAAAATCTAGTGAAATCTGCAGGGGATCTTGATGGATGTGCCAGCTATGGATTTTTTCAGTGGAGAGAGCTGCTGGGGTCACTGGCAAAGCAGGTCCCTGGGAACTGTGGTCTCTCTTACTGCATGGCTGATACTGAAAGCCTCGATATTTCTTCCTTCTTCCTAGAAATCTCTATGTCTCATCTTTCAGGTCTCTGGATTGGTTGAAGCTAGACCCTCAGCTAATGTCCCCAAAGCCTTGGGAAGCTATTTGCTCACTTACCACTCTTCCTTTTCCTGAGAGGGGAACTCCTTCCCGCTGGGGAGTTCCCCATTGGCACCAAGCAGTTCCAGCCTCGAATATGGGCTGCTGCAGGCAAAATGAAGCTGTTTGTCCTTCCCTTTTTGTGCTTTTATTCTCAAAGGTATATTTTTTGTCATTGTGTTGTAGAAGTACCCCCACCCTTCTCTCTCTCTTTTTGGCTGCACCCATGGCACATGAAAGTTCCCAGGTCAGGGATCAAACCCATGCCACAGCAGCTTCAGTGACAGTGCCAGATCCTTAACCCGCTGAGCTGCAGGAGAACTCCTGAAGTCTCTTAAGTAGATGTGGGAGCTCTCCCAGAGCTGTTTTTGTTTGTGGAGAGCTGTCTAGTTGTTCATCTATGTGGGTGAGGGGTAGATGCTGGGATCTGCTTCACCATCTTGGTGACATCACTCCATTTAGTACTAGTTCTACAGGTAAATATATGCTTGCTGTTTGTCACCTGTTGTTAAGTTGCTGTCTGGTGAGTCATCGTGGTTCTTGAGACTTGTGCTGTAGTAGGTTCCTCAGGAGAACTTGAATAGTGAAAGAGGCTTTCATACTGAAAGTAAATTTGATTGGGTATGAAACCTTAGCTCATACATTCTTTCTTATCTCAATATGTTTTTGCGTTATTAGCTGTTGTTTTCATAACATTTTTAAAGATAGGGTCTTGTACTTTGTGAGCTATCTGGTTCCGTTCCTTTTTTCTACTTTTGTTAGACCTCTTTTTTCCCCTTGTATCATTATATTTTTAAATTGTGTTTAAAACTTATGTTTACCAAAGGGGAAAAGTGGTGGGGGGTTAAAGGGTGTGGGGATCAAGATATACACACACTACTGTATATAAAATAGATGGGGAACAAGGACCTACTGTATAGCACAGAGAAAGTTGCTCTATGGGAAAAGAATAACCTATGGGAAAA
>CM052682.1:236493278-236527404 GCA_028533215.1 Babyrousa celebensis | reverse complement strand
GGAAATATGCTGCAGATGCCACCCTAAAAAGAATAATAAAAAAAGAAAATTATTTGATAGTATGTATTTGTTTTTAATCTGGGTTCTTTGTCCTGTCCTATTGGTCTTTATGCCAATACCATACTATTTTGATTACTGTCACTTTGTAATACACATTATGAAGCCTCCAGCTTTGTTTTTTATTCTCAAGATTGTTTTTGACACTTTGGGTCCTTTATAATTCTATATGAGTTTTACTATTTCTTTTAAAAAGACAATTGGGATTTGAGGATTTTCTAGAAATTGCATTGAATCTGTATCACTTTGTATATTATGGACATTTTAATAATGCATAATCTTCCTATTCATGAAGTCTTTCCATGTGTTTGGGTCTTCTTTAACTTCTTTTATCCAATGTTTATGTTTTCAGTAGATAAGTCTTTCACCTCCTTGGTTAAGTTTATTCCTAAGCAATTTATTCTTTTTTTGTGTGTGTGTTTTCATCTTTTCTAGGGCCACAGTCAAGGCATATGGAGGTTCCCAGGCTAGGGGTCTAAATGGAGCTGTAGTAGCTGGCCTATGTCAGAGCCACAGCAACATGGTATCCAAGCCACATCTGCAGCCTACACCACAGATCATGGCAATCCTGGAAACTTAACCCACTGAGTGAGGCCAGGGATTGAACCCACAACCTCATCATTCCTAGTCAGATTCCTTAACCAATGAGCTATGACAGGAACTACTAAGCAATTTATTATTTTGATCCTACTTATAGGATTGTGTTTTTAAATTTACTTTTCAGATTGTTCATTGTTAATGTACAGAATCACAAGTGATTCCTTAACCCACTACACTCTGGTTCCTTATGCATCCCTACATTGAAACCTCATTATGAATGTCACCTTGTCATTACCTAAAATCTCATTACTAATGGCCTCCTTGTCATTAAAGCCAATGAACAGCCATCCAGGCTTATTTTGCTTAAATGTTCACCATATTTTGATGTGGATTAATAGCTTCTGCCTCTTGAAACTTCTTCTATTCTTGGCTTATATGACTACTTATTTTCAGTCCTCTTGGCTAATACCTCCTCTATCAGCCTCTTCAATGTCAGAAATACTCAGCCCACTTCCCTAGGCCATCCTCAGCTTTTATACAAGCCTCCTTCTTTATGTCATTCACTCTGATCAACAGGCACAATAGGTTCAAAGAACTGGATTTTTCTTAGTTCAATATTATGAAAAATTATCAACATTTACATACACATGAGCCTACAGCAGAAGGACCCCAATCCAATTCCCTCCACTATATTCTCATCCAAGAGAGAATGTTGGAGCCAGCCAGCCTCCAAGGTGTCTGTTTGGTAGAAGGAGGACTGTGAAGAAGTTTCCTGGTCTCCCAAGGGCTGTACAGAAGCAATTTGCCTAACCTGGCAAGGTGTTCAGAAGGTGTGCTTGGACCTTTCCTCTGATTATATCTACTTTCAGAAGGAACTCATTCTTAGCAATGCTTATTAGCAACATCCCAGTTTAATTTCTGGGATTTCTTGTTTGGATAGAAAACCATTTATGAAAATCTCCAAACACTACCTGCCCCATGAGCTCACTTCTGAAAGGTGGCAGGATGTCTTAAGGGAATTGCTTCATATTCTGAAAAAGGCAACAATCTAGTTCTGACTGAGATGTTTAGGGCTAATATTTCCCTTGAATATGTTATTGCATGGTCACTAATTATATGTTTCTCTTTATTTGAATTTTTTGGAATATCTATAAGATTTTTAGTAAAAGATCTGGATTTCTTAATGACTATGTGTTCTTGAGTAAAAGATGTCTGGTACTAGTGGCAGAGGGAGGTTTGAACTAAAAATCTGTTAAGTTTCCTGGGACCAAAGGGCTTAATGAACCTTATAAATTATGGAAAGTATCATCAATGAATTTATTTGTTTACTATATTCTATGTATTCTTCATATTCTGATGTGATTTATGTACTTGGCTGGGCATGAATAAACTGGCACATAAATAGAGGAAGTGGAATGGATAGAGATATTCCTGGCCAGCCTCCCTGAAACTGAGTGATTGGTGGGAGATAGTGGTGAAAGCCAGGGGTGCCTGTGCAAATAAAAAGGCTATTTCAAAAGGATTGTGTTTCCTGGATGCTGATGGCTTCTTGAGTATTGGAGGTTGATGCAGTGACAGCAATGGCAAGGACTTGGATATTGGGCCCCAGGCATCCCTGTGATCCATTAGGTTGTTATATACCTCTTGTTAACTTTTTTTTTTGTTTGCTTTTTACGGTCATACCCATGGCATATTGAAGTTTCCAGGCTAGGGATCAAATTGGAGCTACAGCTGCTGGACTACAACACAGCCACAGCAATGCAGGATCCAAGCTGCCTCTGTGACCTACACCATAGCTCACAGCAATGCCAGATCCTTTAACCCACTGAGTGAGGTCAGGGATCCAATTCATATCCTCATGGGTACTAGTCAGATTCATTTCCCCTGTGCCCCAATGGGGACTCCTTTCTTGTTTTATCTTTAAGGCCAAATGATTTGTATTCAACTTCAGTTTCTGCCTGCTTATCTTGACTGAAACAAGTTGCTTATCCAGGACATGATGGGCATTTCAGTGAGGACTCTGGCCACATGGAGAAAAGAATTAAGAAAAAAGGGAAAGGGTGTTGAGTCCTGCGAATTCACATTTTGATGACATTTGCTGTTGGGGGAAGTAAATCTGTTTTATAGATTCTTCTGTCTGCCCCCAATGCCCACCATCATATTCTCCCTGATCTCAAATTGAAGAATCCCCACAGGGCTTTTCACCATCTCTCACACACAATCCAGTGTTTATTGCTTTTACTTGCTTGGATGGTTTCCACATTTGAAACACTCTATTTCCTTGTCCTTTTAACTTTCATCTGTCAAAATTCACTTCATCCTTGAGGACTATTCAAGAAGTCTTTCCCTATACTGTATGGAGTCCATGTAATGTCTTATAAAAATGAACAGGATTTTCTCGTTCCTTGAGTATTGACCATTGTCAAATTTATGGAAGAGTAGTTTGGAGACACATTTTTTGCCCACTATTTGGGTGGCAGAAACCTTTCTCCTGAAATCTGGATTCCTAGCAGTAATTAGCCTGGGAATGATCATATAGTAATCAATCTCACTGTATAAACCAAATGATGCTGCTTTGATATCAGTGCTCTCACTGTGGTGCAACACCACTTATTACCTCTTTGGGTTCCATGTGAAAATGCATAGGAAGGAAGGATAACCTGATCACCTCTTAGGTCACCTCCCAATTGTGACATTCTGTCATGTTCTTTCTATGAGTGAATTCTGTCCCTTAGTTTCCTGAAACCCCTCTTCATATCTTTGTTCCTCAGGCTGTAGATGAAAGGGTTCAACATGGGTGTCACTGTCGTGTACATAACTGTGGCTACCCGGTCTTTCACCACTGAGTACATGGACAGAGGTCTAAAATAGACATAGATGATACTTCCATAGAATAGAACCACCACAGAGAGGTGGGAGCCACAGGTAGAGAAGGCCTTCCACTTCCCACCTACAGAGGGGACTCTGAGCACTGTGACAATGATTCTCAGGTAGGAGAAGAGAATGCAAAGGAAAGGGGTTGCAATGACAGCCAGGGTCTCAGTCATGACCACCATCTGGATGAAGGTGGTGTCAGAGCAGGACAGCTTTAGCACAGGCTGGGTATCACAAAAGAAGTGCTTGATGATGTGGGAGGCACAGAAGGACATGTGGGACACGAGTAGCACAACCAGCACGGAGTGCAGGTGAGAGATGGTGCAAGAACCCAGCAGCAGGAGGAGGCAGTGCCATGGGCTCATAGCCATGTCATAATGGAGGGGGTTGCAGATGGCTACCAGCCTGTCTATAGCCATAGAGGCCAGCAGGTAGCTGTCAGTGTTCCCAAAGGCTATGAAGAAATACATCTGGACCAGGCAGCCCATGTAGGAGATGGACTTTGTCTCTGAGAGTAAGTTCACCAGCATCTTGGGCACAATGACTGTGGTGAAGCAGATGTCCATGAAGGACAAATTGCTGAGGAAAAAGTACATAGGGGTGTGGAGCCGGGCATCAGAGTGGATGGCCAGGATGATGAGTACATTGCCCACCAGGGTGACCAGGTACATGATGAGGAAGACAGCAAAGAGGGGTTTCTGAAGCTGAGGGTTGGAAGAGAGGCCCAAAAGGATAAAGTCTGACATGCTGCTGCTGCTGTAGTTCTTTGTCTCCATGTCCATGTCCTTGACCTCCTGGAGAGAGTTTGGAGGAGCCCTGGGTGAGATGTGAAGGGGAATTTGACCAGGATGACTTCTTCACCTTCCAGCCTAGAAAAAAAGAAGCCCACTGCTCTTTGTTAGGATATTATTTCAGGAAAGTACAGAGATCAGGGGGTAAAATCCAACAAGTGGACATTTAAATAATTCCAAGGTGCTCCCTACATGAGAAATTAATGTTTTCCAGGATGTTGTTAAGAACTTCTAAGTAGCCTAATTTTTCTGAGTTTTTTTTTTTTCTTTTCTTTTGGTGGCTACAGCTATGGCATATGGAGGTTTCTTTGCTAAGGGTCAAGTTGGAGTTGCACCTGAGGGCTACACCACAGCCATGGCAATGTGGGATCCAAACCTGTGGCAATGCCAAATTTTAACTAATTGAGCCAGGCCAGGAATCAAACCCTCATCCTTACAGATACTGTGTCAGGTTCTTAACCCACTGATCTACAATGGGAACTCGTGTCTGAGTTCTTAATTCTCTTTTTTATTCTTTTAAAAATATATATAATGATTTTTATTTTTTCCATTATAGCTGGTTTACAGGGTTTTATCAATTTTCTATTGCACAGCATGGCAACCAAGTTACACATACATGTATATATTCTTTTTTTTCCACATTATCATGCTCAACTTAATTCTCTTTGGAAAGAATCTTCTTCATCTGTTTTTTTGACAAACTCCATAGACCCACCTCATTTTTCTCCTTGTACGGGCAGAGGCGCCTGTGTCCCACCTCGAATCAGGATGTTTTTATACCCATGAATGAGGTCATCTCATCACCAACCTTTTCTACTCATAATAGATTTAATCACTTCGTCTTGGTATCCACAGAATTCTTTAAGTCTTCAGAGAAAAACCCACTTAATATTTATTTAAGCATTTCTGTTTGCGTAACATGTTCTGGACACTTATATTCTAATGTTTTGCTTCCAGGATGCTACTCCAGATAGGAATACTATCCTGAATGGCCTATATTACTGAGATTAATCCTTTCAATATATTGAATTTTGTGATTAAGAAACTATGAAGTTCTTAAACATTACAATATTACAGGAAATTAAACCTTGAATGTAAGAGCCCCCTTTATCACAAATGTTCTGGAAAAGACAAGGCAAGAATGATCTCCATTACCGCTATCAAGCTCCACTGCTCAGATGATAGTCTGAGCCAGGGAGGAAGCAAAAGGAAAGAAACAGGAGGTATAAACTTAGGAAAGATGGAAATATTCTTTTTAAGTAACTTGATTGTATATCTAAAAAAATCCAAGACAGTCATCTGAAAATGTTTTAATGCTGTGACGATTTTAGCCAAGTGGCCTAATACAAGATAAATACAAAGGGAGTTCCTGTTGTGGATTAGTGGGTGGTGATCCTAACTAGTATCCATGAGACTGAGTGTTCAATCCTTGGCCTCCTTTAATGAGTTAAGGATCTGGCATTGCCATGAGTTGTGGTTTAGGTCACAGACACAGTTGGATCCCACATTACTGTGGCTGTGATTTAGGCTGGCAGCTGTAGCTCTGATTTGACCCCTAGACTGGGAAGTTTCATATGCCACAAGAAGAAAAAAAAAAAAAAAAGAACACTGTAAACCAACTATAATGGAAAAAATAATTATTTAAAAATAAATTAAAAAGGAAAAGGAAAAAAACAAAAACAGATAACTGTATGAAGATTAATGCTCTTCCTATACCTGATGTATATATTTGAGAAAAAATTTACAATTGACAATGGTAAGAATGTCTGAAAAATATTTATGATCTACCTAAGTGTGGGGGGGGGAATGAGAAAGACTATCTTAAGCAAATACAATAGAACACAAAAGGACAGTCTGAATAAATGGAATAAATTTTAGGAATATTTCTAAAAGTGGAAGATTTTAAAATGTCAGTTCTTAGATGCCACATATAAGTTTTTCCATACCATATTTGCCTTTCTATGTCTGACTCTCATTTAGCAAAAAGACCTCAAGTTCCATTCATGTTTTAAATGTCCACATTTCAGTTTTTCTAATGGCTGAATCTGAGATGGACAAACTCATTGGAGCAGAGAATGTTATGGTGGTTGCCAGGTGCTGGGAGGTGTGGGAAATGGGGAGATATCAGTCAAAAGTTACCAGACTTCCTACAAGATGATTAAGTTCAGGGGATCTAGTGTACAGCATGGTGACTAAAATGAACAATATACTATTATGTACTTGAAAATTGCTAGGAGGTAATACATTTACTTCTTATTTATTTCATTGAGATACACTTGACATATAACATTATGTAAGTTTAAGGTGTATATTGTGTTGATTTGATATGTTTATATATTGCAGGGTGATTAACAAGGACTCATTATCTAACACCTCTATTATATCACATAATTATTTCCTTTTTGTGGTGTGAATAATTGAGATCCAGTCTCATATCATCTTTGAGTTTTTGGTACAATGCTATCATCACTATGCTATACATTAAATCTCCAAACCTTATGTATCTATTGGTTGCAAGTTTATACCCTTAAATATCTTCACAATTCCACATCCTGCAGACACTTGTAACCACTATTCTACTTCAGGGAGTAGATCTTAGATGTGCTGACCACAAAAATAAAGATGGTAATTATGTGAGGTGATGGATATGTTAATTAACCCTCCTGTGTCAGTCCTTTTGAAATATATGTGTATCAAATCAGCATGTTGTACACCTTAAATGTGCACAGTGTTATATATAAATTATACCTCAATAAACCTGAAGAAAAGTCAGCTCTTTTCAAATCAATAAAACTCAATTCACAAATAAAAATACCCCAGGGGAACTTTTTATGGGACTTGAGAAGGTCATTCTAAAATTCAACTAGAGGCATGAACAGTCTAGGAAAAACATTTCTGAAAAAATGGGACAATGACAGAGAACTTTTCTAGCCCCAAATCATAGCATATAATAGTGAAAAATAACAAAGCAATGGTATACGCAGAAAAAAAATTCAGTGGCTCATAAAGAGTTTTGTATCCTGTATTTGCAGGTCATATATAGATCCAGGTCTATGTGAAATTTATTTCATAGCAAAAGAGAATTGATGGACCATTAAAAAAGTGATACTTGTGACAACTGCGTCAACATTTGGAAAAAATAGATTTCTATTTAACCCACACATAAAATAAAACCCATATGAATGAACAACTTAAAAAAAAATTAAACAATACAATAGTTAGCTAAAACCAAGGGAACCTATTTTTATGGTCTCAGAATGGAGATGCCATCCAAAGCAAGAAATAAAATGTAGAGGCACAAATGACAAAATACCATATGCAAAACTGTGAACATAACCTCAAAAGAGACCCCATGGAAAACTAAGATATAAGCTGTTGACTCAAAGAAAAAAATCTGCAACACATTTACTAAAGAAAACATAGGAGATGTTCAACCTCAGTGGTGATCAGAAAATATAAATTAGACTGAAATTTAATTTTTACCCATGAGATTGTTTGGAGGTTCAGAACAGGCTTCCCCAAGATGTGCCATTTTGGCATGTAGATTAGTTTGCCCCAAAGGCAACTGAGACCCAGAGAAACTGTGGGCTCCAGAGAAACGATTGCCCCTCCATTACATACCTAGAATTGAAATTAAAAAAGTAATTATTACCAAAGGTAAGTTGTCTCTAATGGGTCCCATGTCTGGCCAGGCAAACATCTAATTACCAAGGTCTGCTCTTCTATTTGACTTATGAATGACCCTCCTACCATGAGAGCCCAGGCTCCTATTCCATTCCACCGCTCAGGATGGCCTATTGACCTCATTGAACATTTCTGTCTTTAAACCTCTGTGTATGTGGGGTCTCTGGCCCTATCGTGTATGGAGTTCTTGTACAAATAAAATTAAATTTTATTTTCTCCTGTTATTTTGTCTCATGTTGATTTGATTCTTTTTTTTAAATTTTTTTTCCACTGCACAGCATGGGGACCAAGTTATACACACATGTATACACACTTGATTTGATTCTTAGACCACCTGAAAGAAGCTTTGAAGAGTATAGAAACTGCCCCCCAAATATGGTAAATATTTTTTAGCATTATTCAATGGAACATGAGATACCACCTCATAGCAGTCAGAATGGCCATCATTAACCTGTCATCAAATAACAAATGCTGGAGAGGGTGTGGAGAGATGTGTACCCTTCTTTACTGTTGGTGGAAATGTAAATTGGTACAGCCACTATGAGAAACAGTATGGAGGTAGATCAGAGAACTAAATATAGAACTACTGTATGATCCAGCAATCCCACTGCTGGGCATATATCAGGACAAAACTTTCACTGAAAAAGATACAGGCACCCTTATGTTCATTGCAGCACTATTCACAATATCCAAGACATGGAAACACCCTAAATGTCCACTGACCAATGAATAGATTAAGAAGATGTGGTACATATATACAATGGAATATTACTCAGCCATAAAAAGACAAGCTAATGCCATTTGCAGCAACATGGATGGATCTAGAGATTCTCATACTAAGTGAAGTAAACCAGAAAGAAAAAGACAAATACCATATGACATCACTTATATGTGGAATCTAAAATATGGAACAGATGATCCTATATAAAAACCAAAAAAAAAACAGAAAATGATCATGGCCAAGGGGAGCACACTTGGGGTTCCCGGTGAGGGTAGAAAGGGGAAGGAGTGGGATGGAAGGGCATTCTGGGGGTGTTCTGCATGCAACCTGTTATATTTGGAATGAATGGGAAGTGGGGCTCTACTGTTTGGCTCAGGGAAATTTGTGTGATTGGATCACTTTGCTACACAACAGAGCTCAAAGAAACATTGTAAATTAACTATATCTTAGTAATAAATAAGTTAATACATAGATAAAAGGAAGAAGACCCTCACATACACTGATAGAGGGCAATCAGTGTAGACCTTTGGTAGTCTCTATCAAAATTGAAAATCTTCATCTCTTTATCCAGTAATTCTATTCATACAAATCTATTCATTAAAAAAAAATACTCATCTTGAGTGAGGACCATACTGGTAGTTTTTAAGATCCTGACAAAAATCTCCCTGAGTATATTTGGCTTGTTTTTGAAGGATAACTTTTACTGGCTATGTAAAATATAACTCATGTCCTTACTGATTCATTAAAGTGAATAAATAAGTACACAGTCTAAATTGAACCCAATTTTGAATAAAAGTCGTATCTTTAGCTCCCCCCAAAATTTCTCATATATGTGTGGTATAAAGATATGTACACATGTTTTTATCATTGCATTGATTATAATATCAATTAAAATAAGGCAAGCAAATAAACAAAACAACTCCCAGGGGAAATGATCTAAATATCCACAAATAGGTGAATTATTAAAACAATTTATACTAAATTTGCATTCTTTAATATCACATAGTCTAAAGAATTTAGATGGGTAATGCTCGTTAACATTTATTTGTCTTCAAAATATACCACACACTGAGCTAAGTGCTTTACATGTGTTTTTCACTTGATTGTCTCCAAATCCAGAGATAAGCACTATTATATCCCTATTTTACAGGTTAAGAAAATGGTTTTAGTCAAGTTATATAAATAAGTGGTAGAGCAGGGATTTGAGTTCAGACAGTCTGACAGCAGAGTGGGAGCTATTCCTTGCTGTGCAATGTCATCCATGTTACACTACTGTCTGGGGCCTTTTGTTAAGTGACAAAAGCAATTTGCAGAACAGTACATACAGAATATTCTCATTTTTGTCAAGAAAGATGTCCCCTTTCTATGCTGTGTTTGTTGTGGCATGTGTGTTTCTGTGGTGTTCTTGCCTCCTGAAGCAGGAGCGAAGGAACAGAGAGGGGAGTTCCTTCCATATTTAACTTTATATGTTTGAATTTGAAAATAAGGGACATATGTTTCTTTTATTAATTTTACACTTCTCAGAGAACTAGAGATGTGTGCATATTTTGAAGTTTTTTCTCTGCCTGGATCTCTACATGTATTATACTCAGAAGTAGGGTTATTATACTTCTTCCTCTCTTCACAGTTTTGCAATGGATATTTTTGTTAGTGACTATTGTGTCCTCCTGGGAGGTTTCTATGGCATAGAATGCACTCTGAGAGATGGACACCTGAGTTGGAGTTAGGAAGATGGAAAGTTTTAGTAGATACTCTCCATCTGAGGCAATAACCCTTTGTCCCACTTGTGGGAAATGTATTGATTTGACTCTGGACTCATTCCCCACATTTTTCCATGTGCCTTTTAGCCTGAGTCCTGGGACTGTGTTTTCCCTGGGGGTGAAGGGCTATTTGACCCTCCTTGGTCCTGAACCTGGAACTCCTCAGATTCATGTGACACTTCTCAGGGCAGTAGAGAGTCCCCTTGCCATTTAGCTGAGACTGATAACATTGTATATTCCCTCATGCCTTGAGCCAGTCATTTCTCCCATTTTACCATCAGTAAGATGGGGGTAGTTCAACTTTCTGCCTGGGAACTCTTGTTAGTGGAGACTCATACAACATTAAGCATATGCATATAACCGTGATAACATCATGGTGTCAATCATATGCATTAAATATGTGCAGATTTGTATTCAATAAAGCTGTTAAAAAAAGAGGTAGGGTTGCAGAGCCTTGAAGTTTTGCTGACTTAATCTATATAGATAAAGAGAAGAGGACCCTGCTGACTTGTTCCTGAAAACTTTTCAGAATTCCTTGAGTTTTTGACTGCAATCGGCAGAACAGTCTTTCAGGCAAGGGTCATTTCCACTTATTTGAAATACCTGTTTCTTGCCCCCAGTGCACAGGTCAAGGAGGTAAATTCATGTTATCTGATGCCAGATCATTACAGATGGTAATTATTTTGGCATGAACATGAATGATAGTCCTGGAACTCAGAAATGAACTGCCTGTGCACCTTCTTAAATATTTACGCTCTCCTTGCCATGCATTTGGTTTTGCATGACCCACTTAAGGTAGAGGTAGAATGCCACTTTATTAAGAATTAGTGATGATTAAGAAGAAACATGGGATTTTGAGTCACAGTCACCTTAACAGTAAAAATCAAAGCAATTTACCTTTCTTTCAAAAGCACAATTAAATAGCCTGAATAAATTTTGTGCATTTTTAAGGGTTTTTGGCTGCAAACTTGGTATGCAGAAGTTCCTAAGTCAGGGGTGGAAACCTCACCACAGCAGTAATCAGAGCCACAGCAGTGACAATGCTGCATCCTTAACCTGCTGAGCCACCAGGGAACTCATTTATTATTAATTATATACATCATTTCACCACTTCCCTGTTACTTAAGATGCTATATGCTAAAACATTTTCAAGTGGGATAGCATGGTGTAAATGAAAATGATTATGGTTAGTAATAAAATATTTTGCATTACTGGCAAAATAAAAAAAACAATGTAGTTGAGTTAAAGAGTTTGGTCTGCTTTCCACAGTTTTTAATATTATTGTTCCTACAATTAATTGAAAAATTATATTGATATGATGGGGCTTGTCATCAGTTAGTGTCTGGGAAGGACCAGGAGGGACCTGGAATCTTCCTAAGCCTTTGAAATTACACTATTCCTCCTTGAAAGGTATTTACTCCCTTCCTTGACAGATGGAAAAGAGAGACCATGTCTGTACTTCTCAGCTTTCTTCATTAGACTTTTCCACTTTGTGGACATCCATCAGCTCAGGTTGGTTTTTCCTTCCTTGCTTCTTCACCACTTAAGCAGTGTGCTTCTCCTAGCCATCAGCCCAGGACACCAGGGAGTACAAATGTGGAACAAAAAATGCCCTTTACAACAAGATAGAAAATGTCTAGGGGTAATACCCAGAGCAAGCAAGGACAGCTGAAAAGTAACTAAACTGAAAAAAGTTCAGTGAATATTTATTGGGCATGTTCTGTCTTAGCTCTTGTTTCTTTTTTATTATTATTTGTTTTAGGGCACACCTGCAGCATATGGAAGATCTCAGGCTAGTGGTAAAATTGGAACTGCAGGTACCAGCCCTTGCCAGAGCAACAGCCACATAGGAGCCAAGCTGCATCTGCAACCTATGCCACAGCTCATGGCAATGCAGGATCCTCAACCCACTGAGTAAGGCCAGGGATCGAACCTTTATGCTCATGAATACTGGTAAGAGTTGTTACTTCAGAGCCACAATGGGAACTCCCTGTGCTTAGCTCTTGTCTCATGTAACCTTCACTACAGCACTGTGATGGGAGTTGTATTATTCCCCCTTTTTATAGTTAAAGAAACTGAAGTTCAGAGAGTCCCTGTCATTATATATGATTCAAACTAATGAATGCCTGATTTCAGATTATGTGTTTCAAATGACTTGATCAAACATCCCTCCCAGACCATCATCATGTGGAGAGAGCTAAACTGGCATGTCCTTTGCAGGCAGAATTCCTCAGTCCTGCCAACAGCCTGAAGCCTCCTTGCTGACCTGCTCCTCCTCCTCCATCCTTTGCTTCTCACATTCCACAAAGTCACAGGCTCTACTGTTTTCTGTGTCTTCAGAGAGGAATGATTGTGGAGACTTTGGACCTCAGCTCTGGCAGTCTAAGTAAACAAGGGTTCTCTGCTTTCCCATCATCAGTATCTGACCTTAGATTATAACCTGAGCTCAGGTTTTTATTTTATTTTATTCATTTTTAAACATTTTATGAAGTATAGTTGATTACAAGGTGGTGTTAATTTCTGCTGTACAGCAAAATGATTCCTTAATACATATACACATATCCACTCTGTTTCAGCTTCTTCTCCCATGTTGGGTATCACAGAATATTGAGTAGAGTTCTCTGTGCTGTACAAAAGGTCCCTGTTCACCACCCATTCCATATACATCAGTGTGCACATGCCAACCCCAAGCCCCAATACTTCCCTCCCTTTCCTCTCTGGCAAACAGGAGTTTGATTTCAAAGTCTGTGAGTCTTTCTGTTTTGTAAATAAGTTTGTATCATTTGCAGCAACATGGATGGACCTGGAGTTCATCATATGAAGTGAAGTAAGTCCAAGACAAATATCATAGGGTATAATTTACAGGTGGGAGCTAAAAATTGAGCCCAGGTTTTTTGAAACCCAGCTTCTCCTTGTCTCCTCTCTTCTCACTTCTGGCAGTAAGACACAGGTGTGCAGTCTGCTGAACAGGGATATCCTGCTCTGGGGTCTGCAGGGCCCTATTCAGGATGGTCTTTCCCTCCTCCCCTTTCTGAAATCTCTCCTCCCTCTTGAGGTTTCACTCCCCTATCACATTAAAGCTTTACTTTGCCCCTGTTATTATAGATGTCAAGCAAGTGGACATTTACAATATGCCTATTGGAATCCTTTTTGTGAATAATTGTCTTTTCTTTGCCTTACCATATCTTGGTATCCATCTGATTCTCCCAGAGGGGATTAAATTTTTGTGGAAAACCAGCCTCTTGTGTCCCCTGCTGAGCTGGCCATGCCTCACCCAGGTATATCCACCTTGAGACCCCCACTTCATTGAAGCCCTTTCTCACATGTATTCTCAATCACAGTCATGTCCTAGCTAAGAATCATACGGTGTTTACATGTGCCAGATGCTACTCTAGGAACTTAATATACACTGTCACCCTTAGTCTTTATAGACCCCACTTTACAGACAGTGACCTTGAGAGAAAAGGATTGAAGTGACTTCTGAAGTCCACACAACTAGGTGTGGTGGAGTCTGGTGGCTTCAGAGTTTTTTCTCTTAGCCCCTGCCTGATCCTAATTTTTTGTTCTCTTGTTCCTTTTCTGACCCATCTCCTGGCTGAGATAACTGTGTGGCTCTGGGTTGTAGGATTTCAACAGCGCCCTTTAAGGCAGGAGCCAGTGCTTCACCCAGAGTAGGTTCTCCAAAAGTGTGGGATATGTGGTTCAAAGGTGAGAGAGGAAAAATTAGAGGAGGGCTTTTGGGATGAAGGAGGGAAGATGGGGTTAGGAAATGAACACAGGAAGATGTTATCCCTGCTGGCTCTGTTCCCAAAGACCCCTCAGCCTGCTTACCTGTGGGCTTGACAGAGGAGATTCTGGATACTGACCAGGCCTGGGGGCCTGCTGATAGGTTGTGATCAGGATCTGAATCTCTGAGACAGGCGGCAGCTTGATGTGCTGCTCTAGGTTCAGGACCCTGCTGGTTCCTCTCTCTGCCCACAGTGGGAATTGCTGACAGCATGGAGCCCCAGGGGGGTGTCCTCCCCTCAGCCCCCAGCCAGCCTGGGCCCTGGGGGAGGAGCCCTTCAGCCTTCCCAGGAGGAAGAGCCTTCCTGATGTCCTCCCTGAGCTCTGTGTCCAGGAGCGTGGAAGCCTGGGCTCCAGGGGTGTAGCCTCTGCACCTGGGAGGGACAGTGGAGCCATGCAGCCACAGGGTTGGAGGTGTTTCCGTTCAGGTGCATGTGCACTATGCATGTGTGTGCTGGTGTACTGTATATGCTTTCTGGACATGCTTCTGCTTCTGTGGGTGTCCCTGTAGGCAGCACAGAGAGGTGACAAGTTCAGACATCTCTGAGCATTTGTGTCCACATGAATGATGGTGTCTAGGTGCAGGTGTCATGTAATGACAAGGCATTAAGGTACAAGTTCTGGAGTCAGAGGAATAGATTCAGATGCCGACTCTGCCTCTTTCACTCTATGTGATCTTGTGCAGTAGTCACACTTTCTGAGCCTCATTTTTTATTGTTATGTACCTTTCTTAAGCATTTTGTTTTTTTCAGTGTCTTAAGTCAGACTTCTTTCTTTTGAATCCCAGTTTCACCATGACTAAATGGGCAAGTTATTTAGCTTCACTAACCCACCTTGCCTCATCTCTATTTGAAGACAACTTTTAGATTGATTTTTGTTTCTACTTTTTCTTCTTTAACTCGACTTTTCTTCTAGAGCAATTAAGGTTCACAGCAAAACTGATCATAAAGAACAAAGTTTCTCATATCCTCCCTGTCTGCATACACACATAGTCTCCCATCAAAGTGGTACATTTATTACAGTGGATGAGCTTACCTTGGTGTGCTCTTTGCCCATAGTCCTCAGTTGATATTAGAGTTCTTTCTGGGTGTTATGCATTCTGTGGATTTGCTAAATGCATAATCGTAGGTAATCACAGAGAAGAGTTTCATACAAATGATTTCACTTCCCTAAAAATCCTCTGTGCTGTTTTCTCACCCCTCCCCCCACTCCCCCAGGACCTGGCAACCACTCATCTTTTTACTGTCTCCATAGTTTGCCTTTTCTAGAATGTCACTTAGTTGGAATCATGTAACTTACAATATGTTTTGATTGGCCTTTTTTAGTTAGTAATAGGCATGTAAAATTCTCCCTCTCTTTTCATGACTTGGTAACACATTCCCTTTGGTAGCTGAATCATATTCCACTGGATGTCCCACAGTTTATTTATCCATTCATCTGCTGAAGGACATCTTGGTGGCTTCCTGATTTTGGCTCTTATGAATAATGCTGCTATAAACATCCATGTATACTTTGTGTGGACATAAGATTCCAGCTGCTTTGGGTAAATAGCAAGGGATATGATTGCTGGCTAAGGGTATGTTTTGTTTTATAAGAAACTGTGAAACCACCAAACTGTCTTCCCAAATGGCTGTACCATTTTGCATTCCCACCAGCCAAGGATGAGAGTTCCTTGTTGCTCTATGTCTTCCTCAGCTCTTGGTGTTGTCAGTTCTTGATTTTGGCCATTCAAATGGGTGTGTAGTGATATATCCTTGTGGTTTTCATTTGCATCTTCCTGATAGCATGTGATGTTGAGCATCTTTTTTATGTTTATTTGACATCTGTATATATTCTTCAGGGGATTGTATGTTTATGCCTTTTGCCCTTTTAAAAATAGGGTTGTTTGCTTTCTTATTCTTGGATTTTAAGTATTCTTTGTACATTTGGGCTAACAATCCTTTTTGAGATCAGACATAGGGTTACCAAAGTGGGAACTGTGGCATGGGGAGGGATAAATTGGGGGGAGGAATAAATTAGGAGGATGGGATTAACATACATACACACTATTAAATATAAAATAGATAACAAACAAGGACATATCATATAGCCCAGGGTGTATTGCCTGGCATATAATTATCCCTCAACAAATTTAGTGATAATGATGAGGATGGTGTACATGTCCCCGTGTCCTCAGTATCCATCTTCTTGCTGTTTCCTATTCCCTTCTCCACCATACTGAGCTCTTTTGATGGGGCTGTGATGCATCTTAAAAATCATGCATGTTCCTATGGTTACAGGCACTGTAGGTGCTGGAATAGGAGCTGTTTCCTGAACTCTAGGCAGGCATATCCATCTGTACTCCTCTAGACTGTCCCATGGACAGCTCAAAAGGATACATTCCCAGTGGAATGTACTTCTCAAAAGTGCTCCTTTCTATTTCAAAAACTTCTGCTTTATTTTTTATGGCCTACTTTAGATACAATCTCTTTGGTAAAGTTTGCCTGGACTTTTTAGATAAACTAAGCAAATTTTGCCTCTAGCCTCCTACAGCACTTTGCTCACTTGACATCACATTGTGTAGTAGTTGTCTCTGTCCCACCTGGTGGATGGAGACCTCCCAACAGGCTGTGAGGCCTTTTGAGGGCAGTGACTGTGTCCTGTTTGTATGTGTATCTCCAGTGCTGAAAATCCCATGTAACACATAGTAGGGCACTCAGTAAATATCTTTTAACTTGAATGGGACTTGAATCCAGAAGCAGACCTACATAAAAAGACATTTACCCTTTTTTTTTCCATTTAGCCTTTTGTTTTGTTTATTCACTTAGTTTTTAGGGCCATACCTACGGCATATGGAACCCAGGCTAGGGGTTGAATATAAGCTGCATCTGCCAGCCTATGTCACATCCATAGCAACACCAGATGTGAGCTCTGTCTGTGAATATGCCACAGCTGTGGAAATGCCAGATTCTTAACCCACTGAGCAAGGCCATGGATTGAACCAGCATGCTTGTGGAGACTGGACAGGTTCTTAACATGCTGAGCCACATTTGGAACTCCCATTTAGCCTTTTTGTGTCTGGTGGAAAAGAAAAATTGTGGGATGACATTCAGTTGGAAGAAAATATATTTAGTTATCCACTATATACAATATATAAAAAATAAATTCCAGATGAATTTGAAGATTAAGGCAAAAACTTTTAAAACTGTAACAGCATAATATAGAATATTTTTGTAATCTTGGAGTAAATAAACCCTTCCACAATGAAATATAAATCCTGAAGCTCTAAAGAAAAAGACTGACAGGTCTGATTACCTAAAAGCAAAAACATATGTGATAAATGGTTCCATGAACAAAGTTAAAAGAGAAACAAAAGACTTGGAGAAAATATTGATCTATATAATATATCCATGTGATATAATGCATGTAATATCTGCACAATACAGAGGATCCCAATAAAATAAAATGATAAATTTTCCAGTTGTGGCAGGGACAGTGATATTTATCAAATATTCCATATAAAAGCAAACTTCCCACCCCCTGCAGTTTGGTATGAATACTTTTATGTATAGAAGGCATAGGGTACATTTGAACAATGTCTATGTAGAAAATGTTCATAGAAGTATTAATTATAATAGAGACAAAAAATAGAAACTATCAAATGTCCAGGATTAGAGAAATGGTTAACTAAAATATAGCAGTTTTATATTATGAAATGGTATTCAAATACTACAGAGGGAATTCCCATTGTGGCTCAGGGGTATCAAAACCCTGAGGTTGTGGGTTCCATCACTGGCCTTGCTCAGTGGGTTGAGGGTCTGGCATTGTTGTGAGCTGAGGTGTCCATATAGGCTTGAGCATTTTCCCAGGCTTGAGGTGAGCAGTGTAGGCAAGGTGACTGAGCTTGTGGCTGCCACCCTATGGGATGTTGGGCTTGACCTCTGGGGTTTCACAAGAATCTTGATATCTTCAGCACATGCACTCATGGCCTTGGCCATTGTTGGCCTGCATCTTCTTTAGGCCCTTTCCATTGTGCTTCTTGGCACAGTGCATGTTCCTCAGGAACTTGGGGTCCACCCCCTTAAGGGATTCATATCATTGTGACTGTGGTTTCTTGATGCTATTTTTGTGCCACTTTTGGGACTGATTATGCATGGTGTGGTTCTTGGACTTGACCATACCAAGTGTCTGGAGTGGCTCATTCAAATTAGAGAATGAATGAGATAACAAAAGCCAGGTTTGTAGGGAGAAGAGAGATGAGCATCAAAGGGACATGGCAAGACCAACTGCATGGTGGCCAAGAATGAATGGCATCTCCTTTGAATCATCATCTCACAGTATAAAGAGTAATGAGAACCAGTCTCCATTATCAAAAGCAAGCTCTAGCTGTTATGCATGGTGACAAATGAATGGAACAAGGTCAGATGTCACACTCAGATTCCTATGTAGGACCAAAGATAGACCAGTCTGATGAAAGAACTACTTTCTCTTTGGATACCTGCAGAGAAATTTGCATACTCCCTGAAAGTTTAGAAACAGAACTTTGAAGGAGCAATGATAACATGAGAAGAGGGAAATGAATTAATGGGGCTAAATTACAAATCAAAAGTCACTGAGACATGCACCTGCATGTTCATTGCAGCACTATTCACAATAGCCAGGACATGGAAACAACCCAAATATCCATCAACAGATGATTGGATTCAGAAGATGTGGTATATGTACACAATGGAATACTACTCAGCCATAAAAAAAGAATGACATAATGCCATTTGCAGCAACATGGATGGAACTAGAGACTCTCATCCAGAGTGAAATGAGCCAGAAAGACAAAAACAAATACCATATGATATCACTTATAACTGGAATCTAATATCCAGCACAAATGAACATCTCCACAGAAAAGAAAATCATGTACTTGGAGAAAAGACTTGTGGCTGCCTGATGGGAGGGGGAGGGAGTGGGAGGGATCGGGAGCTTGGGCTTATCAGACACAACTTAGAGTAGATTTACAATGATATCTTGCTGAGTAGCATTGAGAACTTTGTCTAGATACTCATGTTGCAACAGAACAAAGGGTGGGGGAAAATGTAATTGTAATGTATACATGTAAGGATAACTTGATCCCCTTGCTGTACAGTGGGAAAATATAAATAAATAAATAAATTTTAAAAAAAGAAGACAAGAGATAAAAAAAAAAGTCACTGAGAAATTGTTGGATTGGGTTGAGAAAAAGCAGAATTAAATTATAATTATGAAAAAAATAAAAAATTACCAAAAAAAATAAAATTAGGAGTTCCCATTGCGGTGCAGTGGAAATGTATCTGACTTGTATCCATGAGGGTGGGGGTTAGATCCCTGGCTTCTCTCAGTGGGTCAGGTACCCTTGCCCTGAGCTGTTGTGTAGGTCAGAGATGCTGCTCAGACCACGAATTGCTGTGTGGCTTAGGTCAGCAGCTACAGCTCCAATTAGACTCCTAGCTTGGGAACTTCCACATGCTGCACGTGTGGCCCTAAAAAGCTAAAATAATAATACTTAAGTTAAATTATTGAACTGAAGTTATAGAACCAAAATTCCAATTTTGCTTGCCCAGGTTTTGAGGCGTATGGTGACTGTGAGAATTCTCTTGTTATATGTACCAGTGCTTCTTGCACCCACATCCACAGCAGCCACTGTAATCCATCTTTATTCATCCTTCTTCATTCATGCCCCTGGGAGGTACAGGTTTTCTTACTGCAGCAATGCAAGAAGTTCTTATCAATACTTGAGAATAATTAGGCATGAAAATTAAAACTAATATGACACACATGAAATAAAGGAATGAAATTGAGGAATAAATCCCCACTCACACTCTGCCCTACCCTAGGTTAGGGATGACTGAGGCAAAATCAAAGTGATTTAAAGATTCGTATTCTATCATTTAAAACTTCAAGATCCTCCATTAGGTCCTTTCCTAAAATACCATGAAAGATTATTTTGTTTGACTTGGATATTTCCATCTACTAAAATACAAATACCGGAAGAGAGACTCACACAAACTGCCATTTTTCACAATAGCACAGTACAAAATAATTCATCTGACTGCTGTTCTTTCTTATTTTATTGAGATATAGCTGACATATTAGTTTCAGGTGTACAACCTAGAGAGTTGATATTTGTATAGATTACATACAATATGAAGTTATTACAATGTTATTGACTATATTCCCTGTGCTGTACATAACATCCCTGTGATTTATTTATTTTTATAACTAGGGATTTGTGCCTCTTAATCCCCTTCAATTGTTTTGCCCATGTCCACACCCCCCACCTCCCACAACATCCTCTAGCCTGTGGCAACCACTGGTTTGTCCTCTGAGTCTGTTTCTGTTGTGTTATATTTGTTCATTTTCTGGGGATTTTAGATTCCACACATAAGTGAAAACTATGATATTTCTCTCTCTCTGATTCTGAATGTTTTTCTGTATAATTAATTCTTTACCTGAATTGAAAGTGTCTTTCATATAAGGTATTTTAAACCAAAGTCTTCTTACTGTTAACTTACATCCACTGATTTTTTTTTAATTGATGTTTATCCTTTTTTTTAATTTGACTCTGCTTCCAGTGGCCATAGGAAGCATTCTTTTTTTTTTTTTTTGTCTTTTTAGGGCCACACCCATGGCATATGGAGATTCCCAATCTAGGAGTCAAATCGGATCTGTAGCCACTGGCCTATACCACAGCCACAGCAATGTCAGATCCCAGCCACATCTGTGACCTACACCACAGCAATGTCAGATCCAAGCCACATCTGTGACCTACACCACTACCAGTAATGCTGTATCCTTAACCCACTGAAAAATACCAGCAATTGAACCTGAATTCTCATGGTTCCTATTTGGATTTGTTTTTGCTTCACCATGATGGGAACTCCTGCATTTCTGATTAAACAGAATAAATCAACTTTCCTTCACTCTGAAAAAAAAATCAACAGATATAAAAGACATGGAAATATAGGCATCTCTAAGAGAGAAGAACACACAGACAAGGAGCCCCAGAAAGAGCAAAGTGATGAAATCACTCAGCACATGGAGGTGAGGAAGAGTAGAGACCAAAACATGTAAAGGCATAGAGATGGATAAATAATAGTCAAATAAGTGATTTCTTTGTTGCAAATATAATGACCCCATAGCCCAGATAGCCATAGGATATCCATATATTAGAAGATTTTTATAAGGGGACCATGGTTCTATCACTATGTGATTGGGGAACACAGATGCTGCAATTGGAAGCACCTGGTCTGATTTAGAGGTCGTGCACACATACCATCACCTGCAAAACATTTCTAGAAAATTAACTAGAATAGAGTGTTTATGTGTGCATAAGTACCTTTGCGTGCATATAGATTTCCAAATAGATGTATACAAAAAATTAAGTGACCAAATTTGGCTGAAGTTAAAAATAGATGGAAATACAGGAGGTTCCAAATAAATATGGAAAGAGCAAAAGGATTATGGTTTTCTAGAAAGGAGAGGTGCTAGAGGCAAGTAGCATTGTAGCATACGAACCAAGACATGGGTAGAATGGTCCAACCGTGGCATAACAGAGACCATGGGGTGGAAAATGACAATGTTCACATCCAGTTGATGAAAGAATATTTCTCCATGGAAGACTTGACTCAGAGGCTGTGTGTGTAGGAGTGTGCATGTGTGCACACACCCCCACCCCCACCCCTACACCTTGTAATCAGGGCCAACAAATTTTTTTGGCTTTTGCCATAGAAAGCCTATCCATGTGAGACTTAATCCTCCTTATCAGTTTCTCCAAGCCTCATTTCATGTCTTTATTTCTTAAACTGTAGATAAATGGGTTCAACATTGATGTCAGCACAGTGTAGACGACTGTTGTTATTCGGTCCTTGACAGAGTAGCTGGACAATGGCTGGAAATAGACAAAACTAATACTCCCATAAAACAGTCACTACAGTGAGATGGGAGCTGCAGGTGGAGAAGGTTTGTGTTTTCCAGCAGCTGAGGGGATTTTGAGGACAGCAATGAGGATTCTCAGGTAAGAGATGACAATGCAGCCAAGCGGGGCCATCACAGAAGCAAGCCCTTCTGTCATGGCAACAACTCTATTTACAGACATTGAAGAGCAAGCTAGCTTCAGAATTGGGTTGACATCACAGAAGAAGTGATGGATAACATTTGATGCACAGAAGGTGAGCTGATTCACCAGGAGGACAAGTAGGAGGGAGTGAAGGTAGGAGAAGGCTGTGAAGGTGGCCAGTAGCAGCACACAGCATCTGTGGTTCATAGCAGTGACATAGTGGAAAGGGTTACAAATGGCTACATAGTGGTCAATGGCCATAGCTGCCAGGAGATAGCTGTCCATGTTTCCAAAGGCCAGGAAGAAATACATCTGTGCCAGACATTCAGCATAGGGAATGGTCTTTGTCTCTGATATGAAGTTCACCAACATCTTGGGGATTATAACTGTTGTGTAGCAAATAGCTTAGGAAACAAGAAATGGGATTTTGGAGTTGAGAATCAGAGCAGATAGCCAAGATGAAGAGCAGATTTCCCATCAAGGTGACCAGGTACATGATAAGAAAGAGGACAAAGAGTGGTTTCTGGTCCTCTGGGTGAGAGGAGAGTCCCAATAGGATGAATGTAGAACTTCTTGTGAGGTTGGACATTCCCATGCATGTGTATGTACCTACAGATAAATAATACTGTCAATTGATGGTTCTTACATCATGGAGGACATGGATTTTTTCCAACTTGTCTTTACACTTAGTAGGTATTAATAGTTTCTACCATAATAGTTTTCCTCCTGAATATGGAAAAAAATCATAGCCAAAGTTGTCCATTCACTGGTTCTTTTAAAATTGTTGAGATGGTGATGCACAGAAAACAGATACGGGGCAGCATTGGTGAGAGAGAGAAAGCAAAAGAGAGAAGGGGGTTGAGAGTTTAATTTCTTTTTCTCTTTACTACTCCATGGCCGATGATCATAGGAACCACAGAGGCAGTCTGTGAAGCAGGTTCAGGTCTGCTTCTGATTAAGGATTATCAGTGATTAACCCACACCTAGATAATCATAAGATAAGTTATCTAACTTGTGGTTGATGAGTATTCATCTTTTAAAATCAAGATTTTTCTTTCCACATCATTTATAAAGGAAGCAAGAAAACCATTTAAAAAGCATTGAGTTGAATGTAGGCACCCACTGTGGTGTAACAGGATCAGTAGGCCTCTCTGGAGCACTGGGATGCAGGTTTGATCCCTGGCCTGGTGCAGTGGATTAAGGATCCAGCATTGCTGATGCTGTGGCATAGGTCACAATTTCAGCTCAGATCTGATCTCAGGCCTGGAAACTGAGAAAGAGGAAGTGAACTTTGGTGAGAAAATTCTCTCCCCAACCTTCCTATTCATTGGCTGATAATACAAATCCTGAGTTCAGAGGAGGGTGACTCAAAAGCAAAAGATAAAGGAAGATTCACCTTTGGAGTATAGATTGAAAACCTCCATCTTTGGCATGAACATAAGTTAAGTCTCTTATTTAGTGTCCAGTGATGACTTCTCTGAGATCAGATATTCACACCTTCTCATCAGGCATCCATTCTCAAAGCTCATTTCTTACCTGAGAAGAACATGGAAATTCTGCTTCATATATTTATTCCATTTTTCCCTCCTTTATGCTCCATGTGATGATTAGTCAAAAAAGAGGACAAAATTGAGCCAAGACACAGAATAAAGCCAAAGGCACCTGATTGACTATAGACAATTTCCTTGTGCTTCTCATAACTAATGCTCCCTTCCTTGGATTCTTTGGTCCTCTGCCAGGTGTAGATATTCACAGCTCCTGCTTTCCTCCTGGGAGCATCCTCTACTACTGTGTCACTAAGTCCCTGGTGTTTGGTGGAGGGGAGAGTATGCACACAAACATCCATTGTCTATGGGCAGGACTGTCTCCACAGATCCAGAGGAATTACAAGTCTTCTCCTTCCCAGGTGGTCCACATCTCTTTTTTCAAACTTCTGGGTGTAGTGCAACTTCTGCCTCACCTGACGTAGGTGTCAGAGAGGGACAATAATGTTCTGTTCCTGGCTCTTCCAACTGCTGTGAGGACTTACCAGAGAGATGTTTCATGTAGCACTGAGGATGGAGCACCATGCAGGGACATTTGGGTCCAATATTCCCTTTGAACCTATAAAGCTTCCACTTGGCCTCCCATGAATCTCTCCATTTCTCCAAAGGACAGATATACCCAGAGCTCCCCCCTCCTGCAATATGTTAAGTATCCTCTGCTCCATTGCAGTCAAGTTCAGATACAATTGCTAATTTAGTAGCTGTGCATTTCTGCCTCTATCCTCTAACAAAAGGAAGGGTCATAATCTTGGAACCTAACCTTAGGTCACCCTTCTTTTATTAGCCATACCCCAAGCCTACTGCTCAGATATTTGCTTACCATTCCCTCATACCACCCCTGGGGAAAGCCACTGGCTTCAGAAGTTTTATACACACACACACACACACACACACACACACATATATATATATATATATATATATATATATATATATATATATAATGATTTTTCCATTACAGCTGGTTTACAGTGTTCTATAAATTTTGTACTGTACAGCATGGTGACCCAGCTACACATACATGTATACATTTCTTTTCATCACATTATCATACTCCATCAAAAGTGACCAGACATAGTTCCCAGGGTTATATAGCAGGATGTCATTGCTAATCCATTCCAAAGTCAGTAGTCTCATTTCACTCTTTTTTAATGGATGAAAGCACACAGCATCCACACATCAGGGCCCTGACATTCCCTGCCAAATACATATTGATCATTGCCTGTAATTTATTGATTTTTTTGTATTTTTGCCATTTATTGGGCCACTCTCATGACATATGGAGTTCCCAGGCTAGGGGTCTAATCGGAGCTGTAGCTGCCAGCCTGCACCAGAGCCACAGCAATGCAGGATCTGAGCCGCATCTGCAACCTACACCACATCTCACAGCAACACCAGATCTTTATCCCACTGAGCAAGGACAGAATCGAACCCACAACCTCACGGTTCCTAGTTGGATGTATTAACCACTGTGCCATGATGGGAACTCCTATTAATTTTTTTTTTTATCTTTTGTCTTTTTACGGCAGCACCCATGGTATATGGAGTTTCCTGGGCTAGGGGTCTAATCAGAGTTTTAGCTGCTGGCCTACACCACAGCCACAGCAATGTTGGATGCAAACTGTGTCTGTGACCTACATCACAGCTCACAGCAATGCCAGATCATAACCCACTGAGTGAGATCAGGGATGGAACCCAAAACCTCATGGTTCCTAGTCAGATTTGTTTCCACTGTGTCACGATGGGAATTCCCAAGATTTCTGATTACATTTTACAGTTCAACCACCTCACTTCCTTCTATTTATCCACTCACCTGCTTCTCCAGGCTAAAATGCAGCCTCCTATGGGAAGCATTATTTGATGGCCTGACTGGAATGAAATATCTCTCTTTGCTGTCTTAGCCTCATATATGAATTTCTATTAAACACAAATAATGTTCATTGTTATATGATCTTTCATTTGAAGGCAACTAATATTATGTACTCAGTAACTTGCAAGTCTTTCTCACATGAAGCTCACAACAGACTCAGAACATGTGTCCTTATTGTATCCCTTTTATGCAACTTCAAAAAGTAAGGCAAGTAGCAAAATAAAACTCGAACCAAGGACTGTTTGAAGCCAAATAACGTTGTTGAATCACTGCACTAAAATGCCTCTCACTTTTGCTTTGACAAAATTCAACATTTTTGTTAAGAAACAGCTTTCCAATGACTTAGGTAGCCACAACATAGCTTTATTTCTTTCTTTCCAGATTAAGCTTGAAAGCTCTTTGGTGCCCTGATTCAAATCCAGGCCTTATTTCAGACACTATGTGCTGTATTGCCCTTGGTCCAGCTATTTTATCAATAAAACCATATCTATCTATCTGTCTACTGCTAACATATATATGAATTGCACATGTATGTTATACATAAAGTAAATGAGATGTGAATCAAAACAGTATATGAAAATAAAATCAATTAGACACAAAAGAAGGAAGTAATGGGGAACTGAGAAACAAAAAAGATGAAAGACATAGAAAACAAGTAATAAAATGGTAGAAGTTAAGTCCTTCCTTAGCTTCAATTACTTTAAATTAAATGAATAAGCTATTCAATTAAAAGGCAGAGGTTGGCAGAATGGGTTTTTTAAAAACAAACAACCATGATCTGACCATAAACTGTCTACAGGTGACTCAATTTAGATTCAGAGCCATACATAAAAGTGAAAGGTTGGAAAAATATATTCCATGAAAAGAGCAACTAAAAGAAAGCTGAGGTGGCTATGCTAATTATCAAAAAAATATATATAGACTTTAAGTTAAAAAATGGTTACATGAGATAAAGAAGGACATTATATATTGATAAAAATGTCAGTACCTCAAGAAGCTATAAATTCTGGTCACCCACTATGCTGTACTTTAGATCTCCAGAACTAATTCATCTTACAACTGGAGGCTTGTACTCTGTGATCAACAGCTTCTCATTTCTCTCACCACCTCCTAACCCCTGGAAACCACCAATCTACTCCCTGATTCTGTGAGATGTTTTTTAGATTCCACATGCAAGTGATATCACACAGTACTTGTCATTTGATGTCTCACTTATTCTTTCTTTTTTTTTCTTTTTAGGGTCACACCTGAAGCGTATGTAGGTTCCCAGGCTAGGGGCTGAGTTGGAGCTATAGCTGATGGCCTATACATCAGCCACAGCAACAGCAGGTCTGAGCCATGTCTGTGAACTATACCACAGCTCACAGCAGTTCAGGACCCTTAACCCATTGAATGAAGCCAGGGATCACACCTGCATCTTCATGGATACTAGTCAGATTTGTTTTGGCTGCACCATGTCAGGAACTCCTGTCTGACTTATTTCACCTAGCCTAATGTCCTCAAGGTCCATCCATGCTGTTATAAATTGCAAGATTTCATTTTTAATGGCTGAATCATATTCCATTGTATATATATACACCACATTTTCTTTGTCCATTCATTTGTCAACAGACACTAAAGTTGTTTCTTAACTATTGTGAATGATGCTACAGTGCACCTGTATTTTTTTTTTCATTGTCCTGAATTTTTGCTTTATTTTCTTTGGAATCCATACAGGGTACAATGGTTGAAGTGATAATTGCTAAAATATTCTCTGGTCAAAATCAGCAAAACTTTGAATACACTTGGGAGTTCTCCAAGATACGTGACCAAAGGACTTCTCATTCTGTGACTTGGAGCCCTTTGTCTTTTCTATGACTAGATGCATACTCATTTTGCTGTGTTTTCAGATAAAGTAAGCTTGATTCACAAGAACTTTAACACAGTGCAAAAGGCAACATTCATGTTGCTAATATTCATTTTTTTGAGACTAAGAAATCGCTCTATGTTAATTGACTTCCCTAGCTCTGCTACAGGAAACCATTATCAGAGTATATGCTGAGAACAGAGGGCTTTGAAGCATGAAATTTGGGCATGCTTTTTTAAATTTTTTATATTATTTTATTTTTTATGCTGTAGAGCATGGGGGCAAAGTTACACTTACATGTATACATTTTTTTCCTCCTTTTGTTCTGTTGCGACATAAGTATCTAGACATAGTTCTCAATGTTACACAGCAGGATTTCATTGTAAATCCATTCCAAGAGCAATATTTTGCATCTGATAACCCCATAGTCCTGATTTCTCCCACTCCTTCTCTCTCCCCTAATGCAGCCACAAGTATTTTCTCCAAGTCCATGATTTTCTTTTCTGTGGAAAGGTTCATTTGTGCTGTATATTAGATTCCACATGTAAGTGATATCATGTGGTATTTGTCTTTGTCTTTCTGACTCATTTCACTCAGGATGAGAGTCTCTAGTTCCATCCATGTAGCTGTAAATAGCATTATATCATTCTTTTTTATGGTTGGGTAGTATTCCATTGTGTATCTATACCACATCTTCCGAATCCAATCCTCTGTCGATGGATATTTGGGTTGTTTCCATTTCCTGGCTATTGTGAATAGTGCTGCAATGAACGTGCAGGTGCATGTGTCTCTTTTAAGTAGAATTTTGTCCGGATATATGCCCAAGAGTGGGATTGTGGGGTCATATGGAAGTTCTATGTATAGATTTCTAAGGTATCTCCAAACTGTTCTCCATAGTGGCTGTACCAGCTTACATTCTCACCAGCAATGCAGGAGGGTTCCCTTTTCTCCACAACCCCTCAGCACTTGTTATTTGTGGACTTATGAATGATGGCCATTCTGATTGGTGTGAGGTGGTATCTCATGGTAGTTTTGATTTGCATTTCTCTTATAATCAGTGATGTTGAGCATTTTTTCATGTGCTTGTTGCCTATCTGTATATCTTCCTTGGAGAACAGTCTATTCAGGTCTTTTGACCATTTTTCCATTGGGTGGTTGCCTTTTTTGCTGTTGGGTTGTATAAGTTGCTTGTATATTCTAGAGATTAAGTCCTTGTCCATTGCATCATTTTAGTCTTTTTCTCCCATTCTGAAAGTTGTCTTTTTAAATTTCTTTTGGGTTTCCTTTTCTGTGCAAAATTTTGTCGGTTTGATTAGGTCCCAGTGGTTTATTTTTGCTCTTATTTTTGTTTCCTTGGGAGACTCACCTGAGAAACTATTCATGATGTTGATGTCAGAGAGTGTTTTGCCTATGTTTCCTTCCAGGAGTTTGATGGTGTCCTGTCATATATTTAAGTCTTTCAGCCATTTTGAGTTTATTTTTGTGCATGGTGTGAGGTTGTGTTCTAGATTCCTTGCTTTGCATGCAGCTCTACAGTTTTCCCAGCAATGCTTGCTGAATAGACTTTCTTTGTTCCATTTTATGTTCTTGCCTCCCTTGTCAAAAATTAATTGACCGTAGGTGTCAGGGTTTATTTCCAGGTTCTCTATTCTATTCCATTGGTTTGTCTGTCTGTTTTGGTGCAAGAACCACATTGTCTTGATGACTGTGGATTTCTAATATTGTTTGAGGTCTTGGAGAGTCATGCCTCATGCTTGACTGGTTTTTGTTTCTCAGGATTGCTTTGGCAATTCTTGGTCTTTTGTTGTTCCATATATATTTTTGGATTGTTTGTTCTAGTTCTGTGAAAAATGTCCTGGGTATTTTGATAGGGATTGCATGGAATCTGTAGATCACTTTGGGTAGTATGGCCATTTTTACAATATTTATTTTTCCAATCCAGGAACATGGAATATCTTTCCATTTCTTTACATCTTCTTTAATTTCTTTGATTCAAGTTTTATAGTTCTCGGCATATAATTCCTTTACCTCCTTGGTCAGGTGTATTCCGAGGTATTTGATTTTGTGAAGTGCAATTTTAAAAGGTATCGTATTTTTGTATTCCTTTTCTAATATTTCATTGCTGGTATACAGAAATGCAACTGACTTCTGAATGTTAATCTTATATCCTGCTACTTTGCTGAATTTATTAATCAGTTCAAGTAGTTTTGGGGTTGAGTCCTTAGGGTTTTCTAAGTATAGTGTCGTGTCATCTGCATACAGTGACAGTTTTATCTCTTCTCTTCCTATATGGATGCCTTTTATTTCTTTTGTTTGTCTAATTGCTGTGGCTAGGACTTCCAAAACTATGTTGAAGAGCAGTGGTGATAGTGGGCATCCCTGTCTTGTTCCAGATGTGAGTGAGAAGGCTTTTGTTTTTCTCCATTGAGTATTATATTTGCTGTGGGTTTGTCATAAATGAATTTATGTTAAGGAACATTCCATCTATACCCACTTTGGTGACAGTTTTTTATCATAAATGGATGTTGGACTTTGTAAAATGCTTTTTCTGCATCTATTGAGATGATCATATGGTTTTTGACTTTTGTTTTGTTAATGTGGTGTATGACGTTGATTGATTTGTGTATATTGGACCATCCTTGTGAACCTGGGATGAAACCCACCTGCTCATAATATATGATCTTTTCGATATGTTGTTGGGTTCAATTGGCTAAGATTTTGTTGAGAATTTTTGCAACTATTTTCATCAAAGATATTGGCCGATAGTTTTCTTTTTTGATGGTATCTTTGTCTGGTTTTGGAATTAGGGTGATGGTGGGATTGTCTTTGGTAGTGTTCCTTCTTCTTCAACCTTTTGAAAAACTTTAAGGAGGGTGAGCACAAGATCCTCTTTGTATGTTTGTTAGAATTTGCCTGTGAAACCATCTGTTCCTGGACTTTTATTTGTAGGGAGTGTTTTTATGATGTGTTAAATTTCATTTATTGATAGTTCTGTTCAGTTGGTCTGTTTCTTCTTGATTCAGTTTTGGCAGGCTGTAAGATTCTAGAAAGTTGTCCATTTCCTCCAGATTGTCAAATTTGTTGGCATATAGTTGTTCATAGTATTCTCGTATGTTTTTTTGTATTTCTGCATTATCCATTGTGATTTCTACTTTTTCATTTCTAATTTTGTTTAGTTGGGTTCTTTCTCTCCTCTTCTTGGTGAATCTATCCAGGGGTTTGTCAATTTTGTTTACCTTTTCAAAGAACCAGCTCTTGGTTTGATTGATTTTTTCTACTTTTTTTTTGAATCTCTATGTTATTGATTTCCTCTTTGATCCTTATTATTTCCTTCCTTCTGCTGACTTAAGGATTTGCTTGTTCTTCTTTCTCTAATTCATTTAGGTGGTGGGTTAAATTATCAATTTGAGACCTTTCTTCTTTTTTGAGGAATGCCTCTATTGCTATGAGCTTCCCTCTGAGCAGTGCTTTTGCAGCATCCCATAGATTTTTAGTGATTGTGTCTTCATTATCATTTGTCTTGAGATATTTTTAATTTCCTTCCTGATTTCCTCATTGACCCATTGGTTTTTTAGGAGCATATTGTTTCATGTCTATGTAGTCTATTTTTTCTCTCTTCTTTTCCTGTGGTTGATTTCTAGTTGCATGCCATGGTGGTCAGATATGATACTTGAAATGATTTCTGTACTCTTAAATTTTTTGAGGGTCACTTTCTGCCCCAATATGTGATCAATTCTTGAGAATGTTCCATGTGCCCTTGAGAAAATGTATATTCTCACACAGGACATCAACTGAATGCTGGCAGAAGAAATTAAACTTCCAAAAAGTGCAAGAAACTTGACATTACTTTTTAGAACAAAAGAAAAAAAAGAGCTGTAAAAAGAATCAGAATGGGTCAAACATTCCCAAGAGGGAATTTTAAAGCAGAAAGGGAACCCACACCCTCAGAAGCCACCTATCCCAAGGGAATATCAGCAGCATCAGCAGGATTGCCAAGATGCCAAGGAAAGCACAGCAGCCAGTCTGAGAACTGGAAAACAGAGTGAGAGAGATACAGATCATCTGAACCACTGGCACAGACACCACAGCCTGAGAAGCTTGGGTGGGTAATGGACACTGAGACCTAGACTCCAGAGGTCCTTTCCTGGGAGCAGGCTAGGGTTGGTGGTATGGAGACAGCCTAAGAGTCTAGGGAGCAGTTTTCCATGGGTAGAGGTAGTGGTATACTCTGGGGTGAGGTGTGGAAAGCCACAGCAGTGGGAACCCAGGAGAAGTTCTGGACCCACAGGAGTGATAAGGTGTCATTGTTGGGGAGGGGAAAGGAGAAGGGGCAGGCCACCACCATAGAAAACTCCTTGAACCCCAGCTTGCATGTGCTTGCCCCCCATCACAGAGGGTGGAGCGGCAGTTGCAGCACCCCACCCAGTGGGAAGCAGAGAAGCTGTGCTATGGGCCTCACCCCCACCTGCGAGAAGTTGGCACTGACCCAACACAGGAGAAGCTGAGTGTGTTAGCAGAGCTCTGGGCCCCACCCTGACCAGGGGAAAGCACTGTGCTGAACCACATAGCTCTGGGCAACCTCATCTGCCCCACAGAAAGCCATGCACCATTTTGCAGAGCTCCAGGCCTTGCCTTGACCTGTGGGAAGCCACATGCTGCTTTGCAGAACATGAGGCATGCTCTGGGCCCACCCTGACTTGGAGAATCCTAGAGCTGTACTACATAGCTCCAGGCTGCATTGCCCTGCCCCCAAGAAGCCATGTGCTGGGTTGCAGGGACCAAGCCTACCCTGACCTGGGGAAGCTATTCACCATGCCTCCTAGCTCAGTGCATCATAGCTTTGGGAGTGTTACTTCTTCTTCAGGCTTTTGAAAAACTTTGAGGAGAATGGGTATAAGTTCCTCTTTGTATGTTTGGTAGAATTCATCTGTGAAGGCATCTGGTTTTTTTTTTTTAATTTTGTTTTGTTTCCATATTTGTATGCCTTTTTAAGATTAATTTGGTTTGTATTGTCATTTTTCCCTCTCTTTAGGGCTGCACATGAGGCATAAGAAAGTTCATAGGCTACAGGGTGAATTGGAGATGCAGCTGCATGGCTACACTACAGCCACAATGAGGGATCCCAGGCACATCTGTGATCTACACCACAGGTCAGGGAAACACAGGAATCCCCTGTAAGAGGCCAGGCATCAAACCCACCTCCTAATGGCTACTAGGCAGGTTCATTCCTGCTGAGCCACATTGGGAAATCCCTTATTCATTTTATCTCTATTATTTTCTGCCCAGATATACTCTTTTATTTTTGAACCTCAGTTTTTTCTCTGTCTTTTCAACTTTTAATATTCTCTTTATGTGTATGTTTCTTACCTCTACTAAATGCAATAACTTTACAAATTTTATTTGTAAATATAAGAGTAAATAGTATATAACTAGCATTTGGAATAACATTTAAGATTGTGTTGATGTTCTCAACTCAAATCTTTTTGGAGTGTGAAGATGGGAATCAAAATATTTTGAAGGAGATTGGTATTTGATACATGCAGAGACTTATGATAGCAACTTTCCTTAATGATGCATTTATTTCTTTCCATAAGCTCGCATTTAGGTGATCCCATGAGGGATCCCATTTAGTGAATGAGGATAATCTGGCTTTTTTGCTCTTTCCATGTGGTTCAACCTCAATTTACATTTGTCATGTGTTTTCCTGGACCTCTTCAAAGTTATATTCTCTTTTCAAAGGAGCAAGAAACATGTACCACCTGTCTATTATTTAGCCATAAGAAATATGAAGAGTAATGCCTTATAGAGTAACATGAATGGACCTAGAGATTATCATAGTGAAGTCAGGCAGACAGAGAAGGAAAAATATCATATCACTTATATGTGGAATCTAATAAAAATGATAGAAAAGAACTTATTTATAAAACAGAAAGAAACACAGATTTCAAAACCAATCGTCCAGTTACCACAGGTGGAACAATTGTGGTTAGAGAAGAATAGGAAGATTGGGAATAATATATACCCACTACTGTATAAAATATATGATTAACTAGAACCTACTGTATAGCACAGGAAAATCTACTCAATAGTTTGCAATAACCAATAGGGGAGAAAATAATGACTATATGTATATTGTGACTGATTTACTTTTCTATACTCTTAAAACAAAAGCAATATTTTATGTCAAATGTACTGAAATTAAAAAAATATATATATTCAGAGCAAGCCAAAGGGAATTGGGAACTAGGACAATGGAGCACATTAAATGGGTACTTTATAGATGTGATGGAAGATATTTTGAGAAAAAAAAAATATATATATATATATATTTATAGTGACATATATATATGACTGTGTCATTGTGCTGTAAGCAGAAATGATACAACACTGTAAATCAAGTAAGTCTAATAAATATGAAAAAAAATAAAATGAGTACTTTCAAGATATTCAAGTAACATTCATCATATAACTGACAAAAGAGATTTCAATGCATAGTACAATCTTTAATAAAATTTAACAAGGGGGGAAGGATCAAAACAGTGGAAGAGTAAGACATCATGCTCACCTTCTTCCACAAGCACATCA